>JADLZN010003421.1:0-209967 GCA_018155175.1 Sinocyclocheilus anophthalmus
ACAGTATCTATCTATCTATCTATCGATCATCTAGTGCTCTCTATCTATCTATCTTCTATCTCTCTATCTGTCTATCTGTCCTGTCTGTGTCTGTCTGTCTATCTATCTGTCTGCCTGTCTATCTATCTAGCTATCTATCTATCTCTCTATCTATCTATGTCTGTCTGTCTGTCATTCTTCTATCTATCTATCTTCCATCTATCTATCTGTCTGTCTGTCTGTCTGTCTGTCCGTCTACTCTTCTATCTCGCTATATTAGTAAGGGCTTCTCATAGACTTCCACTGTTTATGTCAGGTTACTGTAATTTTCTATTGCCCTAAACATGACCCTACAAATTAAATTTGATATTTCAAGAAACTGCACAAATCTGTTTTTATTTCACATCATATGCAGATGATGGGGTCATAGTTTACCAAAAGTCAATGTTGCTGCTTCACATGGTAGATTAATTGTACCGTCTTTATGGCACGAAAATATGAAATGCATCACTAGATATTAGGATAGCCCATACTAAAGATACAGCTTTGTTTTATCCATATGTCTAGACTTCTTTATAATTAAGCAAATCATCTTAATTTGTTCATGTGAAATGGGTGGATTCAAATGTTATATAATGGGTTAGTGAAAGTAATTTTGAAAAGCACCCTTGAAAGATGGAATGAATGTGTATTGGTTGGAATTTACATTATTATTTTTATCTCACGATTAGCTTCTCTGGTAGTAATTATAGGGGATTATACTTAACCGTAGGGGTGTTTCTTGAGCTCCATCTCATGTTACAGTGGAAACTGGAGATCCATGTCAGATCTGGTTATTGACAAATTTGTTTTATTCATTTTTAATACAGAAAATTCCAGTTGCTCCTTAAAGTCCTTGATTGTAGGTTTGGATGATTTATTGGATTGAATATTTGGATGATTGAATTGCTCATCAACGGCGGTGGTCCACATTCCTTCTGAACACTTTGCTGGAAACGGGACCTGGTGGTGCGTTTGTCTCCTGTAGAATCTTCACAGACAGTGTTAGACATGGGCTGGGTCCTTTCAGCTCCACAGGGGGTTGTGGTCTGGGCTAGCCTGGGCACACTATACTCAGCTCTAAAGGTATATGAGAGCCACGCCAAAAATTTACAGAGTCAGCCAGCCATGGGGGTGGGGGGGGGGGGGGGGGGGGGGGGGGGGGGGGGGTTTTTTATTTACTTCATTTCCTTGAGAATTTCACTTCCCCGCTTTATAGCAGTGTGAAATAAGATTTTTCCTGAGGGTGTAAAGTTGAGGTTTAGGAGGTTTATGAACACTGTTGGCGCTCCAAAATAAGTTTCATGTAGCACGTGTATGTCCTGTTCTGGAAATCAACCCTAATTGTTTGTCATTCAGTTACCTGCAACACCCAGGGGGCGGCGCGTTTCTACTGGATACACTCCTTAAAATATAAGGTGGGGTGCTTCACGATGCCCTAGGAGAGAACCTTTTTTTGTCTAAATGTTCCCATAAGACCTTTAACATCTGAGAACCTTTGCTTTTCACAAAAAGGTGTCTTGGTTTCGAAAGGAAGGTTCTTCAGATTATAAAAAGGTTAGAAAGTTATGGTTCTTTAAAGAACCTTTGACTGCATGGTTCTTTGTGGAACCAAAAATGTCTCTTCTATGGCATCGCTTGAAGACGCCTTGGGGGTGGGGTGAAGCACCTTTATTTTGTAGAGTGTAGGGGTGGGACGTGGCGTCTTTGTTTTTGATCAATTTTGTCAACATTTTCCCAGAACCAGTTATGTTACAACAATAATGTTTGATAAATATATATTATATATATATATATATACAGTGGGGAAAAAAAAAGTATTTAGTCCTCCAGCCACTAATTGTGCAAGTTCTCCCCCTTAAAAATATGAGAGAGGCCTGTAATTTTTCATCATAGGTATACCTCAACTATGAGAGTCAAAATGAGAAAAAAAAATCCAGAAACTCACATTTTGTAGGATTTTTAAAGAATTTATTGCAAATTATGGTGGAAAATAAGTAATTTGGTCAATAACAAAATTTCATCTCAATACTTTGTTATACCCTTTGTTGGCAATGACAGAGTTCAAACGTTTTCTGTAAGTCTTCACAGGTTTTCACACACTGTTGCTGGTATTTTGGCCCATTCCTCCATGCAGATTTCCTCTAGAGCAGTAATGTTTTGGGGTTGTTGCTGGGCAACACGGATTTTCAACTCCTCCAAAGATTTTCTATGGGGTTGAAATCTCAAGACTGGCTAGGCCACTCCAGGACCTAGAAATGCTTCTTACGAAGCCACTCCTTCATTGCCCGGGAGGTGTGTTTGGGATCATTGTCATGCTGAAAGACCCACCACGTTTAGGGAAGAAAGGAAAAGAAAAGAATCTTCAATGCCCTTTCTGATGGAAGGAGGTTTTCACTCAAATCTCACGATACATGGCCCCATTCATTCTTTCGTTTTACACGGATCAGTCGTCCTGGTCCCTTGGCAGAAAAACAGCCCCAAAGCATAATATTTCCACCTCCATGCTTCACAGAGGGGTCATGGTGGTGGTGGGGGAAGAGATGGTGCGGGGGGGTGTGTGTCGGGGGTGTGGGGGTGATGCAACTCAGCATAGTTTCTCCTCCAAACACGACAAGTTGATTTTTTTTTACCAAAAAGTTATATTTTGGTTTCTTCTGACCATATGACATTCTCCCAATCTTCTTCTGGATCATTCAAATGCTCTCTAGCAAACTTCAGATTGGCCTGGACATGTACTGGCTTAAGCATGGGGACACGTCTGGCACTGCAGGATTGAGTCCCTGGCGGCGCAGTGTGTTACTGATGGTAGCCTTTGTTTCTTTGGTCCCAGCTCTCTGCAGGTCAATCACTAGGTCCCCCCGTGTGGTTCTGGGATTTTTGCTCACAGTTCTTGTGATCTTTTTGACCCCACGGGGTGAGATCTTGCGTTGGAGCCCCAGATCGAGGGAGATTATCCGTGGTCTTGTATGTCTTCCATTTTCTAATTGCTCCCACAGTTGATTTCTTCACACCAAGCTGCTTACCTATTGCAGATTCAGTCTTCCCAGCCTGGTGCAGGTCTACAATTTTGTTTCTGGTGTCTTTTGACAGCTCTTTGGTCTTGGCCATGGTTTGGGTTTGGAGTGTGACTGTTTGAGGTTTGGACAGGTGTCTTTTATACTGACAACGAGTTCAAACAGATGCCATTAATACATGTAACGAGTGGAGGACAGAGGAGCCTCTTTAAAGAAGAAGTTACAGGTCTGTGAGGGCTAGAAATCTTGCTTGTTTGTAGGTGACAAATACTTATTTTACCGAGGAATTTACCAGTAATTCTTTAAAAATCCTACAATGTGATTTTCTGGATTTTTTTTTCTCATTTTGTCTCTCATAGTTGAGGTATACCTATGATGAAAATTACAGGCCTCTCTCATCTTTTTAAGTGGGAGAACTTGCACATTGGTGGCTGACTAAATACTTTTTTGCCCCATTGTATATATATATGTGTGTGAATCCTGGACTTAATTGTCCATTACAAAAAAAAGGTTAGGATAGGACATATTTGGTCCGAGATCAACTATTTGAATATTGGAATTGAGGGTGCAAAAATCTAATATTGAGAAAATCGCCTTTAAAGTTGTCCAAATTAAGTCCTTAGCAATGCATATTACTAATAAAAAATGAACTTTTGATATATTTACAGTAGGACATTTCCAAAATATCTTCATGGAACATGATCTTGACTTAATATCCTAATGATTTTTGGCATGAAAGAAAAATCTATAATTTTGACCCATACAATGTATTTTTGGCTATTGCTACAAATATACCCCAGCGACTTAAGACTGGTTTTGTGGTCCAGGGTCACATATAAGTATTTATGTGTGTGTGTGTGTGTGTGTGTGTGTGTGTGTGTGTGTGTGTGTGTGTGTGTGTGTGTGTGTGTGTGCACATGTGTGTATTTATTAAGTTGTGTGTGTAATTGAATTACATTGTGTTAAAAAATCCTCAAATTATTTTGAGAGCAAGATTAACTTGTTTATGAATGACTTGCACAAGATATTTAATAACATTTAAATACCACTTGACTGTAAATTACAAATTGCTGCTTCCCAACTGCAGCCAATTGTATAAACCAAGCATATGAAGCATATCAATATATGAAACTTTTAGGTATGTAAATTTGAGTCTGTGTCTGGACTCGACATAAATCACAAAGAAATTGGCATGCTCATGTAATAATTAGTTCAATAAGGAGAAATCCTCTCAGAATATTTTGCACTGTGTGCAAAACAATGTTATATTTTCCAGTAATTTAGCACAATTTAAACTGATAGTTTTTTTTTTTTTAAATGATTGTCATTATTTACTCACCACCATGTCCAAAATTGTATGACTTTCTTTATTTTGTATATGATATATTTTAGTTATAAAATGTAAATTTATTTATTGTCTATTCATTGAAGTCGGTTGAGTCCAGTGTTGGTTTGCATTCCACTGATTTCCATTGTACGGGGAAAAAAAATAGTTGAAACATTATTTTTAAAAAAAAAAAAAAAAAAAAAATATATGCTTCCTCTGTTTCCACAGAATAAAAAGTCATGAGATTGAGTCACATGATGACAACATTTTGGGGAGAGCTATCCCTTTAATTCTGATTTAATACTTTGTATTATGAAATGTTTTCTGTTTTTATTTGTGGTGTCATGTTAATGTCATCTCATGACTAGCCTGGTGTTGTCAGTTAAAAATAATCATAATGTCTGTTTATGTCATCACAGTGTGTCTGTTTGTGCGTGTGAGATGGAGAGGTGACCTGCACCAGGTTTTGCTCCAGATGGAAAAGTGTTCTGACCTTTTCCATGATTTCACAGAAAAACTGTCAGGGTCTTCCTGTTTCCAAGTGCCCTGACTGAAGCTGGCTCAGAGAGATATCGCAGTACAACACACACAGTTCCACAACCTTCTCTTATACCCCTGACACCTTGGAAATGTCACAAATAGATGATTCCATATAGTTTGTGCTGTTGTTTCACCATCAGCGTCACTAAAACAGGCGTTGGCTCTTCACGCGCATTTATTCTTATACCTTAAATCAAATTGAGTTTTGTGAAAAGGTTGTTGTGTTATAAACCATCATATTTTGGTGGAAGAGACAACTACTTTCTGTATTGTCTCAGTGAGCGGTCCCAGTGGAGGAGCTGCTGGCCATTATAAGTAATCATGCCTTATTTGGGATGGATTTATTGTTATACAGACAGCTGAATGAAGCAAATCTTATGTCTATGGGAAATGATCATTACAAAATGGTTTTGAAATGTGAACAAGAGCCTTTTATATACAAAACACAAAATATCTGCAAACATCTGCTGTAGTTCAGGCTAAATGAGACATACTTGAGTCCCGCACTCATCTACATGGAATGAGTGTTTGAAAACACTGTTGTTGTCTTCCCGTGCCTCACTCTAGAATTAATCAATGAAGTGGCTTATTTTCATGCTGTTAGCTATGACAGAAAGAAATTAGAGTAATTTTGAAAATGTATTGAATTGGGATATCTTTTATAGAGCTCTTAAAATACTATTGTGCTCAGGTTATATGGTCATTTTTTATTTTAGCCACATTTGTTGAGGTTTTTGTTATCATGCATTTCATTTCATACATTATTATAAAAAGTTTAGGCTTTTTATAATAAGTATTTCCTGTTTGTTTGATTAGAAAACAACACAATTTATTTTCTGATGTAATGAGGCCACACTTTATCTGTAATTCAGCAGTGTTTAATGTTAGCAATGCATTTCTATTTTAGAATTTTGAATCAGATAGACGGCGATGACTTGCATGAATCAGAGTGACTCTAAGATAGATCATGGACCTCTGGAATGTTCTCAAAGCCTTCAAAGTCCAACAGATCTCACCACTTCCGTTCAAAATGTCTACTGGGAACAGTTTGTTTGATCTCGGCGGTCCCTGGAGATCACAGCTTGGGAGGCGATGACATTGGCACAAGGAAAAAAATGGGGAGAGCGAAAGAAAGACAGAGAAAGAGTTTGAAGAGGCTTCAGTTACAGTGAACACAATGTGACAAACATGGAGACGGGGGATGGGTGATTCCTTCCGTATTTTTAGAGAAGTGTCACTCTGGGAAAGACACAGGTGAGAGAAGAGAACTGGAGGAAGGGAGGGATGATCATGAGAAGGTGATACCGCCCTCTGGCAATGAGACAAATTACCACCTTTTCATTTTGGTCTCTTGTTTTGAGAGGTGGTCAGAGCTTATGCCTGCTTATCAGTGTTTCCCCTAGGCCTCAGCAGCAGGTGTAGTTCTCTAAGGGATTGTATAACGGTTCCATCATTTACAAGGTTTAAAAGTGTTGTAATTCCACTTATACAAGTGATATCCAGTTCATTTTAACATCTAATATAACTCAAATTATGGCCTCTAGACTGTATATTTGACCATTGTCCCAGGTCTTTGATAGCTGTGCTTGTGTATTTATTTGTTTGTTTAGTGGTTTTGCATGATAAAATGACAAAATAGTTTTGGTGAGAATAAATACATACATACATACATACATACTTCATTCCCCACGTAGACCAGTTCCAAATATCTTTACACCATTTATTAACTTTACACTTCAAACCTAAAAAGGTTTTCTTTTCTATTTTCTTGCCAATACTTATTTAATGAAAATATTAAAGACGGAAAAACATTTTCACGATTATAATTTAATATTACAGAGTGATTTATTTGAAAAGTATTCATTATTTATTTCCTGATTTATTCCTAGTTTATGTATTGTGTGTAAACAGGTAAACAACAATACAAAATGTATTAAGAAATAAAAAGACAAACAAAACATTTTTTACAGAAAACAAAAGTGAATTGGTCGGTTGTCTCTCACTTAATGCAGTATAGCTTTGTCCATAACTTCATCATACTTGTCTAGAGTCACTGATTTACTCCTTTAACACTGGAACCAATAGTGAGTGATGACTGATGAATTATGGGTCATTATGACCGTTGTGGTTGTCCTGACAGTGGCCAAATAAAGTGAGTGAGAAAGTCAAAGATTCTCGGACCGACCTGTCAAAGACCGGAGTCTGTGGGAGCAGGTAACCGTGCTCCGTAGACTGGGAGGGTGGGGTGTCGCCATGCCATAGCCCTTGGATTTTCTCACAGAGTGAGATGAATCATCCTCTCCTGGTTATCCTGCTTCATGCCCCGGAGGCATCCTTAATTGCCCGTCCCCCTCCTTCTTGCTCTCTGCCAGGCCACCGCAGATCCATTTACCCCTTCGACAGCAGTTACAAAACAGACCTCTGAAAGGAGAGGACTTGCATTACAGTTTCTGTGTGCATGCTTTTGCTCTTTTTAATTACCTTTTGTAAGATGCACTATATGGTTTCAGGCACCTGGGAGACCTTCATATAGAAAAATAATATGGCAGTGATTGCCTCAAGGCACTGGCAAGGGATGCAGTACATTAGGACAAACAGTCTGTAGTGCACCAGGTTCTCTAGGGATGGAGAAGAGGCTTCTAGCAGCCCTTTGCGTCCCGCCACTGGATACTGACTGCCTACAGCAGGGTTAAGGCTAATATAGGTTAATATATCCGTATAACAGGGAGCAGAGTGTAACTTTAGATTGTGGATGTAATATCAATCCAAATGTTACAGTGTATGTCATCACATATGCAGAGGGACACCTTTTCAGTTATGCTAATGCGCTTCTCTGATTGCCTTTGCACGCAATGCAGATCTTTGTCAACCAAACTGTGAAGGTTTAACAAGGAAGTGTTTAGCGGGTCTGTTGCTTCACCTGCTAAGTTGTGTATTTACCTGAATTTATAACTCCTTTTAATTTAAATTTTCTACGAAATTTTTTTTTTAAATTTCAGCAGCTCTATTACTCTAGTCCTCCATGTCACATGATCCTTCAGATTTAGTGCTGATGCTGATTTAGTGCTATTTTTGTTGTTATTATCAATGTTGAAAACAGTATGTGCTACTTGAAATATTTTGTTGAATATCTTAAAGATATATTTTAATATTGAAATTTATTAAAAATATTGGGATATTTTTGTGGATTACCTTTTTTTTTTTTTTTTACCAGTTTCTGTGATTAAAAAATTTCACAAGAACGAATTATTTTGAAATATAAAATTTTTGGAACATGATAAAATGTCTTTATTGTAATTTTGTTTCAATAATGCGTTAATTGCTGAAATTAAAATAGTTTTTTTTTTTGTAAAAAAATTTCTTCCAAAAATAATATATTGTTTTTATGGCAAACCTCTGAATGTGGTATATAATATTGAGTATATTAAAACTATAGCTTTAATTATGGAGGCTCAAATTCTGTGGCAATTTAAAATAAATTCATTTAAGCAGTATATTAGGCTAATACATCCAAACACTGCAAAACATGCTTATCTTACTTAGATTTGTTGTCTTGTTTCCATACAAAATATCTAAGAAATCTTAAATCAGAAGGAGTTTTCAGACAAGTAATAAAAAAAAAAAAAGTCAAATTAAGTGAGTTTTTGGCTAGAACAAGCAAAAAGATCTGCCAATGGGGTAAGAAAAATAATCTAGTTTCAAACAGAAAACAAGATTATTTTTTCTTACCCCATTGGCAGATTATTTTACTTTTCAAGCAAAAACTCACTTAATTTTGACTTTTTTTCTGAAAACAAGACAATAATTTTTACTTGTCAAATCCTTCTTGATTTAAGATTTCTTAGATATTTTGGTTGGAAATGAGACAAAAAATCTAAGTAAGACAAGCATTTTTTGCAGTGAAGACTATAGAATACCCAATACATGTTTTGAATGGGGTAAAATGCAACACTCAATATAGCGACTCTATCGAAGGAAGCCCTGCCTTCTGAATAAAAGAGCCAATTGCTAATCGGTAAAGTCAGCGTGTCACTGCAGCTGCTGTTAGAAGTCCCGTTTGCTATAGAAACATTCAGCATTCTGAGACATGCGCTCAGGATTGCGCATGTGCACTGGCTGGTCTAGCCTAAATAATAAGCTTTTTTAACACTATTTGAGCAAAAGAAACAACATTCATGAGACAGTTGTTGACAAATTTCATTGGTGATTTCAAATGTGAAATTTAATTGTAAGCTTGGCGAAGAGTTTTGGAAAATTTTATGTTTCCCATTCAAAGAGGTAGGAGCTGTACTTGCGTGCCGGAGAGGCGTATCAAAGGCGTATGAAATGACTTGCCTTGAAACATCTGTTAAAGATGTCCATGTGCTGTATATTTTGTATCTACAAGTATGTCCTACAATCTATGTGACATTGGATTGAGAAATGCTATTCTGCAAAGAGTTGTGGCTATATATTGACATACAGTGCATTTAAACATTGATTTTTAATTATTTATAGCCTATATATAAATAAAAAAAACATTAGAACTGTGTGCAACGTGACTTGATGACATGGTGTTTTGATAAAACTTGTCTGAACACTTGAAAGCTGATGATAAGATCACAGACTCATTGATACAGAATGAGTCAAGAGTTCTGAGAAAGACATGAATAATCAGTAAACAGACAACTGTAATGACGCTGGAATATTTAGAAAATGTTTGGCCCTTCATTGATCTGTAGCTGTCAGATAAAACTAAAGGGGCATCTGAGATATAATAGTAAAATAGGCCACAGAACATCATCTCACATTATGAGGCATATTATATTCCTTCCTCCACACATTCCAAGGGTGTAAACAATATTCCCAAATATTTAGAGTCCGCTTACAATTTCCAGCCATGTTTCTGTGACAAATGTCTATGACGGCAATTACAGTATGTACACAGCCTTTACATGTCATGTTTATTTAGAGCTATCATGGTCCTGACAGGATGTTTGCTCTACGTCAGGCAGGATGCCAACATGTGCCACATTTGGAGAAAAAAAGAGGGGAAGCACAAAATAATTTTTTTTTTTTTGCCAGTGGCTGTGAACATTTGCGATTGGGAACTTTATCACAACCTGCAGCAGTAATAGTATAATTAGTTGTTGGTTTTTCTCTTCAAGTGGTCCTGCTCGATCTTTATCACAGGCGCCATTTCGAGGACTTCGAGGTGGAAGATGGCGATGTGCAGTGAGCTGGGTCCGCTCAAGTTGTGTGGTCCGTGATGGGAACTGGCACGCTGTTGCTGCTGGTCTGTTTGTTTAAGAGGCTGCTTGAGCTCCCGGTTGTGTCATATGCAGAGGCGGACAAAGTACTCAACTCTATTACTTGAGTGAAAGTACAGATACTGCTGGTCAAATATTACTCCATTACAAGTAAAAGTTGTAAAGACAGATTTTTACTTAAGTAAAAGTACAGAAGTACTTGCTTTTAAAAGTACTTAAGTACCAAAAGTAAATTTCCTTTTTTATGTCAATGCACTGTTTTATTGTTGTTTGTAATACTTCTGAAGCAACTTACAATACGTTACACCTACTGAATACTCTGATTAGCTCTGACTAGCTTGTAGTATCTGTGGAATAAAGAGCTTTTAGAATGTTAAAAACCTATGGGGAAACAAAAAAAACAATAAACAAAATATATATATATATATATATATATATACTTATTATATACATATATCATATATATATATATAAATATTTAACACCCCTACCCACCCTCACAAAAAATCAGGATGGTAGTGATCTCACACATCTCTGACAGTGTGTGCACACATCTGTGTAGCCATTCAATCACATTTGAACAGAGTGGACAGTGAAATCCTGTAAATACAGAGTGATAAGGAAGAAACAAAATCAAACCTGCTTTAAAACCCAGCAACACAACTGTAGCTGTATAACTTTACAACAGCAACACTGCTTTAACAAAAAAGCAAAACAGCCAGACCTATTTGACATCAAAAAAACATTTTTTTTAATGCTGTCTAATCACTCTCGTGGTACTTGTGTTTTATTAGATGCAGCACAACAGTTCTTCTGTGGCTTTATAGGTAATATTTTCACGTACACAATTTAGCAAAATCAGACAATATTGTGTCTAATATATACCACAATATTAACTTCTTATTATTGAATTGTTGCACATTTGCAACTGGTCAGTGTTCAAAAAATGCTGGGAAATCACTTCATGTAGCCCTACAAGAGTGATTACTGATAAACTGTCTGAAAAAAAGAAAGTCACGTTTTAGAGAAGAAACAATCACCCACTGACTTTCAAAGCTGCTACATAGTAACGACTTTGTACTTCGATGACCTTGATAGAAATGTAGTGGAGTGAAAAGTACAATATTTGTCTTTCAAATGTAGTGAAGTTAAAGTCATAAGTTTCCAGAAAAAATAATACTCAAGTAAAGTACCGATACTCAAAAAGTGTACTTAAGTACAATACTCAAGTAAATGTACTTAGTTACTGTCCGCCTCTGGGTCAATGCCTGTCCCAACTTCATTTGCAGGACAATAGGGACCAAATGGTCCAATGCTCCAGTGTCGTCTTCGCAAGTAGAGAGTGACCCTTTCTCATGCTCAAAGGATCAAAGAGAAAAACTTGTTAGTTCTACATAAGAATACATTACATGTCTAATAGATCATATCTGTCATATATTAAAAGACACAGTGACCAGTTTATGAGTAACAATGGAGAAAACTGATCCTTTTACTGTGCTGAATTTAAATTAGTCTTACTTTGATGAAGAAGTTTGTTTTGGTCTTTTTTTCCCCTTTATGCTTTGCAAACTTATACTTTGACACTCGTGACTTTAAATGTTTACTTACTATCAAAGCCTGTTTTAATTTCTAATTAACAGATGAAATAGGTAATTATGAGAGTTTAAAATAAAAAATATATATACATTCACATTTTGAGATAATGTCATACTGTGATATCACAATTGTGAAATGATGGTCACTGAGAAAAAAAGTAGCAATTATGAGAAATATGAGAAATATTATTTTTTTTAAAGAGTTTTGATGTTTTTGAGAGAGGTCTCTAATGCTGAACAGGTCTGCATTTATTTAATCCAAAATACAGTAAAAACTGTAATATGTGAAATATTATTATTAAAATATATTATTACAATTGCCAAGAAACATTTCTTGTATAATCAATACTTAAAACAAATGGTGCTACTTAAACAGTTTGTGGAAACTGTACGATTCTTGTATGAATAGAAAATTCAAAAGAACAGCATTTATTTGAAATATAAAAATCTTTTGTAACAAGTAATCAATATTGTAGCATTCTTGCTGAATACAGTATTAATTTTCAAGACGTCTTTTTAAGAAAAGAAAATGATGTGATTTGAGATGGAAAGCAGTTTTCAATAAATATAAATGTCTATTGAATGGGAATATGCAGTTAGCTTGTCATCGATGTTTACTACATAATCATGACAGTTTTCTTCGTGCCATCTTTTAGGTCTGGTTGCTTAGACTGTATTTGTCACAAACACGACATATGTGCTTTATTATTTTTATTATTTGTAGGGAGATTTTGCCAATAGGATTTCAGGTTAAAGGAGCAGCAGGTCAGTTTCTTTCTTTATTTATTTATTGCCAAACGCCCTAGTTGTTTGGAATTTTGCTTGGTTAGCTCATCAACAATAACAACATTAAAATACATACAGTATATACATGTGTATGTACAAATACATACACATTCACAACTATATATGTTCTATCAATTATAAGGAGTGAAATACAGATGCATAGACACCAGAGGAATGAAGAGCATGAACAATCCTACAATAAGTACTGTTCAAAAAACGTGTAGATTTAGTTTTAATTGCTCTAAGGCGTCTGCCTGAAAGAAGAGGCGTAAAGAGGTGTCTGGCTGGATGTAAGGGATCTTTAAGGATTGTTAAACCTTTTTTCTGCAAAAGTGAAACATAGATCTCATCAATAGAGGGAAGATCACAACCACTAATTTTCGAAGCAACCCGAGTTATGTTACTAATCTGACTTCTCTGCTGACCTGTGGAGCTACCAAACCACACTGTGAGAAAGTGAGAAAGTCAGCACGCTTCAATGACAGCTCTATAAAAATATAACATACCAACTTTAGATATGCCAAACTTTTTAAGCTGTTTTAAGAAACAAAAAAAAAATTGATGAGATTTTTTAATAATGCCTCTTAGGTTGTCATCCCACTTTAACGTTGCAGAGATAGCAGTCCCGAGAAACTTAAAACATTGAACATTTTCAATGTCCTGACCATTAATAGTCAATGGCAAAACAGCATTTGTCCTCCGTCTGAAATCAAACACCATTTCCTTTGTTTTTAGGACATTCAACTTCAAATTATGAGTACAACTCCATTCAAACAGTGTAGAAACCTCCCTTCTATAGTCCGATTCGTTATTATTTGTTATTAAACCAATCAATGTAGTATCATCTGCAAACTTAAAAATTTGCACTGATTTACAGTGTGAAACACAATCATTAGTGTATACAGAGTACAATAATGGTGACAGTACACCTCCTTGTGGGGCCCCCACACTAATTGCCTTGAGACTTGAAAGTATATTATTAATTTTAACTACCTGTGTTCTGTTCTGCAAAAAATCCAAAAAACAAGGGAGTGTTGAATACCCAATTGCTTTAACTTATCAAAAAGTTTAACTGGAATAATTGTATTAAATGCCAATTTATAGTCCACAAAAAGGACTCTGACATAAGTATTAGGGGCTTCAAGGTGTTGCAAAACTGAATGGGCATATTTCTTGCCAAACAAAATTTATTGCGGCATATTGCTCCGTTAAGGTTTAATCAGCAGTAATCACTTCACTACAGACCAGAGTGACCAAAGGCGGGCTGCGATAGAGTTCTGGCTCTAACGGAAACACAAGAGGGGATGGACAGATAACACCTCAGACTCTCTCAGCTCTGTTAGACGTGTGAAGTGCACTCTCGCTTTTCTCTGAATGGGCCGATATACATGCCAGCCTGAACGTTGATGAAGCTTCATCTGGTTTCCTGTTCTTACACTGCTGACCCTGTGGTGAGAAGGCCTGGCACAGATAGATGATACAGATGGACATCACTTGAACTGTGCTCACTTTTCAGACAATGTTTTGGTAAGATGACCCAACCAGGGCAGTTGAAGTCAGTTTTATCAATTAGCACCCTAGAGTTTTTTTTTTGAGAGATAATAATAAAGCGTATTTTGTAACTATAGTTTCCAGATCTTGTGGTCTTGTGGCCACCAGATCATCTGTGACTAACAAACTCCACTGCTCATCCCACCACGGGCTAAACAAGCTCTTCCTTATTACTGAAAGATCTGAGGATTGTGAAATGCTGTTATCTGACTGTTGAAGAACAGCTGAGACAAGGGCCAGTTCAGACACTCTTATCTCTGATGGACTCATTGGCAAAATAAACTACTGCACTGCAGCATCAGCATTAAACAAGTGATGTTTTTTTGATGTATGTGAGTCATTTAAATAATTTGTTTTTGGGAGGTTTTAATTTTTAGTTTACTGTTATTTTAGTTCATTTTTAGTTTAAACGATTCATTTTAAATCAGCTGATTTGGTGCTAAAGAAACATTTATTATCAACGTTAAAAACAGTTGTGCCGCTTAATATTTTTATGAAAACAGTGATACTTTTTTCAGGATTCCTTGATGAAAAAAAAAGACATTTATTTAAATATATTTTTTTGTAATTGTTTTTGTTTAATGTTTGAAAGTCTTTACTGACATGTTGTGATAAACCCGAACCGTAGGTTTTTTTTACACGATGTGGTTGCTACCATAATTAACAACTAAAATAGAATTATAATATAATTTAATTAATTTGAATTAAAATATAACTTATGTGTACTAAATGCAATTAAACTTCCCTCAAGCTTTCTTACATAATTAGACAAATTTCTTTCTTGTATAGTTGGCAAAAATAGCATTAGTAATGCTTGTATCACAAACACGACATATGTGCTTTATTATTTTTATTATTTGTAGGGAGATTTTGCCAATAATGTAAAATATTTTATGGATTCCAGGAAGTTTATTTGCTCATAATATTTGTGTACCACTCAGCAGCCGTCTCAAACTGCTGGTTTAAAGACACTTATTTTATTTTATTTTTAATGGTTGTATATTGTAAAGTCTCCTCAAAAGTACAAGTGTATCACTTAGTCTGAAAAAGGTGCTGTGGAAAAGCTGAAAATAACACTATTGTTTAAATTGTTTACATTACTAAAAAAAATTTTATTATTAACATAAGCTATGTGAAAATTCCTCTTCCCTGTTCCGCTCAAGTGTCACATGTTCTAAACACATGCAACATATTTTAATGACGCTCGCGTTCTTTCATTTTTCGCTACTGACTTTATCACTGACAGTAGATCTCTTTAGGCAATATAGGGTGGTTCATTTTAGGAGTCTGCCACATGAGAGGGCTCGTCGCCAAGCTCCATGCCACCCACAGAAACATACGCTTGGCCCTCTCCTTTTTTTCCCCAGCTGACAAATTGAAAGTATATTATTGTTGGTGTGGCTTCTGGCTGACCTGGCACTAGTCCATGTCAGGAATTCCTGAGATGTGTGTGTCAGGAAGACCACCCTTTGCCCCCGTAGATAATGGTCCTGCTTTGTTCCCATGCAGGGAGTTCTCTCTCTGCTCACTGTAGTTTTATCCTGCTTGGCTATACTGACATCAGCACAGGGAAAAGAGAAGATGACTAGTGCCAAGCATAAACTCCCATTTGAGTTGTTGGGGAATTTGCACAGTGACTGTTGTTCTTTTGGTTTCGGTGCTCCTTTAGAAGCAGATATTTCGCTAATTGCTTGCATGAATGCAAAATGAAGAGAGATTATTCCAGCTAGATTATACTTCATTACCATTACTACTTGAGGTAATGGTGATAATTATGATTATACCAGATAATACTTTTCTTCGTTGCCATGTAATCCCTCAGAGAATTTTAGAGCAATGCACAATTTAAAAGATATAATAGTTCCTCCAAAAAACTGACTCATTTACTCATCTTCATGTTGTTCCAAACTGATCTGACTGATGTTCTTCTGTGGATCACAAAATAATATTTTAAATGTTTTTGTCCATAGAATGAAAGTCAGTGGAATTCAGTGTTGTTTTGGACCACTGGCTTTCATTTTATGCACAAAAACAGTTAAAAACATTCTTCAAAATGCCTTCTTTTGTGTTCCACAGAAGAAAGTAAGGTTTGGAACAATGTGAGGGTGAGTAAATGATTTGAAAGAGCAGCCCTGGTCTTGTCCAGTCAGGTGTGAACGGGACTACGGTGAGTGTGAACCAACCATTAGGCTCCCTGGAGTCTCTCAGAGTTATTAGCAGCTCAAAGACCTGACTGCTACCAGTCAAAGCAGGACTAGTTCCACCTGTTTAAGCCTGAAAACACCCAGGACTGCTTAGAAAATAAGCTAACGGTCAGAATAGGGCTTTTCCTGAATGTCTGCTTGTCATGAGAAAGCATATTGAAGTAGAAAAATGCATTTCCACACAAAAGGAGTGAAACAGTCAACAGAAGTGCATATTCAAAATGAAACACTTACAGAAATGACCAGGGAAGTTTTACTTAGTTAATGGCATGTCAAAAATATTTGCATTTTGTAATCTGGCCATTTTTTACTGCAGAATGAATCAGTGATAATTGTATAAGTGTTGGTTTGACTGATGTGTGGAGAGTATTTTAAGGTGCTGTGAGTCTGAACATGCTGCTCACAGCATGCGGTACTTTTCAGCAGTGATTAGTTAGTTGTCATGTAAGTCCATCCCAGACTAAACCTAAGTGTTAAAATCCCATAGCAACTATTTGCCTCAAATATTTGGCTGTGAAATACGTTAATGACCGCCCTCTTATCGGCCTGATAATGGTTAATTAGTTCTACTTAATTAACCTGGTAAATCTGATTAATATCTTTTTAATCTCATTAAGTGCTCATCAGCGCGAATGAGTCTGATCCGACAAATCATTTGCAAGGAAAAGGAGGAATTAATGAATGCAGCCTCATGCTGGTGGCTGGGTTTTCAAATAGAGAACTATACCAAACTTGTGTGCACAGAGACTTTTAAATGTTAAAATGGCAATATGATATCAGAGATCTCCCAAGCACATCATTGTTTGGTTCTTTATATACAATACAGTTCAGGTTTAGCCAAAGGACATACTGTTCCATTAGTACCTATAGAGAGGTCCCTTACTGTAAAAGGATTTAGAACAGATTACTTTTTTTAAATGATGAATAATTGTTGAAAAACATGTTTTTTTTCTCTCTCTCTCTCATCGACCTCCAGGGTGCTAACAGATAAAACCTACTTCAACTGTCCCAGTTGGGTCACCTTACGGAGACTGTGCCGTACACATTGTGTGGGAAACTCAAGTAGCATCACTCACAATAGCAGGTCTATTTCATACATGCACCGAGTCTTCTGTTGTGCTCATTTTGGGTTGAAAGCCTGCAGGTATTGACACTATGTTTTGGTTACACAATACGCAACATTGTTTTTCTCTTGCGAGGGATGTTGTGTAATGCTATGGCTTGGTGAGCCCAACCTGTTACAATAGGAGAAAGTGCGGGGGCTGTAATCACGCAGCTGATCGATATCTGACACTGATGTAGCTGCTGAAATATGGCATTTATTTACTTTGTGCACAAACTATAATTGTTCTATTGCACTGTAATCAGAGGTTCTCTCCTTAACGTTCAGAGATCATGTCGAGCACTTCCATTTATTCCCATTTTTTCGTTTATTTTACGTCAATGGATGAATGGACCAGGAGAGAGCAATGACAATGGCGGAGTGCAGGTCTGTCAGAAGTGAAAGGCATTACGCAGACAGGTGAGCTCATAGCATGGGTTTCCCTCCAATGCGTTTTCCCACATTCTTGACAGTAGAAGTCACCCCTGATGAATGAAAACATGGGTGGGCAGATGGACAAAGGCTGTCGTTTCATGGGCAGAACGGAGCAGTGTGTGACATTTATATATTTTTAAACAAAAATTTTTTTTTTTTTTTTTTATTTTTTTTTTCTTATTTTAAGTTGCGGTGAGTGTTTTCTCCACACGTCTCTTCAGGTTCACAAACTATGCAGGTTAGTGCCGAATTACAAAACAACCACTCAAATGAATAAAGACACATGAACCAACTACATTTGCTAATTATTCGATGGAATGTGTGAAGACAAAAGTTATTTTTTTCTGTATAAAAATGTTTTTGCTGGGCAATTTCCAGATTCGATATCTGATTCATCGTATCCTGTCTGTTCAGTTTCACAGGAAAACATTTCAAAACAGCTTATGTGAGATACACAACAAAAACTAAAAGCCTTAAAAGAATAGGTCAGAGGAAATTTTTTTTAATTCAGTCATTTCCTCACCATCATGCCGATTTTGTCCATACAGTGAAAGTCAGTCTAAAACAAACAAAACACAACATAAAGCCGTTTTTAAATGTTTAAGAATATCTTATTTTGTGTTCTCTTTTCATTTATGCATTTGGCTGACACTTTTATCCACAGCAGCTTACATTGCATTCAAGGTATACTTCAATCAGTTTATGCATTTCCTGGGAATCGAGCTCATGACCTTGGTGCTGCTAGCACCATACACTTCTGCTTGAGCTACAGGAAAAGAAATACAGCAAAAGACAAAAGTTTGGAATGACATGAAGGTGAGTAAATGATGATAGTATTTTTATTTTTTTTATCTCTTTAAGTCACCCGAGTAGTGTGATTAAGCTGTCTCAAACACCAAAATGTGTTTAAACTGCTCATACAATTATTTTAATTACTAATACATTTGTCCTTGGCATGCACATACAGGTCCTGATGGCTATGTATGGATGTGTCATGGAATTCAGTTTGGGAAAAAAATTAAAAAAGGAGAACACTTTTGGCACACTTGCATGAGAGAGCACACGGCTGTATGGAACGGCTTCTCTTGTGGACTTTTGACCCCAGACACATGCAGTCATTCACAGAGACAAGTTTTGTGTCCCCAGACAAGAGTTGCTCCAAAGCAGGCAGAAGCAATTACACTTGGAGACAAAGAGGCCTCCAGGGGAGATGAGAGACATGGAGCAGTGAGTGGGAGAAACTGAGCAGCTACTGGAAGTTCACTGTGTGGATTTGTGTTGGAAAATGTTTGATATAGATGTGAATATACAGTATGTTTTTGCTGTGCTACAGTTTTATATCTCATGACTTTCTTGACTCGAGTAAATTTGAACTAATAATCACAATTGGAAATGACATTGAAAAGGCCCTTTTGTCATCCATTGCAATACAAAAAATATTATGTCTGGGATTTATTTTAAATTATCACACAAACAAATAATTATATCAGTTTTCAGTCTTCACATTTCACACAGTTTTCGTATTTTTCCTTTCTTCCCCCATGATTATCCATATCCCTGGTCCACACCCTTAATAGACCATGTGCTGTTTGTCCTTTGATAAATTAGCAAAGGTACAGTTTCGGTGTTGCTTTTTAGAACATGGGAAAGTATTTATGTTAGATGATGGGGGATAATTACCATTCTGGAGACTTAAGATTAGATTGTAATTGAAAATCCAGTGCAGAAAGACAAACGGAGGGAAAGGCAATTTAGGCCATCCGCCACAGTAAATACAGTGCAACCTTGACAGAGTTTACCTCTACATACACCAATGCTACAGCAGCTCGAACATCTGTGTAAGCTGAATATTTTTCTTAGTTCATCCGCTGTGTGGGGTTACATTGGCCCCATGGCCATTCAGACCACCTTTGAGTCGATAGAGGTTTTGTCCTCCTCACCTGTACCTTGTCTTGTCTGAGACCCTGCAATGGGTCTCGGGTCTTTATCATGGTCCAGTGGAAGTGAAAGGACTTGTTCTTTTGTGTGCTAGACAAGCACAGGAAGATCGAGTGGACGACTCTGATGGTGGTCGGTGCAGTGGACACAAATATTTGCTCCTGTGTCCACACAAATTTGTCTAGGTGGTTGAGTCGCTGAGCGATAGGTAATTAGCTGCACTTAGACACCAGAACAATGAAAGGGAAAGGATATGCCAGATGCCATAAAATTATAGCACAGGCAGGAGATTCTGATTTTTATTTTTTTTGATGGAAACAATTGATTGTGGGTGTGCAGTGACTGACTCAGCTGTTAGTCACTACATTTAACAGTGAAATTGAGAGATATAACAAGTGTGTTTTTATAACAAGTGATGAAGGGACCTGTGTACCCTGAAGGGCACTTCTTCTCAACATGTCTTAAGGATGGGCTGCTACAACTTGCCTGTTTGTCTTTAATGCAGAAGTGATAAATAGATCTGTATGAATGAATTCAGGTTGGAATCTGTTGGGTCAGTGTTTGATTGTCCATCCATGAGAAAGTGCAGTAATGACTGCAGCTCTTCTTGATTGTGTTTGAATCACTCCAGTCTCATTTACACATATCAGTGCAAATTCAAAGTCATGTTATGTGAACTAAAGATAAGCGTCAACGTAAAATAAAATTAAGTAAATAAAACACGTTGAAGCCATTATACTTTAAATGTGCATATATAAATATGGATGTAAACAGGAAAGTGTAAACATTTGCGTCATGCACATATATACTTGACAAAGATCACGTATCATTCACAAGCCATAAGTGTGTGAGGGTGGAGACTCTGGGATTGTGTTCCTTCATAAAATCAACATTTTCCTTATCTGATCTCCCTAAAAATCCAACAGAAAAGGCTTGCATGCCTTAGACAGACTAAATACTCACTAATCTACTGCTCTATCGGTTTGTTTTACACAAACATTATGAAATGTTTTTATTTAGAAAATAAATAAAAGGGTTGCTCAGACAGCTTCATTTCATTATGACTAATGACTATATTTTTTGTTAAATATATAATCAAAAGCCGATCTCTCTCTCTCGCTCTGTATAAATATCTAACTGGCTGTAGCATGTTTTATCCTGTATCCAGGTACTGTTTACCATTTTGTTTAAACCAACGTTTAATTAGAATAAAATATGGTGCAGTCTATTAAAGTGGTATATTTGAATCTGACATATACAGTGTCATTTTTTGTATTATGCTATGAGGAAAATACTGTAAAAACCAAGAAGGAAATTCTAAATAAGTTCATGTAAACACAACTCATATAGCCTGGGGCATTTTAAGGAGGAAAAATATGCAGGATTTCCCTATACAATATTGTAAAACTGTACAGGAAATACATTAAAGTCACTCAAACAAAAATGCCTTTTTCAGTGTTATGGTAAAAGCCAGGTATATGAGATTTATTTCTGTCCCCTACATACCTGGTGCATCAGTACTTTATTTTTTTTCATAAAATATTTAGGCCTATCTGTTTAAAAAAATGGCCTAGCCTCACTCGCATATCAGTTAAACTGGACAGTGAAACAATTTCTCTGACCAAATGAGGCATCTTGTAAATACAGCAGAATGTCTCCGGGAAGATTGTCCTGTCTGCCAATCTGCAATCTTCTTAATTGTGTTTAGAAAACAACAAAGGGGGAAAAACTCCCTTTACTTTCATACACAAGGACAAAGCAAAATATAAAATGTATATAGGAAATTACAGTAAAAAAATATAGGCAAAATATAAGCAAATCGGAAAATGTAAGCCTATCACATAGCGCTCAAATAAACGTGATGTGTCTATAAATAATAAGCTTTAGCTTTGATGCTTTAAAACATAACATTATAAAACATTAAACATAATAAATATTTGTATTTTTTATATAATATATTTGCACTGAAGTGGAAAACATAATTTCGGTTCGGTATTGGGTATTTCAGTTGTACATTTTTACAATTAAAATAAATACACTTGTACTTTGCTTGCGCTGGGGAGAAGGACACCCTTTGTATTTCAGGAAATTCTATCCATTTCCATTTCCACCTCTCTGCAGACAACGCGATTGTACCGGACTCTGAGTTACGAAGGCTAGTAAGGGTAAAAATAACTGGACTATATAAACCGACAGAATCAGATTGAGCAAAGCTGCTCGTTTGCGCGCACAGAACAGAAGAAACAGCACGTGCAAAACGTTTCCATATTTCTCTGTAAATAGTTAGCATACTGCTATGGAATTGAAAACAATTTTTAAATACTGTTTTTCGTTCTATCTACATTTTAATTGTGTCTGGGATATTAAATGCCTCGTCCTAGGCATCAGGTGGAATAGAGATTTTTGGTTAAAGCTGCCCACCTTGTCTCTAAACATAAGCCCGAGAGCATTAGGCCATTAATTTGCATTTTAATCAATTGAAAGAGGGGGTCTATTGACTCATCAAGATCATTAACTAGCATGTACCTGCATTGTTGAACATTGAGATTATCATGTTGTTTCGATGGCTCCGAGATTTTACTGCTGGTTGTTCAAATGCAAATTAAGCAGGAGTTCGATCGAGATAAATTAATACCTGCGATCAGGTTCATTTTAATACGAATGAAGAGGTGAAACTCTCTTACAGTAATGTGGCTGGTCTATGGAGACTTCTGGTCCCATGTTATAAAACATGTTTGTTTTATTCTAAATTATTTATTTAGCATGTTGTTTCTATCCTCCTCTTGGAACATGATGTTTTTTTTTAGACATTATTGCATCGAGTATTTATACCACACATCTTTAATATAGATTCTATAAATAATAAATAATTTATAGTGATTTTTCTGAACATTTTTTAATCCATGTAAGTACAATTATCTGGATGTGAAATTGTTTGTCGTTGAATCATATGACTATGATATGAACTGAATTATCATTAAATATGTGATGAAATATTTGCAATGAAAACACAACAGCGGGTCCAGCATGCGCATTTTAGAGTGTCTCTAAATCTCTGTATAATTGATCCTTTATTTAAGCAGTCTTTATAATTTAATGGAATAAGGAGATACGGTTAATTAAAGGCCAAATTATCAATTGTGCTTTGACAATGTTTGCATGTTGTTAAGGGTAGCCAGAGTAAACACCTGATAGGCTACAACTAGGTGAGAAACGTCACGAGAGCACACCCCCGCAACATTCAGACCCTCCTTATAATGGGACAGATAGGTAGCCAGTCAAACCTATTAGAGACGCATCGTCTATCTCGGACTGAATGAGAGTGAACCGCTTCTGAGTTCCCTAACATTTGCAACATGGCTCTTGCAGATGCGATGTTGCCTTCGATAAATATTTTTGCAAGCAACCAGATGTTAGACGAAAAGCAGTCTGAAATTGTACGGGTGAGTTCAACTTTTCATTTCAATTTAAGGTTTATTTCAAATGTAGCTTATTTTGCAGCACTCAGAGCGAAATTATGTCTGGCGGTGACGTAGGTTCTAGTCTTTATTTTGTTGATTTTTTTTTTTTTATTCTGGTATTTTAGTATTATTTATTATGTGTTATGTTTATTATGTATTTTTTGTCATTTTTATATGTATTTTTTTTTTTTTTGTTTTTTTTTTATTTTATTAGTATTGTTATATGGTATTAGATTTTGTTTTATTCTCTTTATTATGGTATTTTTTTCTATATTTTATTATTTTTTTATTTTCTATGTTTGTATTATTGTTTTTATATGCTTTTAGTTGTATTATGTCTTATTTCCTAGTGTCTTTATGTTAGTTTTTTTATGGGATTATTTAGTTTATTTTGTTTTTTTTTATCTCTATATGGTAGGCTATAGGTTTTACATGTTTTTTTATACGTTTAACTAATCACGGGAGTTACAAGTTATTGGTAAATAGCCTACAAATCGTGTTCGTATGAAGAGGAAACAGTAGAGCGTCGCTTTCATTAGAATTATTATCGTACTGTAGGCTATACATCATCAGCAAAACAAATAATGTCATTATTTAGAGCCTAACTATATATTTAGATTTCAAGAACATAGTAAGCTTTTAAACGTTTTTAATGGTCTCCCCTGCAAGTCATTATATAATTCACGCACTGCAGCCTACAAGTATATTACATCTTTATAAACAACACGTCTGTGTAGTATATTTTTTTAATCATTTGAATGACTATGACTTTGTAATCTGAAGAAATGCTTACCCGATTTTCTTCTTCTTCAGGACTGGAAAGTTGATCCAACTAAAACTAGCTCGACAGCTGGAGACGTGAGACCCCTCATCGAGGTGGAGTTCAGCATTGTTGAATCTCCACCTTTGGCCAAAGACGAGGATGATCTTTCCAAGTTTTTGGATCTAGAGTTCATTCTGTCCAACTCCTTCACGTCTGACAATGACAACAACTCAGCGCAGCCGGCCTATTCTCTACCGGAGTCACCAGAAAGCTGCAGTACCGTGTACGACAGCGATGGATGTCACCCGACGCCGAGCGCGTATTGTGGCACCAACTTTAACGCACGCCCCGGCCACAGTCTGGTAGCCGAGTTGTTTACTCCGGACATGAATTATCATGGCGACTCGCATGAATATAGTTTGAAAGGACACTTAGACAGGCTGGAGTACACTGAACTAAGGGCTCTGAACTCAAGAAACCAGGCACAGGTGTCCAATTCTAATAACGTGGGATACAAAATAAAAAGTGAAAACCTCGAGCAATCCTGCATGATGGTAAACGACTACGTGGGTCATTATTATGGACAAGAACCCCAGCGCGTGATGCAGCAGCAGCATCAGGCTTATGGGCATCACGTGCAACAAGATGTGCCTCGGGACATTTTAGGGAGGAAAGACTGCATCCTAACAGAGGCGAACTCTCACCGTCATATTGACATTGCACATCAACAGCAGTTCATGAATAGCGCGCCTTTTCCACCTCAGTACGCCCAGCATCAACAGTATCACGGACATTACAACATGTTTAGCGAGCCACTGCGGGCAAATCACCCGGCCATGCCAGGTGTGATGTTGACTCCACCATCCTCACCCCTCCTGGGATTTTTAAACCCAGACGACAGCAAGCCAAAACGAGGGCGTCGGTCATGGGCACGAAAACGGACAGCGTCGCACAGCTGTGAATTCCCCGGATGTGGGAAAACGTACACGAAAAGCTCCCATTTGAAAGCGCACATGCGGACACACACAGGTATGTCGCGGAGTTTTTGTTGTTTTGAACTTAATTGCTCACTATAAAGCGTTTAACCAAAGTCTGTACACAATAATAAATGTTTCCCCCCGTTCTGTTGACAGGTGAGAAGCCCTACCACTGCAGTTGGGAAGGCTGTGGCTGGAAGTTCGCCAGGTCAGACGAGTTGACGCGCCACTACAGGAAACACACCGGACACAGGCCGTTTCAGTGCCACCTGTGCGAGAGAGCGTTCTCCCGCTCAGACCATCTGGCTCTGCACATGAAGAGGCACATGTGAATCATAAAAAAGACTATCTATTTTAAACCACCAGAGGATTTTATATTGTTAAGATAATTCCTATTTTGGGACAGTTATATGAATAGCAGTATAATGTCATTTGATTTAAATTATGACAGTATTTAATAGAAGGAGATTCTTGTTCATTTAGAAGGTACATTATGTAGTACTTTCTCAGATGTATAAAAACGGGGCAGGACCTATACTTTTGTATAGGCTATATGTTTTCTATTCTCCATTTATGCATTTGTATTAAGTCAGGGAGTATTTTTTTTTCATGGATTTTCAGAAGAATTAAAAGCATTGTCTTTTTTTTTTGTACTCATTCTCTTGTCTCATTTTGTTTCAAGTTTCTTATTTTAAATATTGTGAGTTGCCACCCTGAAAGGTATTCAAAACTAAGATCTACGCAAAGAACATACAGCACAAATAATTTGTACTCCATAAAATACTGAGCAAAATAAGTAAAGCTTCATACAAATTGATAATAGAAACGTTCAATCAAAAGGTCTACACTCTTCTTCATATATTTATATATATATTTGGCCATTTAAAAATACTGTCTACACTGTACCTAAGCCAATACTTATATACTGTTACTACCAAAACTCTCAAATCAAGTAATTAACTTATGTAACATCACCATCATTGTCAACAATTATATTCATCACAAATATTGTGAAAATAACTTGAGCTGTTCAGTATTCATTCCCTTATGCATCATGTTACTGCTACTTGAAAAGCTATAGTATGTCGCCCTCTCCAGTCTGAAAATAGGTCACAGAAGTTTAGTCACAGAATCTCACAGGTGGTCAAACCAATGGAACAGTGGATCTTAATCATGGCCCTCCCACAAAAGCCAGAATTTCAGCAATACCTAAAAAGTATTCCTAATTAAACACGAAGGCTGTTAAATTTATTAATGTGATGTAATTCATTTTTTAATAATCTGTATTTTTTTATTTCATTTATATTAAAAAAAAATTGTCATTGCCTTCTATTTTAAAACAGCATTTATATATATCTGGCTATTGTAAAAAAAAAAAGCTTAGGGCAGGTCCCCTCTGTGGCAGGAAGTCACGCTACAACAAAACACCTTGCTTTTACATATCTCGAATAGAAAAATAATTACTTTCCATATTCAAGTACATATTTAAATACAATGTCAAAAGTGGCTTTCATCACTATTTACGTTTGTTAAAAATATTTAGAAATTCAAAAAAATTGAACCGGGGACGTTTTTGAAATTAGTCATTTTGTAAAGTTTATCTGAAGGTATCGATTTCTTCCACGAGATGGCAGTCTTTCCTATGGTTTGTGTCTGATGTTACACCTGCTGATGCAATGCCACTAATAGTTGAGCACACACTAAATTAACAAAGATAAGTGTGCAGAGGTGCTGGTGAGCAAGATAAAACTGTAAATGTAAAAGCACTAAAATCATATTCATCTAATTTTGGGCTATAGTAAGAATTAATATATATGTGTTTTAAATTAATTATACTGCTCACAATTTTCACTGTCCTATAACTATTAAAATGTTAAGGTTACTGAACTATCTAATGACTACTGAATGATCTAAATAATGATGCAGACAGAATGTGCTGACTTTTGACAATGCAGACTTCTTTGTGAGATTTGGTCTCACAACATTCACCCCTTTTAAAAGTTTCCTTTGAAGCTAATAACCAGATTCCTTTTCCATAAAGAGATTTTATGACTGACACTAGTGGGGGACCCATGACTATTCTATATGTTTGTGCAAGCCAAGGTTACAGGCTATCATGCACACACTGATCTTATATGCCTGATATTAAGAGAATTTAGGTTAAGGCTTATTTAAGTCATAACTACTGAATTAAACGCAGAACCATTTAGACTACTCTTCATTCTGCCTCTTGAGATAAACAATTTAATATCGTTGTGTATTCAGGCCATTTTCTCATTAGAGTGGGAAAACCTTAAGAGGGACCAATGGCACACCTAAACGTTACATGCTAGAGCTGGAGCATATCACTCAGTATAATCTAGTCATTTGAATTGCTAGCGTTTGTTAAACCCACCGCTACGCTGCGCAACGGTGCGTGAATGGGGAAGCGTGTATATCCTCCTTATACCATCTTTCAGCATCATTTAGAGAATAAAAGGTAACGAATGTGTGTGTCGCCGTATGTCCTCATTTCACCCATTATATTCATTCCACGCTCACATACTGTGTTGGCTACGCAATTGGTTGCTACGCGACAGGGCATTATGTTTACGATTTTGGCAGCACACCTCGCCCTCCTTTTTACATGTGTCATATTTGAAAGGATTCAGAAACCAAAAATAGCTGATTTAGGAAGTAAAAGGCTAATAAAACGCCAGGAGTTTTATTTGCAATCCGTTACTCAATATAATCGCAGGTCTTTGTCTACCGGAAACATCCATCCATCAACCGCAGCAACACACGTGCTCAATACTACCGGTAATTTTTAAGTTTTTTTTATTTTTTAGTTAGTTACGACATCTTATTCTCAGTCAGATCCTCTGATAAGGTGATCTGGCCGGCGTCTTCATCATTACCGAGCTTGATTGAATTTATTTTTATTCAGTTTATACGTTGGTCAGAATTATTTAGCCTAATGTTTGTGTCTGCTCATTTATGGTTTGTTTTCAGATGAGAACCAGTACGTTGAGCCAGAGCACTGCTTTGTAATTACATTATCCTGAAGTCACTTATGAAAAGCCTTGAAACTATCTTAAAACTATATTCACAGGGGGTGGGGAGGGGGGTGTCTTTGGTTAAGAGGTGGGGCCACATCTGAACAGCGTGTACTTTGAATATTGGAAGTTTAACAAAGAAATGTCCATCAATTTAATGAGGTCGTGTTCAAAACAGATCCACTTGACAGCTGTCTTCTGTATAACGCCAAGGAGCAAGCGATGGTAAGAGCAAATGATCCTAGGCTATTACACGAGGTGTAGCCTACAGCCGAATGATTCTTCCGTATGTTCTTTCATACCACTAGGAAGAGATGCATAGCTTTAAAAGACTAACAGATAATCAGTTGTTTGAAATGTAGCTGTTTAATAGAAACGTTTAACTTTTGCTTATTATTCGTTTCGGGTCAGAATAGCATTAGGCTAGTAACAGGGCGGGTGAAGTGTCAGCAGTGATGCTGGTTATACATTTTGCAACCTACAAGCTGTACAATAATAGCTGTTTATTGGGTTTATCATTTGATAACATACGTATGAAGAACCTGTTGAATTGTCCACGACGCGGTTAAAATTGTTCCAGTGGTTTAAAGGTGTTTTTCCCCCTCTTGCTTATATTTTCAATCTCAGTATTACATGTCAGATTACCGGATTTGCGACACGTTTAAATAGTTTTGATTGTCATGATTTACAGTGAATAGTCAGCTAGTACTCGTAGGCTATTACTACTTAAGGCTCAGACACTCATTGTTTAAGTGATGAACCTATAAATGGTCTTATCAAATGACAAACATTAGATTAATCTCAGGAAATTACAGTAACCTGACTGTGATCCTTTTTTGTGTACGAACACAAGAATCAATGCCTTATACATTGTCACAGAAAGTTGTTACAACTTTTGGTTTTCCAGTTTCATATAACATTTACATTTATTCAAAGTGACTTACAAATGAGAAACACTAGAAGCCTAACCTTATGTAAGGTGGTTTTGATGTCATATGTCTAGAGCATCTCTCTTAGTTTGAGTTTAATACTTAGTACAGTATGATGCAGATATTTAGTTTTATTATTTTAACTGTTTTCTTTTTATTGTTAATTTATAATCTTTTCATATTCTGGGTAGATGTTGGTATTTTTAAGGTACAGAATGGAGATTTCTGGAAAGATTTGCTATTTCAGGCACTTATACAGTATAATACTTCAAGATCTGGTATGTATTACACGAAACCATATTCTTCTCATTGTTTTGAATATAGTGGTGATAGAAGAATCTAACCATTTGGCCAGTCTTTTATTAACAAGATGTATATTGTTCTTTTGTTAATGCATGAATCTGCTGCTTGCATTGATGGTACAATCAGTTGCTTCATTCTGCCATTAGGGTCTAAGGGTCCACATGTGGACCAAATCTGTTCACAAACATGTCAAGATCATTTATGATAAAGCAGAGCAGCTCAAAGGCGTGTCAAACCATGCTATAAGTGACCATGCTGTCAAAGCACTACCTCTGTACCATACATGGTGTGGTTTAGCTCCAATACATAAAAAAGTGGCCTGTGTTGACATTCCGTGTCACGTGCTAGAGAAGTGCCAGAGTGTGGTACTTTAATGGACTTTTAGTTTATTTGCTTTTTTATTTGTTTAAACTTTCGCTATGGCCATATTTCAGAATGGATTTATTATTATTATTATTTACATTTGCAATGTACAATATAGAGGTTAAAAGTCTGTGAGAAAACAAAAGTATTTTTTATTTGTATTTTTTTCCCCAAGGATCTATCATTAAATGTTATGGCCAGAAGGCTTCAATAGCCCTGTACATCTACTCAGTACATGCACAGTTGTTATAACAGTGTGTAGTATTGAATGCTGCATTTGTGAGGAAATTTGGTAAATTCTCTTCAGATTACTTTTCCTAAGCCTTTTGAAAATGAGCACAGCTCATATAAATGTTTATGTAGTCTGGGAAGGTAGTTTTATTTTTCACAATTAGTGCACCCATGCATGGCCACCTTCATCAGACCGAAAATCAAAACTTTGAAATTCCTGGCCAGATAGACTGTACACCATTTGTCCACAATGTAAAGTAAAAGGGATTAAATGGCTGTATGAAGAATATTTCTGTGCTGGCTGAGTGGAAATTGGGAATGTTTTTGTTGTTTTTTTCTGTAGGATGTGCTGTCATGCTTGAACTTCCTAAAGTTAAGAAAAAATAATTTTTCCATGTAACCCAGATATTGTTTTTCGAAAATAGTGTGGACAAGACCTGATAAGTTCCTGAAAATTTGATCATGTCCATTTTAAGTAGTTATAACAAACTGCTTTAACTGAAGCAATGAAACTGGACAAACTGCAGAGATGTAGGGTTAGAAACAAATGGTCAGATTGTTAATAAGTTTAATGGGAATGAGAAGTTTTGGCAGTTTCTCCTCAGTTGAACACCAATAATCAGTAAACGCAGCAATGTAGTAATTTTACCCATAGCTTTTTTTCTATCCGTTTTGTTGCTTATGTTCACTTATACCATATTTTTAAGATGTACAAAATTTGCAGGGCCAAGTATGTCTGATTGATGGATTTAACCAGTTGAACATTTGCCAGAAAATTGCACAAAGTTTATCTTAATGAATTTAGATAAGAGAGTAACTTGTGTGCTTTCACTTCTTTGTAGATAACACTTGCAGATAGAATCCGTTTCATGGATGAGCAACAGAAAGAGAAAATATCTAAAATAACAACTGAAAACCAAAGACAGAACAGAAGTGCCCTTTCTCTTTGGTGGTTTTAGGAACTGGTTATATCATTTAGACAAAATCCCCCTCACTGTTAATCATCTACTTTATTGCTATCAATGTTTTGTAGTAAGTTCCGGCAATGTCACTTAATGATAAGATATGCTACTTTTAAAGTGTCTGTCAGTTACTGGATGAATCATAGAAAACTGCTGTAGAATACTTTAACAGAGCACACATCCTGATCCTTATTAGTAAAATCTTGCAATGGTTTATTGAAGAATAATTTATTGGTTCGTTGAGTCTCAATTTCATACACTATTCAGCATTTCTACTAATACATACGAGGTCGCCGCCAATGTTATGGGAGGCACTGCAGTGTTTTGGAGCTCTGTGTTATCTCTGTTGGGTGGAGTTGAGGAGGTGCAGTACATTGTATTATGCTACTACAGATGCTCAGTTGCAATCAAGCCGTTCCAGACCAAAAGGAGAAACATAAGCATAAACCTTTAAATAGCTTTAACCATTCTAGTGAAGGATGTTTTGCTTTTGCTGGGCAATTTGGAAATGTTTCTTTTGCCTTTGGTGTCAGATGACATTCACTGTTAAATACAAACAATAATGGGACAGTTTTTTTATTATTCAAATTTATGACTGCAATGATGGTGGCAGTCTTTTATTTTCAGTATTAACTTCAACTTCAAATAATTTAAATTGCTTTTTTTTTGAGAGATGTCATGCACTGTGCATCAAACCACACCAAGATGCATTGTATACCTATGTATAATGGGTTTTTAGACTTGTGTTCTCATTGGCTGGTCAGTCCAAGCAAGGTAAGACACCTGCATGGTTAGCCAGGGGTTGTGTATGTCATTGAAACTGAGTGCCAGTTTAAGCCTTCTTTTCCACCCGTCACAGATAATGAGAGCCACCCTATGACCTGCCACAGCTTTGGATTGTAGTCACTTCATCAGCCACTTTAAAGCAGTGTCTGCAAGGTGACTTCTCAACTTCTACCGCCACATCCAACTGGGTTTCTTGAACATTGCATTGTCTTGCCATTTATATTAGGGGCATTCCAAAGGGTTAAACACTCATTAACTTTGCACAGCATTAACAATTGCAGGCTCAAGATACTTTTCCAGGAGTCAAGCCTTGAAATGCTTAAAGTCAGCATGAAACGGAAGTAGCAATTGTCTTTTTTCTCTACTGTAATGTCTATCTGAGTGAAACGGCATCTGAAATGAGAGGGCAGGATTTGATTTCGTCCTTCGGGAATTGATTGGATCCTTGGAAGTTGGGGCGTTGCTAGCAAAATGGAGGATATCCTTCTCCTGATTGCGCATGTTTGCATTTGTTTATTTGTGGGGGGATTTCTCCCCTGTATTCCGCGACACCCTAGCATGAAGAATTTTTTTATTTATTGATGAAGACGAGGACAATCAATGGCACAAAACATGCCTAATAGCTTTTTTCCCCTATGGCTGTTTTATTTTTTTAATAATTTTTTTAATATTAAAGTAATAAATAATTTTTTAGGTAATTGTTTCAGAAAATAAACATTTAGAATAAAAATTATTGGTAATAATTATTATTTTGTCACTATTTTTTTTAGCCTGCCCCACCTCCTGGAGACCCGTCATTTGTAAAGAGCTAATTGGTTACAGTTATATTTTTCCATAGATAGCCCACAGCTCATTCAGTAAAGTGCACATGTTTTGTGTGATGCAATAGACAACTAAATACTGATAAAGGGAGCCATCGATTCAGAGAGTTTGCTCTGCTTATCTCATGTCTTATCTTGCTGCTTTTTGTAAATAAAAACATATTTTGTGAAAAAGGTTGAGGGGCTGAGGGATAGTACACTTGTCTCTTAACCTACTTTTGCCCATGCTTTATCTTTTCCCTTTTTTTTCTTGTTTGTTAAATTATTATTCTATTTGGGTACCTTGTTTGTTTAATGTTCCTAGTTTCTTGTTCCCATTAACAAAACCATAACAGTAATTTTCCACTGAAATATTGGTGCATGTTCACTTGCCATATGAGTGAAAATTCACTCGTCCAGGCTGAGGTGTTAATTTCAAATGGTTGGTCTGGAGAAGCGTTCACTTTAATTCAGGAGGAGTGATGTACTGTGCTGCCTGGTGTCAGGATGAGTGGTTCACAACAACATTAGAGTGATTTAAGAGGCTCCAGTTGCTGAACTGTTACATGAGTCTTGGTCTTGCCTTAAACTGACAATATCTGGTATAGTGAAGAAGTACAAGAAACTTTGGATTTCTGCATTACAAGTACTAGTGCAGAATCTAAAAATGTCCATGTGCTGGATTTTGAATATTGTTGAAGTAAAACAGAAGGATTGAATGTGGGAAGTTTTCACAGTTAGACACTGTGAAAACTTCCCACATTCAATCCTTCTGTTTTACTACAACAATCCAGAAGGTGGACTATAACAGTTTGTAAGCTGATGTAGGCTATAGGTTAATTTGGTAAACCATTGTTGTTTTCTAGAAGCTTATGTTCTGTACCCATCTGTCCTGTAACCCTTTGTTTTAGTTATTTGCTGAAAATACTAAGTCTTCTCATCTTAGTTAACAATTTAAGCATCCTCTACATCACTTCTCGGAATAATCGTAATATCAGACTTTAAAGTCCAACATAAACTCCAGCCACACTCCCAGCCAGCACATGGGCAGTGTAATCAGCAGTTATGAAATGATTGTTTTAAAGAGAGAGCAACACGTTTGGGGGCTAATAGCTGCTTTTCCCCCTCTTCCTCCCTCCTTCTCCCTGTCACATGTTCCTTTCACATCATAGAAAAGTTCCTGGATTAACGCAGAATTAGCACAAAGCAGAGACGCCACCTCAGCCCAACGTTGCAACTAGCGGAGAGAGGAAACGATTGAGGGAGAAGCAGTGTGCACCAGAAACTAAGACACATACCCCAGCAGCTCAAGACGAGTTCGAGAGAGCACAGAGACAGGCCAGGACGGGCATCCTTCCGGAAAGGGGACCCACGCCGAAGAGAGCTTCAAAAGCATGGCGGAAAAACAATTTTCTGGCATATTGGTGAGTCACTCAGACTTGCATTTTGTAACTTTTATAGAAATGTTACCTTTTTCTCCATGCCCAGTTTTTCACAGCTATAATTTTAGATTTGATATTTTTGAAAGTTATTTTAGTCTTGTATTATGTGTATTTCTTAGTAACATGATCTGGCATTTTTTATTGTCTGATTAAAAGTTAGTAATCAAGCAGGTCAAAGCATTTTGGATCAGGCCACAGTTCTAAAAAACTTTTTTTAGGTTTTTGAATTGTTTCGAAGAGCTGAACTAAAAGAAATGATTAGACCTTAAACCTAATTACAGGGTTTTTCCCCTACTTACAGCTTTTATAATAAAGACTCTCAGGAGTAGTGTGAAATGCCCTGACAGCTCATATATATCTTTAACTAATGATTAGGAGAATATAAAGAAATTGGATGAATTTAACAGAGGATGTGGTATAATTTAGGGAAGAAAAAAAGCACTTTTCACAATGCTTTGTCATTTTATGAACCCTCGCGGCTATTTTGTGTTGTAAGAAATGTCTTAGAATTCACTGCTTCGTTAATGGATTTAAATAAATTAAGACATTTTTCCAAATGATTGTGAAAGCAATTTAAACCTGGAATTTAAAACTGTACATGTCTTCTTGAGTTTCCAAACCCTGATGACTTTATTAACCATTGCTGTGCTGAGAGTACACACATCTGGCAGTATGAACTGATCTAAAGTGTTTGATGCGAGACCACAATGCAAGAGTGACAGTCAAGGATGTATGACATCTTCTAAATAGATGTGTCAACGTGGCATAATACTTAAAGTTTTTCAAAAGAAAGAATAAAATAAATTCAATTTCAGTCAAATAAATTTTTTTTGATGTGATTATAGCTACATTTGCAACATTGGTTTTTACTTTAAGATATATTATTGTTATTTTTAGTGTTTCTAATTGCTAATTTTCTGAAGGGTGACATGTTTCTCTGAAGTGTGGAGTTGCTGCGTGGCTGGGCTTTTGTTCGGGGTGAGTGATGCTGTAGTCTCTTGTGTGACTGTAACTGGGTAGTGTGTTTCTGGTTCTGAGCTGTGCTGTGCTGCCTGTAACTGTACAGAAATAGTATTTCTCCATTTAAACCAGTCTTGTTTTTTAATTTTTAAAGCTGTGTCACTTGATTGCATAAAATGATACTTATGACAGAACGTTCTGGTACTATTTTAAATTTAATTATAATATCAAAAATAAGGATTACAATATTCCACAATTGGACTATTTACAACATAATCCCTCCTAAATTCTGTCCCAAATGCCTTTCAGAATCATGGTTAAATAGAATGGATATGGAAGTCCATATGAGGAATATGTAGTAAATAGGTCGTAAAGCTAAGGAAAACTGTTGCAGGGGTCCTATATTAAATAAACCTTTGTGGTCCATCCCCACCTTTATCCTCCCCTCGTGTGATTGGTTACAGTGGTTGTAATATTATGGCTCCTGTCCTTTGTGTCTCTGTGTTCTTCTAACTGTATTGTCTTGTACTTTTAGCCTTGTACTGTGTCCTGTACATTTTGTACGTCTAAACATGTGTATTTATTTTTGTGAATGAGCATCTTGCAGATGGAATACATTTGATGTTTAAATCACATTTATGGTAAAATTGCCATCATTTTTTTTTCACATTAAGTTAATCTTAAAAATCTTAATTGAATTGAATTGAATTTTTCATTATTTTTTTTCTTTTAAGTTTGCAGATTTTTATGTTGTATACAATGCCGTCCAAATGCCAGATTGCTTTGCCCCCCTATAGAGAGTTGCATTAACATTCTGCCTTTTAGACTTTTTCAGCACCTTACCCGGTTTTTTTTTTTGGTGAGATGTGCTTTCGGAGGTCAGTGGCATCAGTGTGTTGTTGGCAATGTTGTGGGGAGTACAGAGGTTTGGTTTGCTCTCAGGAAGGGAAAGAAGATTTTGACCGGCACATTTGTTTACTCATCACTCTAAATTACTTTTACAGATTGCACCTCATTGGACACAAATAGTTTTGCTTAATGTACAATATCTGATCAAGTGGAAGTACCCTGATAGATGGTTTTTGTGTACTGTCAAAAGGCATGAAGCTTGCTTTAGTGCTTTGAATGGCATTAAGTCCTCTTTGTCTCTGACAAAAGCTGTTCTGCTTTAAGAATATCCTGACGTTTTGACAATAAGATAATGACAGCGTAAAGCCCATTGTTACCCTCTGACAGTGACAGTAGAGAATGTTAGCGCTGTGGTAACCCAAAACATAATTAGAGACGAGTAGAATGACATAAGAGGAATTAATGCTGGAGCTGTCAGACATTCAGAAGCAGTTGCGGAGGAACTGTTGAAGGAGCTGTGATGACCGTTTGCTGTACTCGCTGCTTCTTCTGTCCCACTGGCAGCTCTCCATCCTTTCCCAAGGGTTGTTAATGTGTGCTGCTCTCTGTGAATTTGAAATGAAATGGAAACAAATTTTGGATCCCGTTGTCCCTCAGGATGCTGGGCTACTGCTGCACGTTTTCACTCTGCTTTGTGGGCTCTCAAACATTTTGGTCAATTAATTAGCATTAAACAAAATAAACAACAGTAAATTACATAGATACATTTTCTTTCTGTTATTCAGAATGTCTAAGGACCCTAGTGAGCTGTTTCACTGTCACATGACATTCTAAATCAGCTAAAATGGAACCTCAAATTTATATTTAAAATTGAAAAAAGTGACTGGTTTGAAATACTTCACATAAGCAGCAGCTGGTTAATGGTGACTAATGTGCACCTCATAAGTAGCGTTCCTCACGTGAAGTGCAAGAGACACTGTTGATTCCTATAGAGTTCTGTGTTCTAATACGTTGCTATTCTGCTAAGCTTATGGTGCATTAGTTTTAATGAGCACAAAAATACATAGCAAATGCATGTATATTGGGTGAAATGGTACATTTTTAATTGGACAACTATTTTGTCTGTACATTTCAGTATTTAACATGATTATTGTAATTATTTTCAATCCATATATAATATTTTCCTTAAACTTGAAGCAGTGCATTTTGGGATTGCCCTTTCTGTGAAGGATAACCTTCTTTGGAATAGCACACTACCATGCTACTCTTGCTATTTCTGCAATATACATTAGACATAAATATTAAGACTGTTTCCAACACTGCATTAGATTTTAGCCAGAACATGGTGGCAGCTATAAATAACACAATTTAAAGGGATTATGCACTCAAAAATGAAAATTGTCATCATTTACTCATGTTGTTCCAAACCTGTATGACTTTTTCTTTTGAAGAACAACCTGGAACCCAACAACATTGGAGCACATTGACCACCATTGTATGAAAAAATGTAATAAAATACTGAGACTTTACTCAAAATGTCTTCAGTTTCAAAGAAGAGACAGAGTGATACAGTTTAGGAACAACCTAAGAGTAGTGAAATTGTACTTTTTTAGTGAACTGTCCCTTTAACACACCTATGCCTAACTTACTAGCATTTGGTAGAGCCTATATTTTAGTGAATCTCTTTATGAGATGTCACATAATTTTTAATGAAATGTGCATTTTTTTTATTATTCTTTCGTTAATAATCCAAAGTCTCATTAATAGGTGATGGCCATCAAGTTCAAGGCCGTGTCTAGGTCAGCAGCACTTATGTAAGGAACATATTGAACTGTCACTCACTTACATTAACTACAGCATACACATCTTTGTAGCTGTGCAACCGTAGTGCCTTCAGGGGCTTGGGAACAGATGTGATTGAGCAAAGGGGAAGTCAAACATGATTTCTGTCTATGTTTGAGGCGCAGACTGTACTGTCTGTGGAGCGTACCAAGCCCACAGAGAAGGCAGCCACCGTGGAGTATGCACAATTGGAGGACAAGGGCCACCAAATGCTAAACACGTCCACTGCTGCGATTCCTTTAAAAAACACTCCCCTCCGCTAAAAGGGCCCATTGAGCCTCAGCCTTTAGATTTCATTTGAAGTAACCACTCAGGCTGAAAATTTCGTTTTTCTGTTTCTTCCTCTCGCCTTTATATATGAGGTACCCCTATTCTACCCAGGCTAAACACAAATACTGACCAAGAAAGAGCCACTTTTTCTCCTCGCTAGCTGAAATTATGGACCGCAGTTTAGCATTGTGTTCCACCCACCTGGCTTCCTAAATCTTCTTTTATTAATATTATTTTTAACGGTTGAATTGGAGTCCCTCAAAGCCTTTTCAGCCCATATTTAGGTAATTTGTTGCGCTTGAACCCGACCTGCTCCCCCCATGGAGTTGTGAATGGGAGAAAAAGGCTTGGGATGAGGGGGGGTCTGCTGTTCTCAGGGTTTCTCCACAGAAACAGCCCCTTGACCTATTATATCATTTTGAAGGTCTCCATGTTGAAAGATCACAGCAACACAACCCTTGCTTTTGTGTTGACCAGTTCGTGCATTAAATTAAGTGCCAGGAAATGCATAATAAATTCAGAGAAAACACAATTTCAGACGCACAGAATTTGACACAGGAATCAGAGTGTTGTAGTAGTCCAAGCTTGTGTGTTTTTTGACTTGCTAACGTGACCTAGGTAGTTATAAATTGTCATACCAATCTCTTTTTGTGCTGTTTGAAATAGCAAATAATGAAAATTAGTACATATGCAACGTTCTGTAACGTGACCTCTGTGTGCGAGTAAATGGACCTCACTGCGTGCCTCTTATGTACTCCTGATAGAAAGCCTCACTCGAATGTCAGAGAGCCTCCTCTGGTGCTTTTTATACTAGTTTCTTTTGTTTGCTAAGAAAAAGGGCCTCCACCCCACAGACATCGTGTAAACTCAGATTTTCAACTGTTTGTCAAAACATAGATGGCCCCATTACAAGCCTTTCCTTGCATTTTCATCTTATAGAATAAACTTTTCTACTTCTCTTTTTTTTCTCAACATTCCCGTTGTCACTTTTCTAATTGGCCGATTGTTGAATCCACGTGAGGCGAGTCAAAGTCACATGTACATGAAGTTCATCCTCAGCTATGGTCCCATATGTTTGTCAAAATATGTATGTTTTGCGCTTTCTCCAGCCTGATTTGTGCCCAAGCTATTCCTCTGAGCCCCATTCTCCCCGGAGGAGATCTGAGCTACACGCTATTTATAAAGAATTAGCAGCTGGGGCCCTTCCAGCCAAATAATGGTGGAGTGGGGGTGGAGGGAAGCTTCAGGTTAATCCAAGCGATGGAAATTGCTCTTCGGTGTCCCAAAAGCCGTTTGGACCAGGTGGACATCACAAATTCTCTCTCTGCCCTATAAGCACACAAACACACACACGCCAAAGGAACAGGGCAGGAAGTCATTTTCAGGCAAAGGTCCATAAATATGTCTCTGTGTTGCCCTCTACAATGGTCGTGCCAGACTTTTCACTGACTTCCCTATATAGTGTCTGGCCAAACAGTGCCTCAGATTAAGATTCACTGCGTTACTTCCTGCTGTACAAAATAAGGATTTCCGTCCGACAATGAAGAGACCCCTTTTAGCATCATTATTATTACAGTTGAAGCGTAATACATAGTGAGAAGCATATTAAGTTGATTTGTAATGATAGACATGAATTTGAATTCATTATGACATAATGGGAACTGGTGAAGGAAACACTCATTTATTTGAATTATTTCATTATTAGGAGGCAATTATCTTAAGCTATTGTAAATACATTTGAATGCTTTTAATTGATCAGTTAAATTTCAAGCAGACCTGGGTCAAGATTTTTGAGTTTTCACTCTTTCTATCAGTGTGTTAAGTCAATTTTAGGTCTTTGGACATCAGGTTATCGCTGTCAGCAGTCAGTTGAGTTCTACATTTTGGTATTTCTCACACATATAAGTGCATTCAGCTGGTTTTCCAAAACGAAACATTTGACCTTTTAATGATCTTACACATTTTTTTTTTATTATTATTTTTGTATATTGTTTTGTGGAAGATATAAAGAGAAGATATTGTAAGAAACTGTTTTGGTGCCATTGGTATTTTATGGAGTGGGATGACATGAGAGTGGGTAAATGATGACAGAATTTCGATTTTTGGGCAAACTGTCCCTAACTTGAGTCTTTCTGAAAGCTAAATAAGATCATGTCTCAGATATTGTTTTCACTTTAGATATTAACAGTCAGTCTTTCAGGCTGTGTGCTGTCATGTGCAGGGGGTAAAAATCATGTGAGTTGATTGTCTAAAACCGTGGTCCTCTGTTTTGTGTGTGTGTTTGCTTAGGGTTGTTTTTGTGTGTTGGACATACCACTCTAGATTGTAAATGGGGCAAAAGAGAGCTCCGGAAGGAGACGGCTCATCAAAGCCTGCACTAAGTTTGAAAAAGTGACGTTTTTAGTCAGCAGTAGTATTTTAGCCCTCACTGAGGCCCTCTTGTTCAGCTTGTCAATAGAACGAACGTGCCCTGAATGGAAAACACCTGCTTAAGGGCTCTTGCTGGAAACCACACTTACTGAAGCTCCCTAGTGAATCTGGAAACCACTTGTGTTGCTTTCCTGTTTTTAAGTTACACTGTAGAGGCTTCTGAATTAACACTTGTATGAGGTCCTCATGACCCAGGGGTCTCTGTATTGAAATAGCCTTTTTCATCCTCAGTGTTGTAAAGCTTTTTTTTTCCTCATAAGAATGTCTTGGACACTCTTTTCCATATTGTGAAAGTAAATTATAATAACAAAAAAGTAATAGTCCATATGACCTGTTTCATATCAGTGATTAATGACTTACATTTTGGTCACATAAAACTTATTAAAAAGATTCAGAAGTCCTGAAATGCAGCACACAAGTGAGAGACCATTTTAGTGGTACTTTTTGTAGTTTTAGACCTTGAAACCCCTGTTTTCTTTTCACTTTCATTATATGAAAAAGAGTCAGGATGTTCTTTAAGAATTATTTATGCAATAGGAAGTCAAATCACTCAAATTTGCAAAACATGTTGTGCTGGTAGCCTAATATTTAAGAACGGGGTTTGCTGACTCACAGATTGCAAGCGCTAAGTAGAGGTGAGCCAGTAATTGTAGATACTAAGCTCAAAATCCTGCTTTTTCTTCATTGTGAACTCGAAGGAACTTAACCCCTTGATGTTCCAGATTTTTTTTTAGAGCTGCTTTACTGTAAATAGTTTTTGAAGGAAATGCATGTGCAAAATGTTGTGCAGTTTTTTTCCCTGCAAATGTAAAAATATAATTTCTAAATAGTAGAATAGAAGTTATAAATAAAGTATGATTGAATGATTTATAATGTTTTATTAAAAATATTATTGCATATAAGATTATATTCTGTACAGTAAATGTTTATTCAAAAAAAATGTAATCATAAAAATTCATAAAAAAATAGTTTTAATAGTTTTGAATGAAATGCGTGTGCAAAATGTCATGCAGATTGTTTCAATGGTAAAAATATTTGATTATCAAGCAAACATGATTTTATAATATAAATGTTTTATTAAACCTTACTATGTATAAGGTTATAGATACAGTAAGATGTTTTGAATAAAAATGTATTGTGTGTGTTTGTATACTTAAAATATGGTAAATTTCTGGAAATAAACACACACAAACAAATTTTAGCTAAATAAATAATATGAAGAGAAAAATGCTATTGAAAATAGTGATGATTAGGTTTGTGGGGATTGAATTGTTTTCTATTATGAAATTTAAGTTCTTTAATGAGCACTAGGTATCTAATTAGGAGATCTTATTCCCCTACTCCCACATGTGCGCACTTGTTTAGGATCTGTCTGAGTTTTGTTTTGATGTGTTTATTCCATTTCAACGCCATAGCCCTTCTCTTGTTCTCATCACTCACTATTATGCTATTGATATTGGGCAGCGCAAATAGCGGAGTGTTCATATCCTCATTAGAAGCGAGTGTTTTTGTGAAGGGAGTCGAGGCTCCGTGCTGCTGCTTGACTAATAGGGGTTGGCTAGGGCCCCTGAGGAGTCTCTAATGACCGCCTGTGTCAGATTCCCTTACAGCCGGGCTCGTGGCTCAGACACAAGGAGCTGCCCGGAGCTATGTGCATTTATATGTGTGTGTTTGTGTGAAAGGGTAGGTGTCACAAATACATAAACAAAGTCTCAACCAATTGCTTGTAGTCGCTGGAACTCAAGTGGAAAATAAGCATCACATATTAATTGAGAGGACACTCAAATTTGCCAGTTGATTTCTGATGTAATTATCATAGATATGTTTATGAAACCTGCCTTTTTTGCCATTTTGTATTGAGACAGAAGTACTAAGAAGTACTGGGGGAAAAGAGTGGAAGTATAATCGTGATATGACACAAGATTTGAACTTAAATCTCTCACAAGACCGTCCTCACTCTAAAGCATCTATATGTTAACTGCTAGTGACGTTTTTGCAGTATAATTATGTTGTGTAAGCACTTAGTGTTGTTAAGTGTAAAGAGATGCTCATCTCTTTGTGATGCTGTCTGTTCCCAAAGGGTCAAACAGGCAGAGCAGATGTAGTTTAAGCTCAGCTGGGAGAGTATCATCAATATCTCACAGGCATAATAAACTGTATTTCTGGATCTATTCTTGCATACTTTTTTGTTTATCTAGGGTAGGATTTGGTAGGTAAATTACTAGTTTCATGCATTTAATTGATTCTATTTACTGTTTATAGGCATACAATTATTTTGGGATGACTGGAGGATGTTTTGGCTTGCCTTTGGACTGTATTTACAATTATGCAGTGGCTCTTATGCCATGCTTAATATATAAATGCCATTTGCAATTATGTAACAAAATGTATAACCATGTGCCATTTATTTTAAAGTAATATAGCACAAACACACAAAATAAGTTATATTTTAAATTATAGAATGATAGACATACTTAAAATCATGACATAATGTGCCCACTGTTTGTTTGTGAAGAACCATTAGTGGAACGTTAGCCTGATAGTTGATGTGATGAACTACACATGGTTACACTGCTTGAGGAGAACTGACTTAATTTATCCACTAAAAATCACCTTGACACCTGTAACAGGGCTGACGAGACGTGAGACGTGCGGATCCATATGCAAAGCTTTATTAGACAGAGACGTGGTCATAAGACAGGCAGGGTCAGAACACGGGCAAACAGGTATATGGCGGGCAAAAACAAAAGAATAGTCCTAGGGCTAGCGTAGGACACCGATCGGCAGACAGAATCACAGGGGCAAGACTAGATGGATAAATTCCAAGAACCAGCGAAGAATCAAGAACGATAAAACGCTAGGGCTAAGGCTAATGGCTAGGGCTAGGGCTAGGGCTAGGGGAATCACTAGGGCTCCGTAATGTAGCTATCTGGGGGAAGATAAGCGCTAGACAATACTCGGCAGAGGGAAGGGATCAGAGTGAGTGTTAAATAGTGAGGGAGTGATATGATACAGCTGGGTGCAATCAGTGTAAACAGTTGTGTGCAATCCGTGCTGAGTGCAATCAGTGCATTGCATGATGGGAAATGTAGTCCGGGGAGATGTGCAACAGTGTGTAGTGCGAGATCTGTGGAAAGGTGACCTCTGATGGCTCTGATTGACTACACCATTGGTTTAAAAACAACAACTACAAAGAAACAAAAAAAAAAAAAAAAAAATACAAAAAAAAAAAAAATTTTATTAAATGAATGGCTGAGAAAAGCAATGTTATTTCTGGTAAAAGCTCTAGCATCATTTGTTTCCAGATGCCACCTGGTTTGATATTTTGTTTCTAATGAAGTGATATTCAGACATATTAAGTGTGACCAAAGAGTGTTTGCACATGACGTTCACCTCCCGAGAGTGTTTTTTTAAATTTTTTATATATATTATATATATATATATATATAGTATATATATAGCAATAAAAAAAAGACGGCAGTTTTTTGAAGTTTTGCCAGTCAGGTCTTTATCAGTGCTGAAGACCTGACTAGTCGAAATGTTGTGCTTTCTGTAGCTTAAAATTAGAGACCTGCATTCCCACGGGAGTACCGATGGTCTCACCAACAGGGTGCTGCGCGGGACAACTCTTGATGGGCGAGTGCGGGAGCGGGCGGAAAAGAGTTGTGTATGTGCGGGATCGGGAGATAATATTTTCGGGACTCCCGCAAAATCGAAATGATGCTAAACATAAAGTGTCAAACATATCAATGTTATTTATCGTTGCACAAAGCAAAAAGAACAACTAATATGAACATTAAAATGATTGACATGCGCAAGCTAGGCATAGTTTCTATTTATAACACGTGTTTGAAGGGTTGCGCAATGTAGCCAATCACAGACATAGCTGTTGATTTTTGGAACGCCATGGCCAATCAGAGGTGATTAAGTTAGAATCTACTCACCGCAGTGCTGAAATTGCATGCGCACGAATCGTCTCATTTTAACACACGAAATGTAGACATTGTGAAAGATTCATTATGCATACATTTATAGTGTTATAACAGATCTTATAGATCGCGATTACTGAGCGTTGAGTGATAACAGGAGCGCGGCTCGCATTCGCATACCAAACCATGCCGCAGCAGCCCTCTGGCTTTCTGTGTAAAAATATAGCAGTGGTTTGTGAATGTGATGTTAGCCTAAATACAAATATTTATCTGAGTGTTTATGTTGGGATTTTTTTTGGCGCGTAGGAATGTTTCAGACCCTTTTAGTCAATTTCTTCGATTACGGAGAAACATATAGATTACTTTCATGCGGTCTTCTGCAGGCGGGGAGATGGACAAAACATGAGATGTCGCGTTCGGGAGCGGGAGCGGCGGGCGCGGGAACAGAATCTTGAGGGAGCGGGACTGACACATCCGTCCACGCAGGTCCTCTACTTAAAGGCACATTATGTAATTTTCGCTGCTAGAGGGCGCGTATTTAAAACAAACAAAGAAACAAAGTCGTAGTTAGTTGACGCTGTGACTGAGTGTGGAATCATAGAGTTGTCGTCTTCATCCCCACAGCCGAAGCAATCCGACGGGACTCAGGCAGAAATTATGTTCATGGATGAGCTAATGATTTAAAGATTTATTAACGTCATAGTATGCAGCAGGGTGAGGCAGAAAGCCGTCGAAGCGAAACGAGGCCGCTGACGAGCGCTACACTTACTCGATAGCAGCAGAGCTTTTATTATGCCACATTTGACCGCTTCCGCTCCTTCCAGAAAGCAGTCGAATAAAGCAGCGCTGTTTTATCATACTAGATACATTTTAACGTTCTGTTATAATGCTACTCTGTGCGGTCGTCACCTGTCTAATAAAATGCATAGCATATTAAAGCATCTTTGGTGTGTCATGTTTTCTACAAAACAAAACCGGAAATCGAAGGGTGTATGACGTCATTGGCAGGCACTATAGACACGATCCGTGTCACTAGTTAAAATTGCTAGTTTATTTAATTTAAACATTCTTCAAAACATTTGAGATAATGTAAGTACTCAAGTCAGCAAAATATATAAAACTGTTCTAGTGGTTTTTGGATATTTTAATTAAAAAATCTTAAATATTGTGCCTTTAAATTCAGTGTTTTTCATTTACCCACATGTTCCCAAAAATATACAGTGAAAAATACAAAATACTTGTGCACATCCAAAACCCTTAGCCCAATTCTGAGTTTTGGATGTACACACCAATTTTGTATTCTTAACTGTATATTTGTCCCCATTTAATTGTGGCTATTGAATAGTATGTATTCAAAATTAGAAATATACCTTGAGGACTAGACTATGGGCTTAACACACGTTTGTTTATTTGACTCTTAAATCATTAGTACTGTGTGCATTTATGTGTGGTCCATGCAATGTTGTGAAGTGGACCGAGATGTTGATGTCATCCACTTGAAGTCTGCTAATAAAATTCATTGTCACCATTATTCATCGCCTCTTTCAAATGCTCATTAGGCAGAGTGCCAGAAGCCTGTCAACTTTTAACACCAATAACAAGATGTTCATTTGGGTCCATCGCCAAGAGCTGCCACTGAGAGCTTTCTTTTGTCTGTAGGATCCTTTTTTTTTGTTCTTGTGTGAATTGTAATGCAGCTTTTCACATTCTGCCACATAATGTCTTTGCTATAGATTTTTGCCTGTTTATTGCTGAGAAAATCTTGTAACCTGCAGCGAGTGGGTGAATTACGAGGCCACGGCCTGACCGACATACAAACAGAAGGGTATATCCCTCCTCTGGCCTCTTGCAGGACCTTACAGGAGAATTGGCAATGTCAAGGGATGAGGATTTGAGAGTCAAGTGTCGCTGAATGGGAGCGTTGGTGGTCTGGGTGCAGCTGCCTCGAGAACAAGTGGAAGAAATGCAGAGACAGGGAGAGTAGCGCACCCCATGGAAGTGGACCTCTCCTTACTTTTGTCTTTCATCGTGCGGGCCAGCCGCTGAAAAGCTTGGCAGTGCTTGTGACTCCAGGCAGCTAAGCTAGCAGCTCCTAGCACTCAGTATGCAGCCAAAGTGCTGGAATGACAACGACTCCATTCATTGTGGAGGTAGAGGCAAAGGATGTGGATCTCCTCTTGTCTGTTTTGCAGAATGGGGGATACAGAAGAGGAGGGGGGCACTTTCCCCAACTTGCAGCGGAGGAGGTAAGGATGAGGGAGTGAGAGAGAGAAACAGAAAGGGAGGGAGAAAGAGAGCGAGAGAGTGGCAGCGGTGGAGGGGGAAGTTCCATGCCGAATGATTGAAAGAGGCGGAGAGGAAGCAGAACTCCATCAGATGAAATGAGGTGAAAATAATTCAAGCATTAATCAAGCTTGGCCGAAAGGAGGCTGTTCTTTTTTTCCCCCTCACTCTGCGGAAGCAAACGGAGAGGTGTGAATGAAGAACTCGAGAGTTGAGACGAGAGAACTACCGGACACTATCGAATCATGTCGGAGTCCAACAGCAGCGCAGCTTGTATGGCCGATCAGGTCAGTTGTGTTCTTGTCATATTTATGCGGTTTTGCAATGGCATGTTCTCTTTCTATAGATGTCGAGCTCCGTTGAGAGGGAAATTTGAAAATGTTGCGTCCCTCAAGCGAGAGCGAGTGAGCACATTACCCGACGCATCAAAGCGGCAATTGTACGAAGCTGCCCGGACGACGGTGCAGGGTCCTGAAAGAACTGAATTAATCAAGACCAAGCATTGTCTGCAGTGCCTTATTTTTCGGCCATCATTCAGGGGGCCTGTGACGACTCAATAGCCCACAAACCACGTGAGAAAGGGGCTGCAGCTCTTTAAAAACCAGACCACGTGTGGGCCAACTGAAAAGTTTTTATAACAAATTGCAGTGGGAAGTTCTGGCGACGCTGGTGGAAGGGTATGTGATAAAGTTTTCAAGGAAGTGGGCAGGAGAGCAGTGTTTGAGAGACAGAAGGAAGGAGGAAAGTGTCCAGGCTGAAAGGAGGGCTGGCCCATATTTCTACTCCTTTTTCTGTTTTCCTTCACCTCCTTTTTTTAGTCACCAAGGTTCTTGTCACTTAAACAATCATGGGGAAGGATTTGTTGGAAATAAAACGTATAGATATAAGGCACTTTGTGGGTCACAGATTTGTGTTGCAGCGCCAGTTTTGGTTGCATCCTTTCTTTTGCCTCTATCCGTTCCGCCATTCAGTAGGATTGTGCAAATTATGATAAAGTAACAGTCTGGTGACTAAAAAAAAACTAGTGAAACAAAATTTGGTTACTTAAAAAGATAAAACTTTTTATTAATTTGATTTATTTTGTTAAATAAGGAATGTCATTATGTGGCAGGTTTTGAGTTTTGGAATGACGCAAAATCCATTTATCGTTGTCAAGTCACCTTTATTTATATAGCGCTTTATACAATACCGATTGTTTCAAAGCAGCTTTATAGTGTCAAACAGGAAAATAGTTAGTCAATAATGCAAGAGGAGGACAATAACAAATGGTAAATTTTTCAGTTAAGGTCAGTTCATTGATGATTCAGTGATGTCATCGTCCAGTTCAGTTCTCTTCCAATAGTGTCTGTGCAGTCGAGCCGACAATATTGCCAGAAATTAAGTGTCCCCAACTAAGCAAGCCAAAGGCGACAGTGGCACGGAACCAAAACTCCATCTGTGACAGAAATGGAGAAAAAAACCTTGGGAGAAACCAGGCTCAGTCGGGGGTTCATTTCACCTCTGGCCAGACAAAACCAGGCATGGTGTGGTTTAATTCCAGGCTGCAACACAGGTCAGATTGTGCAGAGGACTTGTCTGGTTCCAAGAGTCTTGTCCCGATGGCCGTCTAGTTGAAGAGGTCTTCGCAGGGGATCTGTCTCTGGGACTCATCTAGCTGACATGGTCTCCGCTGACATTCAGGGCTGTCATTGTCATCTCTTTTAATCTTGATATGAATGTTGGTATTCTTAGTGCTTAATTAAATCTCTTTCTATCATATATCATATCTCAAGTTTGAGGCAATGTGCAGTCTCAAATTGCATTGTCATCAAGTTATATTCGTGAACAGTTTTAATGAGCAAATTCTCTTTTATTATTTAATTAGTACCAAGAAGCATTTATAGTTCTATTGACCAGTTGGTCACAATGCCATTGCAATGCATTATTTTGGTCTTTCGTAATGTTGAGAGTGGCTTTTTTTTTTATTGCAACCCTTATCCCTTGACTATCAATAACCCTAGTCCTAACCTTTGCCCTCATATTTGTTTCAATTTTTTCTTTCTTGTTTTTTATTTTGGTCTAGTCTTATTTTTATAGGTTATACAGACAGCACTAGCTGTAAGTCCTTGACATTGGGGATGAGACCTTTAAAACCAGATGAGCAGTGGTCATCTGACCTTATCAGTTAGGTTGACCACATTCATCTTTGAAATAGGTTTTCTTTCTTTTTTTTGCATGTAATTTTACTTTTGAATAATTACATATTTATCATGGATCATTCAGAAATCGTCATGGTTGTGACATCATAACCATGAGCACATTAACATACCAGTGCCTGTTAAAGACACTGGTAATTTACATATAGAAGGCTTAGATGTACAGTAGCAACAGCCTGTTTAATTGTTAACAAAAGTGTCAGAGAAAAGAAAAATGGTCAGGAAAAAATTGTGGTCACTTTTAAAGGGGTGATTTTTTTCACCCCTTGAAGTTCATCTTATAATCTGTAACACATATCACTTGAGCAATTTATGTAAATGACAAAATATTAATAACATGAACATCAATTTATACACGCACAAGAGAGGGTTTGATGAGGTGTGCTGATTTATTTGATCATTTCCAGCAGTGCTAGAACCCTGAGACACCACAGACTCCCTCATTTCCCATCTGTAAGCCACGTTTTATCTCACACCACACACACACACACACACACACACACACACACACACACACACACACACACACACACACACACACACACAGACACACACAGACAGACAGACAGACAGACAGACAGACAGAGACACAGACACAGAGGAGCAGGTGCATTTGCCAGAGCCTCCAGCCTCCAAACCCCTCATGTGTACTCAGTCACGTGTGTATACGGTGGGGAAACATAATTTCCCTGTTTAAACTTTAAAATATGCATAACTTAGAATGATATTGTATCCTTTGGTAAGGGTTAACATTGAGAGTTCATTGTCGATTATTTATTTGATTTGTCTGATATTCAATGAACAATGTGCAACCTGAAGTTTATATACCTGTAATGTACACAATATATTGTCTACAAATGTTAAAAATGTTACAATATACAGTAAAAGTATTTTAAAAAATAACTATTTTAATCATTTTAATAAACTGTATTTATTTATATTATATGCCTGCTGTATATTTGTGTTGGATTTCTTGTTTCAGTTGTGTTTTTATGTTTAAGAACAATTATTGTTTTGATCTTTATGATTGTGCTTCATTTGACTAACATGCATATGTTTGAAAGGCAGTAGCAATTTTTTCCTTCTTTTTTTTTTAAAATCATTCAGTTGTTGTCAGGACTAGCTAAACAAATGTTTGCATTACACAAATATAACAATATTAACAGAAATGAGTTGTTCACTTTTATTTAAAAAGACATCACTTATAGAGGCTTTCAGTAAACAACACTAAGACCTGAATAATTGATAATGAAATTCATTGCTGATCATTTTCATTAGTCCTATTACAAATTAATTAGTCTCTCAAAATGGGCAGCATTCTCCAATCATATAGCTATGCCATTTTCTCTGATTAATTCTGTGCTGGAGATTCAGTTCTGTCTTGTTTGACAGCTTGGGCTTTATGGAGCTCATATATTAGCTCTGTGATATTGCTAATTCTGCTGGACACTGTAGTATCGTCTAATTCTATCTGTTGGAATACAGCATGCTTGACTAATAATTGAGATAATATGAGCCAGTCATTTAATTGTAGTAACACCTAACTGGGTCAAAATGTCTTCACAATAATCTACAGTATGATGATCAGCGCTTAGAAAGTCAGTTTAGAAAGTGTTTTGATTGCAACACTTGATCATTTATGTTACCTTTAAAGAGATGCTACGTCTTTTGATTGGTTTCACATAATGACCCAAAGAGCACCAAATAATGGTGCTATAATGCTTAAAGAGTGCGAGTGAGTTTAGCAATAAGTTATCAGTTTCTTTAACAGTGCAGCTATAGAACTGCCTCATGTGTAGGTGTCATATGCACAGGTATGTAGGCTTGTGTGAGCATGTACTGTCAATAAGGTAGCCTATATGACCTAGCATAATGTCAGCAAACTGCACGGATCATATGAACATTATATCACCAACAATACTTTTTTTCCATTCATTTTTACAGATTGCGTTTGAGACTGAAATAGACAAAATTTGAGACAAAAATGTTAATAGTATTAATATTTATTTTATTTAAAAGCTTGTTTATTTTCAGGTTTAAATTCAATTTTTGATCTCAGATTTTCACTGTAGACTCCTAGACTTTTAAAGCCCACTGTATATGAAGAGAGAGAAAGAAGAGAGAGGGGAAAAGAGCAGTTCAGAAGCATATGTGTGCTCTGAGGCAGTGGTCTCTCCTGTCCCACACTCACTGCGCTCCTGGGCTTCCAGCTGCTCTCTTTTTTCTCTTTCGTTCTTTCTGTCCATCTTGCTTCATTTCTCTCTACCCTTTATGTGCTGATTTTATATGAAATACCTATATATAGAAATTCTCTTTACATCTGTTTATTTTTCAGTTCTCTTCAAAACTTTGCCCTAGATCCACCAATAGTATGTTTGATATATTTCCTAAAACTCATGACTTGTCATTTTGTCCATGTGGCCTTCAGTCAGAGCTTTGTGGCTATGTGAAGGTTGTCCGTCTGAACAGCTGTCATAGCTGCCAGCGTTAGTGACCCTCACTCAGTCATGGGTACTTTCCTCAGACTTAATCACTTTTAAAGTCTCGCTGCATCTTTTGACCTGTCCTTTCTGACTCCCTTTAGATTTGTTTCCTTTATTTTCCACTGTTGTCCCATTATTCTTTAATAGCTGTAAAACTGTAAGGTTCCTTAATAATGATTAAAGTCGTGAGGAAACTGAAGTAGCGACAGATCTTTCTATTCACAAACAAAAAATGTAGGGTGGGGCCTTGGTTCTATAGCCTTCATTGCTGATCGGATTTTGAAATGTGGGCGTTGCTCTCAAAAATGGAGGCAATAGAAAGCAAGCTTGCATGGCTGGTATTTAAGTGGACTACAAATAATTGGAAAAGTCCTACATAAATAATCATAGAAAATTAACATAGTCTAGTTGTGACATTTTGATTAAACATTATACAAGGTAGAACCTTTAAAAAAAAAAAAAAAACATATGCATGGATTAATAATTCACAATAAGATCTATAACATGCATTTAGAAAATGGATTGGGTGGATTTCTATTTCATGCTGACAGTTCACCCAAAAATTGAAATCCTGTCTTTATTTTAGTTTTTGAAGAATAACCTGGCTGTTTATGCTACATAATTTTTTTATATTATTTGCATGACTTTTTCCCCAAACCAGTTAAGCGCAAACCCCGCCCCACAGCTAATTTTATTGGTTCATTGATCATGTCAGTCAAAATGCTGATTTCCTACACATTGCTCAAACAAAACATTAACTTCAGTGTAGCATTGGTAGCACATCCTGATAGATGGCATCGGATTCATGATTTTTCTGAACTTGAACTCCGTAGGGTCTAAACTTTTCTTAACAGGTGACTACGTGATGGAGTTTACCAAAATCAGCTGTTGGTTGGGGTTTGCACTTAGTTGCTTTGGGGGGAAAAATTTCAAAAACATTATTTAAAATGCTAATTCAAGTTAACAAGGAAAATTTTAAAACATATTATGTCTAGACTAAATTTCTCAAGTTACCTTCTTTCCAGAATTAAGGGCTCTTGGAATACAATACTATAGTTTCTAAGTTCACTAGCCTTGTAGCATTAACATTGAAATGCACTGTAGAACAAAGAAATTGCTCTTAATTTTGCGGTCTATTACTAAGAGTCATTCTGTGTAAACACACTTGTCTTTTGAACAAGTGTGTTTTGGCAGACCCTACTGCCACCTCGGCAGCTGTCACAGCAGTGAGCCTACTTATTTCCTGACCAAAGGGCAAAGATGCTCTCTGCAAATACAACTTTTTGCACAATATGTCATTTAAAGCACTGCCTGTTTGACAGGCTAAATGTTGTACTGGGGGATTTGGGCTTTGCTGATTCTCACTGACTGGGGCAAGTTTTTGTGTCTCACGTGCAGTTGGGATAATTTGCCAGAGGGCTTCTGAGGAAGAGAGATGGTCTCACAGTAAAGCAGTCGCTCAGTCAGGGCTTCAGCAAACTCCAAGCCATGCACATGCCATGACAAACTGAGGCCTTAGGATGCAGGAGAGATGAAAAAGTCAGAGCTTCGATTCAGAGTTGTTACGCCAGTCAGGCCTGGAGAAAAGCCTTAAAACTCTTTCCACACGCTCACCCCCCCCCCCAAGCATCACATGCATTTGTGATTAGATTTGGTTTTGTTTTACATGTCGGTCTTTGTTTGATTCAGGGGTTTTTGTTCGTGTTTTCAAGAATTTTCTAAATTTCATATTCTAAACAAAACATTTAGATAACCAACTTTTATAAGGATATAATAATTTTTTTTAAATATCATTTTGTTATAAAACTTTAATGGTTAAGTCACATATAAAGGAATGTGTAATATATTCTATTCAATGTAATGGGTTCAATAGAAATCAATGGCATTTCTGGCATAATGACAGTTACCACAGAAATTAATTGTAGTAATTTTTTGTAAAGATATTAAAAAACTTTGGTTACAGCACATAAGTAGCTAGCTGTATGTATTGAATAACCACCATTGTATGGGTCAAAATGGTAGATTTTTCTTTTATGCCAAAAATCATTAGGATATTAAGACCATGTTCCATGAAGATATTTTGTAAACTTCTTACCGTAAATATATAAAAACTTCATTTTTGATTAGTAATATGCATTGCTCAGAACTTAATTTGGACAAATTTAAAGGCGATTTTCTCAATATTTAGATTTTTTTGCACCCTCAGATTCCAGATTTTCAAATAGTTGTATCTCGGCCAAATGTTGTCCTATCCTAACAAACCGTACATCGATGGAAAGCTTATTTATTCAGCTTTATATATATATATATATTCACTACCATTTAAAAGTTTAGATTATTTTTTTTTTGGACAGAAATGAATACTTTTCAGAAATGATGCATTAAATTGATCAAAAGTTAGATAAAAAGACATTTATAATGTTACAAACTACTCTGTTTGGAATCGGTTGTTCTTCTGAATTTTCTATTCACTAAAAAGTTTCAACAAAAATTATTAAGCAGCAACTGTTTTCAACATTTATAATAATGAGAAATGTTTTTTGAGCACAAAATCAGAATATTAGAATGATTTTGAAGGATCATGTGAAAAATCAGTATTGTAATAAATATTCATATAAGTCAATATGAAATTAGTCAATGTTAAATTATTACTGTATTACTATAATAATTTTTTTACTGTATTTTTGTTCAAATAAATCCAGTCTTGGTGAGCATTAGAGACTTATTTTAAAAACTTTCTACCAAAAAAAAAAAAAATCTTACCAACCCCAAATTTTACTTAGTCATAATTATGTAATGCAGGTAAAACCAATGAACATGGTAACTTTCACATTATGTCTGTGCAAGGATACCAAGAAGAGAGGTGATATAACCTTCTTGTTTACATCGATCTGGGCAGGTTGTGTGTTGAAGATGGTTGACATAATCTCTGCATACATTGGTTGACATAATCTCTGCATACATTCATAATCTCTGACAAAAGCCTGTCAGAAACATTCTAAACATAAGCTGCATGAATCATACGATCATGCTTATGAATGATGTTCTGACAGTATCCACAAATATTACATAAGTGATGGATAGCCAATAGCAAATAATGACAAATGTCACACTTGGGAACAATCGGAGTTCACTAGAAACCACACAAACTACGATTTAGACGAGTTTACCGATCAAATATTATATTTTAAATATTTGTTTTAAATAAAACATGTAAATGCTTTAACAAGTATTTTGTTGTCATTCCAGCCAGAAATACAGTTGATTTAAATGATGTTTCTCCAGGCCTGTGAACACAATGCTGTACATTATACACTGCAAACAATGTTTTAAAGTGACCAGAACTTCTGTTTCTGTGTGTTTCGCTTGTCAAAATCTAACGCTAATGGCCTCTGAACTGTCTGAAGATGTTTTTTTTGTCTAGAACCTGAAGTTGCATGACATTATATCTCTATGTTTGATGTCAGCCAAAATTGGGCTGATTTTGAATATAGAATTTGAATATATATGAATTTGAATATATTCTTTGTGACCCAGTGAAATGCCCTAAAGCCACACCTCCAGGCTATGCTCCCTTTGGTTCTCATTGAGGATTAATTGAATGATTTGGTTTTCTGAAGCGCGTCTGCAGCTAGACCTGGTTTTCTGGTTTTCAATGTAATTTATTCCTGTGTTGGCTAATTAGATTTTTCAGCAGCCAGTCTTTAGTGTCACATGATCCTTCAGAAACTCAAACATTCTTGTGCTCATAAAAATATTACTTATTTTTATCATAATTGAAAACAGTTACACTACTTAAAAAATTTTTTTCAGGATTAGAAAGTTCAAAAGAACAGCATACTTTTATTTGAAATCTTTTGTAACATGTATTTACTGTTATATAATACATATCAATGTAAAATGATGTAACAGTCTATGGCATGATAGTTGGTAGCAGTGCATAGGTAGAAGCGACCCATTTGAATATATTCTTTGTGACCCAGTGAAACTCCCTAAAGCCACACCTCCAGGCTCCTCCCCTCTCCCCACCCACGGCTCAAGGGTAGAATAGGTTCCACATGGAGCTATGTCAGTCTGCTCTGGCCCTTCTTACACGCTGATGCTTGCCTGAATGCTGTAGGTTCCTGTTTGAGTAGGCACTTCTAGCTGGGGTTTACAATGGACAGAATAAAGGTAAGACCAAAGGAAGTGAGGCTAGAAGTGTATGTGGAATATTGAGGCCTCAGTTATCAACATAGGGGTAAGAACTTGAGGGTTCTTGAGGGAACTTCTCAAGAAAATCTTTCAGAATGTTTTTTATAGGAAGGAACTAGAGGGATTAGTAACTGTCTTTAATTCATACTTTTAAGTCTTTGATAGTTAGTTTTGAGCATTCACTAAAGAGTAAGTCTCACAATTTCACTTTAGAATGGCTTTAGTCATTATTGGAATGCTGTTGTACATGTCCACTGTGTAGCAACATAACGTAAGGAATGACAGAGATGGATATCTGTCCTTGTAAACATTCCAATATGGTTAATGTAGCGTCTGGAACACTCCAACACACAATATATATTTTGTTAGCTAGATTTCACAAATACTCTGTAACACCCCACGGCCGCGATACCTTGTGGGAATGCGAGCGGCTCCATTCTGTTTTCTCCGAAAACAAGGGGACCAAATGCACAGGGAAAACGAAAATGGGCTTTGCTACTAATTAATTCATAGGAAAACATTCTTTGAATGAACACCCATTTTCTTAAGGCCATTGTGTATATTATTGCTGTGTTGTATTTAATCTGTTGTATTATAGACTATTTTTATTCATGCTTACGATAAACCACTCATTCATGTAAGTAACTCTACCATGTCTAGTATCTATGAATTCGTCTTCGGATGATCTAACTGAGAGTGCTTATTACATGCTGATACCTCTGCAACATATGGATGTTCTAAGAATCATTACTAATTTCTGCATCAACACTCAAGTGAATTACATATGCAAAATACCAAGCTTACAGACAAAGAGTCATAAAAACGCAGGAGAAAGAAGAAAGAGCGAGAAGGATCTCCCACTTGAGATTCCGGACTTCCTTATTGGACAAGCCCATCTTGAGAGGTGAGAATCTTTGCAGGCTTTAAAGGCCGCACTTCATGTGACCCGCCCATGTTGGTGGTTCAGTGAGATGCTAAGATGAAGATGTGTGAAACGCTCCAGGATACCAAAGCTCGTGACAGGCTCCGGCCTAGTCCTTTTCATTAATCAAGTGATTCTGACTCAAACTAGCACTTTCTCATCAACCAACTTCAGCAAGAACTTGGGCCTTAAGATTGCATCAGGAATCCTTTTCAGACATACGGAAAGTATCAAACTTAGTCGATTTAATTGATATATTAAGTATCAGTTACTCCTTTTTACAAGGTTTGTTTGAACTATGAATCTGACGTTTTCCCTCAGGTTTTTGATCTGCTGAATATGCAAAATGGTTCAATAAATGTCATTCCTTATGTCTCTTTATTTAGTGCTAAACTTTAACCCTTTCCTACAACTGTTGGTGTTTTTTGTGTGTGTGTGTGTGTGTTTATGTGTTTATGTAGTATGTTGGTCTAGTTTAAGTGTTTATGTAGTTAATTAAACCTTACTTGTATCACACTTGACGTGTTCCTTGTTTACTCATAACCGGAGTCAATAAACATGCAGATTTACGTTACAAACTTATAAAATTGTACAGTAAGAAAGTTATTTCCATTAACCAGGAAATTAACGTTCTTAGAAATGACAAGACAGTTGACCCTGAGAGGTAAGCTAAATATCTACAGCGGATCCAAAATATGAATAGTTAATTATAACTAGTTATGGTTAAGTATTCATATTAATCATGAGCTGATTCACTACAATGGGGTGGAATGAGAATGAAGGGGCATGATGAAAACGAAAGTTATGATGTAAACACTGGGGCAGAGGTGGGGGCACAGGAAGAGGCCAAGCACCAGACCACTGGCCGCCCAGTGGCACGCCCAAGCAGCGCTCTTATGTTTCTTTTTAAATGTGCTTGATGTATTATAAGTGTATATACTATTTTTTTGAACGAGAGTCATCAGGATTATTTTTTTGGATTTATATTAGTATATTCCTTTATTAGCCCGCAGGTCCCCCCCAGCGAAGGTTTTTTTTATTAACATAGGACGTTGACGCACGTGCCCGGGGGCGGTTGTTATTGTGTTGGTTGTGTGGTTGCGTGTCACTATTTGATGGTCTGTTTGTTTAGATGCAGATAAAGTGGGGTTTGAATTGGTACTGCTATTATAATTGTGAGAGTCTTTATGGATTTCATGCTTAATGGTATCAGTGTAAGGTTAATCTGATTTAGCAAAGAAACCCTAATTTCAGTAATAAAGCATAAATCTGTCCTGACAAAGCATAAATCTGAATCTCATCTCAGCGGCATCCTCGGCCGTGCAGCTCGGGAAGTGGACGGACTGCGGGCGCGCGGCCGGCGGCCGCGCGAGGGGGGCGGAGGGGAGGCCCGAGTAAGCCGGGCACCAGGGAGGATCCGGCCTCGGGCGGGACAGCCCCGGCCCGTTCGCACAGGCCGGGGCGGGGCGGCCGGCGGCGGCCTGGCCCCCACTTCACGGCCCTGTGACCATAAGTAAATGCTTTAGTGAAGAGAAATCACAAAATGCAGTAGTAGTACGTCAGTAGTTAAGTATTGTTTAAAGTGTTATTTGAAAAGGAAGAACAAAGAAGAACAGAAATCTCAGTACATTTATATCAAGGTAGATGTGAGCGCTGTTCCCCTTTCTACAGCATAAAGGCCTTTTAGTTTATAATTAGATTGAAGCAATTAATCTACATTTTGACTGCATATATACAAGCAACCTTGTGGTCATTATGTGTTTCACTCGCTGAGTGAATTTAAAGGTGTAATACTGTATTTTAGTACTCATGTGTGAGGCAAACATTACTACATATATGTTTAAACCGGTTTTTACTTACAGTAAACCCGTTTTGTAATTCTTTAAACAAGTGCAAGAAGTTATTGTTACATTAGAGAAGCACTCAACGAAGTGCTTAGGTAATGCAACAAGTCTTGAAGGCTGAAAGCACCACGTTCTAAAACTATGACTGTTTAACATAGACAGACATTAAACTGCGTTAATTACACTGGCATGCATTGGTTACCGTGACAACAACTTGTCAAAGGAAGTGCTAACGTCACATAGCACAAAACACCATGTTGTAAACAAACCACCTTAACACAACTTAGCATAGTTTCTTCTTAGGCTAAGCTACCAAATAGCTTAACAATTAGGGGTTAACACTCTTTAATTGAAGCTCTTAAATACAGCATGCGTGTGTCCAGTGTGAAGCAATTTGAATTTAACCTAATCCCTGGTTTCTGATTTTTCCATTTCTCTTACTTCTTTTTCTTCTTTTTCTATGTTTCTCAATCTTCAATTCGTCTCAGCGAATTTAACTACCTAGATGTATCCTTCCTGAATGCTATTGCTTAGTTACTAGTTAATTAAATCTAAATTTAATTAAATCTTAACTGTCTATCGAGGAAAGACTCATTGAGGTATTGGGTGCTTTTAGTAACACACTAATCACTAATGCTGCTATTTGTTCCTAATACCAGAAAGATTACCTTGTTTTGTTAATAGCAGTCAACTAATTTTAAATCCATTTACATGTTATGCCCCCTTGATGTTCTCTCTGAACCTCAAAAGGAACCAGAGACATTTCTATTTTTGATTTGTTTATTTTCAAAAATAATCAGCATAATCTGAATAGAAATGCTCTCCTTTTCCTTCTGCTTTTCCCTTTTCTCCTTCATACCTCAGAGATTAAGCTTGTTTGGGGAACCGTCAGCAAATTCTGAGTGATAATTTGACAATAATTTGACAGTAGTCTTAAATCATCAATCAAAATCCTGTTTACGCTTTCAGCAAACATATGCTGACCCAAACTTATCTTAGCATTCACACTCTGTTTTGATCTTGTAGTAGTCTCTAGCCCTTACTCTCAACACCAGTGTGTCAAAACGTTGCAGATGCTCAGACTAACTGCCCAGAATGCAGACCAGAGAGGGCTGGCCAGGCGTCGTGAGGAACACCCCCTTTACCCAGGCCCGACGACCACCTACTGAGCCGAAAGCGGCTGGACGCGGAGAGGGGTGTGCCTCAGACTCAGGACTCGGGCGAGAGTTGTGGCTACAAAAGCTCGCCAAGGTCATTATCTTCCTGGCCCACAACCTCATGGGTCTGAAAAAGGAGGTAAATGATCTCAAGCAACATATCACAGCAGTATCCCACAAGGACCCCAGCAGAATAGAGTTACAGGAGGAAATCAATAGATTTAAAAAAGGCTCTGACAGCTGCTGAACAGCAAGAGAACCTGGAAAAGGTAGCCAGAAAGGACCTGGTAAGGAAACTTTCCCACACAAAATTACTTTTAAAGCAGCAAATTCTGAGCTCTTAGACAAAGTTGCCAGAATTGAGACTCTGATCCAGCAGCTGAACAACACTCAAGACAAACTTGACATGGTCCAAAGAGAACTCAGGTACTCTTATAGGCTGCAAAAGGAAACACAGTGGGAGAAACACCCTACACCTGCATCCTCCCCTTTGTTAGCCCGGGTGTGCCGTAGTCAAACTCTTTGCACTGACGCGCGGTAGAGGCAGAGGAGCAGGCACACGCACGGACGACACGCTGGCACTCCAAGAAAAGATGAGTGGGAGAAGGGGGAACAGCAAGCACTTTCTGTTAACAAATCACAGACAGACCCATAATTACCTCCAGCAACCACAGAGAGGAGGGGGTCCCTTCCAAGCATCCCTGCAGCAGCGCATGATGCGACCCCCAGAAACTTTGACAAGCTAACCAGAAAACAATAGTTTCCTACTTTATGCAGTACGAGCAGTAATTTAGAACGGTGGAGTCGTTTTAAACATTGCTTGCAAGCAGACCCAATAATCAATCTTATATGTCTGTCTCATAAGTTAGTAACTTCATCTCCATGCGCATACCAGTTCCTGATAAAAACCAGATAAAATTATAGTTTGAAAGCGCCTTCCTACAAGCAGTAAGAAGTATTCAGTGCTATAATGTGTTTAAATCGTACGATAAGAAAATAACCTGACTTTAGCGAAGAAATCCTAATGTCTGTTGTTAGTAGCTTAGAGCACAAGTATATTTTCTGACGACGAAATCTCAGGACTAGCAGCTCATATAAATGGTACCAGAAAAAATCGGTCTGATTTTGGGCGAAGAAATCCCCCTCTTCAGTACTGTGTAGGTGATCTGAGCGATTCTCCTCATTTCACTGATTTAAGGCCTAATTATGTGTTATGTATCATTGTATTCAAATCGACCCACTCATGTGAAACATTTAAGTAACTCTTATACATGCGCGCACCAGGTTCTGAATTTAATCAGATAAAACTATAGCTTGAAGGTGTCTTCCTACAGGTATTAGAAAGTTTCACTGCTATAATGTTTTTTTAAATCGTACGATAAGAAACTAACCGGATTTTAGCGAAGAAATCCTAATCTCTGTGTTAGTGGAGCATAGGTCTTTTTCTGACAACGGAATCTCAGATTAGCAGCTCATATAAATGGTACCAGAATGAAACGGTCTGATCTTGGGCGAAGAAATCCCCTTTTCAGCACTGTGTAGGTGATTTGAGCGATACTCCTCATTTCATTAATTTAAGGCATTATTATGTGTTACGTATCATTGTATCTCATTTTGACTCGCTCATGTGAAACATTTACGTAAAAATTAATGGTGTTATTCTAGCGTAGCGAACTACGAATCCACCATTGCCTGTGAAATGAATGTGCTGTTTTGACTAATGAATGAATTTGTATGGGACACGCATGAGTTTCCCATGCATGCTCACAGCAGTGCAAGTCTGCTCCACCGGCACCTGTTGTGAGCTTGCATTGGTCTACTAGCAACACGTGACCCCGGAAGTGTAAGCAGACTCTTCCGGTTAATCTGACAACATCACCCACTTCACAGACCTGTGTGTAAACAACGAATTGCGTGTAACTAACGCTAACTCTTAAGCTAAGCCCTTTACCGCAACTGATAGCTGTTAGCATCCGACTAACACTTACATAGGTGTGTAAAGTGTAACTTTCTAACCACACCTCTCTCTCCATCTCTCTCTCCGTCACTCCTGGTGTCAATTCCTGTTGATGCCATCACAGGTCCCCGTGGGACCCACCCACATACTGGGTTTACTTGTGTTATTGTTTATTTTTTATTTTAACTTTTTTTTTTTATTTTATTGCATTTATTTACATTTTTTTAGCACAAATGTACCAATTCAGCTAAAACTGATTTGTATTAAATTTGAGATTTAATTAAATCAAATTTTTATTTATTTTTTTTTTTATTCCATTTTTATTTTTATTTTAATTTTGTGATTCTACTCGTCCCTTTATCTTCAGCTCTTAAGGGGACCCTTTGATTATTATTCATTTTTTTTTGTTGTTTTGTTTTTTCTTTTACCTTATTTTTTTTATTTCACCATCACCATCGTCGCTTTTGGTTTGGATTACAGTAGTTCTAGCAACTGTCGTTTCCTTAACGAGTTATACAGGTTATTAGTAGCATAATCCCTGTTTCCTCTCTACTTCTCCTCACGCCTCAGTGCCAGGCCTAATACGTTGAAGGGCAGCTACCATTGCAACACAATGTAGGCTAACATAAAACTAGAAACAATTCCCACTGTTTCTTTTTCTTTTGACGAGGTATTTGGTGGGTCCCTGCTAGTTTAGCTAAAAGCCTAACCCTAGGGTTATGAAGTCTATTGCAGCATCACACACAAGTGAAACCTGCTTAGCCATATCTCTTAGGAAAAAAACTAAAATAGGTAAAATCTTCTTTTTTTTTTTTTTTTGAGTCATCTTATTTTATTTCAGTTTCGTCATAGACTAGCTGCCTCCCACCAGCTAGTCATACCTTACACGGCCTACACAGCCGTTCCCCTTAGAGATAGTTTAACACCTCTGTACGTACCTGCATTTGCCTTGTGTCTCTCTCTCTCTGGTGTTCCCACAAGTGTGCCAGTATGTCGCAGACATTCCACAGACATCCAGCCCTGGCAGCTCACCAGGACCACCTGGACACTCAGTAGAGCACTGTAATGGACATCATTCAGCTCAAAGCAGCCAACGACCTGCCATGGCAAAGAAAGGAACAGCGAGACTGCGACATAAGCGAACACTTGACCAGCATCATCCTCTCCTCGGCCCACACCCTCAAGGGCCTCAGACAGGAGGTATATGAGCTGAAACTGCAAGTCACAGAATTCTGCAGAGAAACTGACACCTGCTCAACGAGAGAAAACACAGAACAGATGCAAGGAACCTTACATAATGCTGCAACAGAAGGAAATCACCAGTCTTAAGGAGGCTCTAACAGCTGCTAGACACCAAGCGCCGCTGGAAAAAGCCATCACACAGGACTTGAAAAGAGAACTGTTTCACACAAAGTCACTCTTAAAACAACATATGTGGAACTAAATGAGAGAGACACCACATCTAAGGCCTTACAAGGCCAGCTGCATTCAGCCAGAGCTGAGGTCCAAACCCTGACTCAGCAATTAGAGAGGTGCGTGACTTGGTTCAGAAAGAATTTAAACAGTCATATTCCGATGGCTAACACTCTGTAACTGGCTTTAGACTTAAGCAAAAGACAGCCGGCTGAATATCGGTCGCCAGCAGTGCAAGCCCTCCACGCCTGTGCACAGCTACGAAAGGGGGGAAAGGGAGCCAAAGCCTTCTGCTTGACACTTCACAAGTCAGCTCCCTGAAAACCTCTGCAGCTGCAACAAAAAAAAAAAAAAAATTTCAGGCGAACCGAAGCAACGCAACGAGGTGAATTCAGTGTCACAAATGAACTGAAATATGCTTGCAGACCACAAGGCGAACAGATAGGGAAAACACGAAACAGAACTTCCCCTGGCCAGCAGGCCCACCCCCTCAGCCAAAAGTCAGAACCTGCGAGGGGGGGGCGAGAGCCAACTGTTCACACGTCACCAACCAGCAGCAACAAGGGGGTGGGGCAGGGACCTTTCCAGAGGATCACTGCAGACACACACACCGTGTGACCCACAGACCCCAACGAGGCCAGAGACAAAAACATCTGGCAACCTAAATACTCTCAGACCCAGAGTCTGAACACGGACTGATCGCTGCCCCAGACACCAAGCAGGGCCGGCGTGAAACTCCCCATGCTTACTACCACAGACTTTGACAAACTTACTCCAAAGCTCACAATTACACTGGGATGGCGGAGGACACCAGCTGCAAAAAGTCATCTAGGCATTAGGGCCTGCCGCACAATGCCTAATCAACAGCTGCGTAACCTGACACAGAAGGCCTTTAACAAGCACAAGGCCTCCACTAAAGGTGTTTGTCAAACCCCACTGATTCTGAACTTCACAACTCAGAATCCAAAGCGGGCACCAGAAGGCACCTAGCATTGCCCCAATGCAAAACCCTTCTACAGAAAACCCCTAGCCAGAAGAGGACAGAGCCAACACCATGGCAACAGACCCAGGTTCCAGACAAACCACTGGGAAAAGGCGTCCTCATCCTGAAAACACCACGGTATGTCCAACAGCAGTCCACCACAACATCCTCCTCCACACGGGTGCTGAACGGAGGCTACAAAAGGACAGCTGGACACACCTACTTCTAGGTTACAGGAGCTGCTGACACTCGCAAAAGAGCTCCTTGAACAAAACTCAACTAAGGAGTATTGAGAAGGACAAACCTCTGACTCCTTGCCTGCTGCATCACAGCATCAGACCCCTCCAAGGGAGGAGCATCCCTTGAAACCGGTCGACACCCAAGAAGTAGCCAGACAACGTTGGATTGAGCAAAAGGCCCACATGCCCAACAGCGAAACCTCTACCAACACAACTCAGGCAAGCTCAAGTCGGTGCCGCCACAAGAGCCAAGCGACACAGCAAACATCAGATTTCTAGTGACATTCGGCAAAACAGAGGGCTAACAACCACCTGCTGCTCTCCTGACATCATCACTAGGTCAGTCTGAAACTCTCTGCACACTACAAAATCTCCATAACAATTACCTGCAATCCCTGGAACCACCTGCACTCTCACCAGTGAGAGTCTAACCCGGCTGTTCCACATCGTGGGTACCACAGACAGCCTACTGGCTAACAACATCAACCAAAAAACATCCTACCCGGACTAACTCACTTCAGGATGACAGGTGACACAGCCTCGACACCTGCTGCATAAGCTCGAGGACCCACACCTTGCTACAGCCTACATCACCACAGCACACCACCTGACAGCATCCACCACGGCACCAACAGCCAAAAAACCACCACTGGCTCCCAGCCATGAGTGCCAGGTGTGTGTTCGATTGTTCTGCACCTTGACATCGCTCGTTGTAGTCTATTCTACGGACAACAACGCTCGAAAGGGGGGAATTTGTAGCGTCTGGACCAATCCAACACACAATATATATTTTGTTAGCTAGATTTCACAAATTCTCTGTAACACCCCAGGACGCCGAACAAGACCCTGGTTTCATGGTAACCCGATACATTTACAACCTTGTGGAATGCGAGCCGGCTCTCATTCTGTTTTCTCCAGAAACAAGGGGTACAAATGCACAGGAGAAATGGACTGTTCTACTAATTAAGTCATAGGAAAACCTTCTTTGAATGAACACCTATTTTCTTCAGGCCATTGTGTATATTCTTGCTGTGTTGTATTTAATCTGTTGTAATATAGACTATTTTTATTCATGCTTACAATAAACCACTCATTCATATAACCTTAAATATACCGTGTTTAGTATCTATGAATTAGTATTCGGATGATCTAACTGAGAGTGCATATTACATGCTGATACCTATGCAATATATTGATGTTCTAAGAATCATTACTAATTTCTTCATCAACACTCAAGTGAATTACATATGCAAAATACCATGTTTAGAGACAAAGGGCCATAAAAACGCAGAACTCCCACTGGAGATTCCGGACTTCCCCATTGGGCAAGCCCATCTTGAGAGGCGTGAAACTCTGCAGGCTTTAAAAGGCCACACTCCATGTGACCCGCCCCAGTCGGTGGTTCAGTGAGATGCTAAGATGAAGATGTGAGAAACGCTCCAGGATACCAAAGCTCGTGCCAGGCTCCGGCCTAGTCCTTTTCATTCATCAAATGACTCTGACTCAAACTAGCTCTTTCTCATCAACCAACTTCAGCAAGATCTTGGGGCCTTAAGATTGCATCAGGAATCTTTTTCAGACATACGCAAGTATCAAACTTAGTCGATTTAATTGATGCATTAAGTATCAGTTCCACCTTTTTACAAAGGTGTGTTTGAAATAAGAATCTGACGTTTTCCCTCAGGTTTAGATCGGTTGAATATGCAAAATGGTTCCATAAATGTCATTCCTTATGTCTTTTTCTTTAGTGCTAAACTTTAACCCTTTCCTATACCAACTGTATGTGTGTGTGTGTGTGTGTATGTGTATGTTAGACCGGCTTAATGTGTTTATGTAGTATGTTAGACTAGTTTAAGTGTTTATGTAGTTAATAAAACCTTACTTGTATCACACTTGACGTGTTCATTGTTTACTCATAACCGGAGTCAATAATCATGCAGATTTACGTTACAAACTTATAGAATTGTACAGTAAGAAAGTTAACGTTTCTTAGAATTGAAATTAACGTTCTTAGAATTGACAAAACAGATGACCCTGAGAGGTCAGCTAAATATCAACAGCGGATCTAAAATATGAATAATTAATCATAACTAGTTATGGTTAATTATTCATATTTCCCATGAGTTGATTAGCGAACATTAATCATGTTGGACTGGATTCTATAAGGTGTTTGACTTCATCCAGGTGTTCAGAAAAGCATTATTTGTTTACAAGTAGGCATTTTCATTATAGAACAATAGGCTAAACAACACTATGAAGTGCATTTGGGCTGGGTATCTTTAAAAAGTTATTGATACTGATACCGTTACCGATACCTTGACTTTGATACCGGTTCCTGAACAATACCAATTTTATGAAATCCATTTTGACAAGATTACATTACACATTACCTCAAAAAACGTTGGTTTTATTTTTTCAGCTTCTTGACGTTTTTACAGACTCAAATACTCATGTCCTGAGCCACTGCACAAAGGAACAGTTTTCAGTTTACACATCTTTTAGGCTACGTTTACACTAGGGTGGTTCGTTTAAAATGCATAGGTTGGGGGAAAAAACCTCATGATTTCTATTAATTTTCCACTGATTTGCTTATGAGAATTAGCTGCTTATATCGCTGTCGGCCTGTGTTTTCTCTTCCGTGATCGCTGTTATGACTCAGAGGAAGCTCATGCCACTCATATTACGCGCTCATAACCCACCCTGTCTCCGATGATGAATGTCCATTTACACTTCTGCGTTCAGTTCTGTAAGAGGAAACCCAGGAAAACATTTCTATGGATGAAACATGAAGCTAATAAACACACGATTACGACAGTATATGATTCATACATGATTTTCATGAGATTCTGCCTATTTTCATAACAATACAGGGTGTTTACATGAGAAATGCTATGCAGGTGTAGCGATTAGCTTAATGTAAAAGGGTACAAATACCATGTTTCAGCATCAGTATATGGCCAAAAGACATTAGATTGAAATCGGAAGTTATTACAAACACTCGATGGTGGTTTAAAGTGAGTTTTGAGTAAAAGCGTAGTATAAATCTTAGAAATTGTCTTATGTAGCATGATGCTACAGTGTGCATGAATGGTTACGTAACATCCATTTTCGGTCGTGTGGATCTTTTCCAAAGGACAGGCAGTGGATGAGATTTTTAATTTAACACGCCATTAAAAAGAAAATGCAGATAGTGTCAACACGTAGCCCTTACATCTATGGCGGTTTACAACTAGCTCACCCCCCCCTTGTAAGCCACGTCTCTGGGTGGAAAACTGTGTTTTGCCGTAACAACTCACCAGAGCCAATCACAAGCACTTGATTTAGGCCCATCAAGCATGCTGCATGCTTTTTGGCTCACTGACAAGATTAAACCCTTGGGTATCGAAATTTGGTACTGAACGACAAGACATTTTTCGATACTCGATGGTATCGAGGCAATTCGGTCGGTGCCTAAAAAATATCGAATTCGATACCCAGCCATACTGTTTTTTAAAGGAAGCCACCAAGGCTGCATTTATTTGATAGTAAAAACTGTAATGTTGTGAAATACTATTACAATTTAAAAAATAGTTTAAAAGATCATTTTAATCTTTAAAATATAATTTATTCAGGTGATGGCAAAGATGCATTTTCAGCAATCATTACTCCAATCTTCAGTGTTATATGATCCTTTAGAAATCATTCTAATATGCTGATTTGGTGCTCAAGAAACATTTCTTTTCATCAATGTTGAAAAGTTGTGCAATATTTTTATGCAGTTGTGCAGTATTTGTAGATTTTTACTGACCCAAACTTTTGGATGGCAGTGTAGGCTATATATATATTGTAATCCAGAGTGTTAATTTGCAGACTTATAGCTCTGACTTTTCAAACTTTTATTCTGTGTCATGATGTTTCTGTAATTCTTAATAACCAGATCACCTACCCATTATAATAATTACTTATTCAATTTCTTACAATGGGAACACTTGTAGAACCGGATTGCTTGCATGTTGCTTTATGCCAGTCTTTAACATATCCTCAAATATGGGTGTGTATGTGACAGCGTGTGTGTGGATTTAGTGACACGAACTCCTAATGACCTGACACTTGGGCCATCGTCACTTCCCCACTTTTGTGCCCCTTGTTCAGATTTGGGGTGCCTTGCCTGACAAGTCACCATGCAGATGATTGATCAAGCATGAGAAGAGTGTTTTCAGGGTCTAAGCCAATGAGAGAGCGGGAATATGACCTACTGCTCACAGGGTGAGAAGCTGAAGCTTTGAATCTTTAGCAGAATTACTTTCACCTCACAGAGACTGGATAATGGCTTCTTTAAGGACTGTCCACACTGGTTAATTTCATCCCAGTTGAAGACAATGCACATATACCCTTGTTTACTCATTAAGTGCTTTTTAGGGGGCCATAACTAAAGAAGTAAAATATAGAACACTTATCTATCTTGAATTTCAGTTGTCAAAATAGATAATTAGCTAGGACCATCTTACTCTTTTCTTTTACAGTTTTATTGTCAAGGATTGTTATTAGTGAAGATTTTTTTTGTTGCTTTCTACCACTCCTTCCACCCATCCCTATCTGCCTTTGGGACACACAGGTTGTCCTGCTACAAACTCACTGTATTTGCTGATATAGAAATTAACATGTTTGTGCAATAGCTTTTCATAAAGTTATCATACAAATGCCTTGTAGCTGACTTGTAGATTATAGGAAAAGCTTGAAAAACCTCGGAAACATGGCTTCATTTATGAGATTCAGCTGAAGCTCTGTAAGAGTAAGAGGCTTTTTGGTAGCAATTAGGGATGTTCATTTTAACCTGTTAACTGTTAACCGACAGTGAAGAATTTTGAAAGATTAATACAATCAGTTAAACGTTTTATTTTTTTTGTAATTTATCATAATATTTAAAAAGGTTTGCTGCATGGTTGAAATACGCTACGTGTATAAAAAAATTGCAAGTCGCGTATAAGTTGCATTTTATTATTTCATTCAGAAATAGGCCTAATGCCGACACGAAATGTTTACAAACATTATAATAAACACTGTAAACATAGCTAGGCTATTTTAGTTCCCCTCACTCCACAACAAATCCTTTCAATTAACAGTATTTAGAAAAGAACAAGAATTAAAAATATAAGAAGCTATAGCAATATAAACGACAAGCCAAAACAAATTAATTTAGGCTAAAACGAAACTGAAACCAACGTTGTGTCTCTCATTCGACACAAAATCAAATTTTTCCATGTTCGCGATGTATTTGAATGGCAAAATATTATTTATTATGTAGCTTACTTCACCAATATCCACGTAAAACAAAATGGTTTGCATAACATTCACGGCTTAGGGGATAAACGCCCAGATTTTTTTTTTCCATATGTTTGACTGACTGTATTTTATTATGATAACAGGCTGCATTGTCAAGGTAGCAATGCTCAACTGTGTGAGCGCATGCGGCGCAGGCGCAATCACTTGAATTTTTTCCTTCTAACAGTAGAAGCAACTACTCCTTTTAGTCCTAAAGATAATCGTAATTGTAAAAAGTTTGCCTTTATTTGTGTACATGCACAATAAAAACAAATCTTTGTGCTTTTGTAAAATAAGCCTAAAGAAAAATAGGATGTCACTTTCTGCCGTCTGTTTCCTTTCGCGCAGCACAAAAATTAACAAACTCTGCATACTAGGCTACTTGTTACACACTTTTTCTTTAATTTTCTTAATTTATTATTTAAGTAAAAATATATTTCTTGTATATGCCTATTTATCGTTATATATATAGGCCTATAGCCTAGCTTTATTATGTTTTTCTCCACTCGCATGTGATATGATGACCATGTAAATCCTCATGTTCTGTTGTTTGCTGCTTTTTGCGCATGTAAAATTAATCCCCGGGAAACAAATGTTAGTATTTTTTAACGGGTCACAGACACGTATCCTTTCTAATTTAATTAAATTCGAATTTAAAATAATCTTGTCAGTTAACGGTTAATAATCGGTTAACGAGCATCGGTTAGGAAAAATAACCGAAATGAACATCCCTAGTAGCAATCACAACCCTTGGGTTAGTACTATGGACCTGAAAACAAACCAGAGGTTAAAGTCTTTCTGGGGTGTTTGAACGGGCCTGTTGTATGTTCCTTCTTTTCCTGAGGAGAATGATGATTCTCACTCATCAGCTGAGAAAGATTGAGGATGTTGCCTTTGAAATGTGATCTGGGGGGTCAGTAGGGAGTATTAGAAAGGGGAAAGGTCAGAACCCGAAGGACTTGGGTGTTTAACTATTTCAGAAGTGCTTGGAGCACATTTCCTTTGGCTTCCTTGCTTCTTTTCCCCCCCTTTCACATTCTCAAATTGCTTTGGTCTTTTTTCTTCTTCTTGCTTTTCTGTAAACTCACCAGCCTGATGGGAAATGTTTTGCAGCATTAATCAGCAGTAGGTCTGTAATCTCTTTTTTATTTTTGGACCCGTGGAGCCTTGTGAAGTTTCACTGCCTGGAGTGGGTTTTGGAATCTGCGCTATTTTTACGAAGGTCACTCCATTGGCTACACCTTTGAGCCTTTGACTTAAGAGAGCAGGAAGTCATTGATTCATCACAGTATTTAGGCTATATCTCCCTTTTCCTTAGACTTTCCTCTGCTGAATTAGAAGTCTTGCAGAGTCTTTTCGGGAGCGCAAGGATTTCATGTGAGTGAGGGTTTATATAAGAATGGATGTTCAATCTGTAAACATGGCATCACTCTTCTCAGTGCGAATCTTAAAATAATCTTTTAATAGATTTGTTCTGTTTTGCCAGGGTTAATTAATCCTAGAAATCAGGTGAGCTGATGTGTGAAAGGTCCCGTTAAGTGTGTTTGTGTGTTTATTTAGTGATGCAAATTTGACATGCACAACCAGAGCACATAATGTCACTCAACCAACCATCTGTAGGGTGTCAAAATGAAGAGAAAAAAAAACGAAATGGCTCCCCCATGAGAATTTCCGTTTCTCTATTTACCTTACAAATATTTATAGTTCTCTTAGGGATGCATCAATAATTGTTTAATACAACTAAATATTATTATGTCTTTCAACTGGTATGTTACATAATCTGCTACAATTGAAATGTTACATAATCTGAGATTTTTTTTTTACTTTTAAATGCAATCAAAATATTTCTTCTTAGTAATATTTATATTTCTGGTCGAAATATTTATTCATTTCTGTTAGAAATAGTTATATTTCTCTTAGGGATGCATCAATAATTATTTTATATAATCAAATCATTTTTTCTCCTGAATATTATCTGCTCATTGGAGCAGATAATATCATCTGTAATGGTTGCAAGAATAAAGTAAAAATACTGTCACTCTTGCTTTTGTTGGGTGTTTGTTTATTCAAGACTTCAGAAAGTTATTGTAAAAGATTCAAAAAACACATATAGCTTCATGCTCCAAACACTTACACACCCCATATTGAGCTGGTAAGGATCTGTTGAACATCTCCAGGCATTCTGTGTGTTAAGTTGAGAAGTCACAGGTCAGTTCTCACTTCCCTTCTTAACTTGACAGGGTCACATACCTGCTGTGAGGGAGCTGCGCTGCTGTCAGTCACAGGCTTCAGGCTTCATGGGTAGATGATCTTCTTACTGTTTGAGGTTTGTAGGGCAGGGCATTGTGGAACAGTCAAATTTTGGTGAAAATGAGATCAGTGCTGTTATTTGATTATATGAGGCCGTTGTTTTGTTGAAGCAGTTTTATGGAAGTCTTTTGTTTTTTCCTTTCTTCTTCTTTTTTTTTTTTAAGTGGGAACCACTCATTTTTCTTTTCTAACTCTTTCTATCTCTTTGATTTGTTTATTTTTCCTTTTCTTTTTTGCTATCCTCATTTCTTTTTCTATTCCTTTTTTCCTTCTTGTTTCATTTGTTTCTTTTCTAGAATGTCAAATAGCTCAACCACTCTTTTTGACTCGGGTCCTCCTGAGACCTTGTGTTTATGAGTGCGTCTTGGTCTTACATAAAAGGGCAGATGGGCCCAGCTGGACGATCTTTCTCTCTCTCACTCTGTGCTCAGTAAGACAGATCCTTGGAGTAAACGGCAACGGCTGAAACACCTAGGCATTCCAGAGCACAGGGACAGGGATCACAGAGTGCAACGGATAACGACTTAACTAAACAATTCATTGATTTACTGGAAGGTAAACACAACATATCCTCATGTGTGAGCACAGAAGGGCCATAGAGCTACAGTCCCATAGTATAATTTATGTTGGACTGTAATATTATAGATGGATAGATGCAGAGAAGTATTTAGTAGCATTTTGTTGAAGAGGTTTACATATTTAAAGGTGGTTCATCTTCCAGGTATTCTGACCTCAAGGATCCCACCGGTTTCAGTCTACTCTGAATTTCCTCCTTATTCTCAGCACAACCCATCACAGGTGCCCAGCTGCTGAACTTCACCCAGTCTCAGGTCTAAAAGCTCACTTTAACCTATGTGTCCACTGGTGCAGATGAAATCCCTGCAATACCACTCAAAATGCTAGAGATCTGCCACTTTGGGTGTGTCTCTGTTAATATACAGTAGTGTGGCAGTGATTGCTTATATTACATGGTAAAAAAACTGATTTAAATACATTAATTTGCAGCCATGATTGCATTAATTTGTAATAATCCATTAGAAATTACAGGATACTTTCCATTGTTTATGACAGATGTCACTGCCTTAACCTTACTGTGTTTGGTTGCCGCACATCTAATTTGCATTTGAATGTTTCTCAATGTTTTGACACATTCACCACTTGCTCTGCTTTGCTGTCAATCCCAAAATCCCCTGCGCAAGTCTTTTACTCAGCTCCTGTAGAGAATGAATTGAAAATGCCTCCTCAGCTTTGCTCACTCTGCTTCAGTGGATTTGTACAGTTAGACTGTTTTCAGGTTCAGGAATAAGTGGTGGTTGTCCAAAAAGCATTCTCACTAGGGTTTTTGTGTTCTTGTTCAAGAAATGTTGCATTGTTTAATGCTTAACAAAATTAATATTTAATTTGGGCTGAAAGGCAAACTTTAGATTATTGTTCATTTTGCTGATGCACATGTGTCTGTGTGATCCTGCGGGGAGCAATGGCCCAGGGAGCTCAAACTCAGAAGCTGCAGTGAGTCTAAATGTGTGTGTTTATGTAGTGCCTTGTGTAACCTGAAGCAAACCTAAAATACATTAAATAAAATAAAAACCGCAGGAGTACCATTACAGCTGGCACTCTTGCTGCCATTAAAATCGTTTCAGCACTGTTACACAGCCAGCTCATAATCTTTTTATATTTAGACAGTCAGCCTATCACAGCGGTGGTACATCATCTAAATATTTTCTAATTCTTTTTAATTATTACATATGCAATTAACTCGCAATGGCACTCATGATAAAACACTAAGTTTACAATTACAACACAGTGGTCAACTATGCATTTTGTAAAGCAAAATTGCTCACTAGAATTATCAAGTGCAGTCTGGATTCATCCCCAGAGCTGCAGGGAAGATTGCGAGCATAGGCGCTGAATGTTCATCTCCCGCAGCATGCTCACTGTGCAGACAGAGCGCGTGCTTGGATCAGATCGTGAGCTTGCCTTAGAGGTCAACATGAAGTGCATCTGATGAGAACAGATGGAGAGAGTAAACTTTAAATCAGGCCGACAAGACCAAATGTTTGTCTTGTGCACATAACAGTGATTTCAGTTCACATCATGTGCGCTCCAGCACGCTCTCTGAGCCCTCAACAGTCCTTGCATTCAATTTAGGAGTTTTCACGAAATTCACCCAAATTTTGACATGTGACTAACTTCTTGCTTTCTTTTAGTTTCTTCTTGTAACACGTTTTTATTGGTAGAGAGTTATAGGAAGTAGTGGGACTGGAGTTATGAATTGACAACCCAAACTCAAACTTGCATCACTGTGGGAGCACCATATGAATGAGGCATGTGCAGTATCACTTCACCATGGCATTAACGTTTTTGTTTTTGTTTTGGCAATGTAGTTGACTTGTGCCAAGCTAAAGTTAACCTAAAACCGTTTTATACAAATTGTATGCATTTTGAATGACTTGGATGGCCATACATAGCATATTATGTATCCACTATCCTATTACTCGATTAAAATTTTATTGTGTGATTCTGTTTTGTGTGTGCTTATTGCAAACAAAATTTGTTTACTCCCTGACTCATGAGAGTGATCCCAGTGAACATCAACATTTTAATTTCATTCGTTTGTGTGTCTGTGTTTCAGAACGGAGCAGTTCCAGTAGAGCCAGTAAAGAAAGATGAAAATTCCAGAAGGGGAAACTGGGGCAACCAGATTGAGTTTGTCCTCACCAGTGTTGGCTATGCAGTGGGTCTGGGAAATGTCTGGAGGTTTCCTTACCTCTGCTACAGGAATGGAGGAGGTAACCATTTTTGACTTTATCCTTCTTTTTCTAATATCCATCTTGTCTGTCTTTCTGTGCCTTTCCTGCACGGTTCAGTTAGCATTTTATAATTTCTTGCTAGATTCCTAAAATAGAATAAGTTAATCATTTTCATCAGGCTGTAAGTATGAAAGTCTATGGATAAAAGTGAAAGTGAAAGTGACGTGTAGCCAAGTATGGTGTTCCATACTCGGAATTTGTGCTCTGCATTTAACCCATCCAAGTGCACACACACAGCAGTGAGTAGTGAAACACACACACACCCGGAGCAGTGGGCAGCCATTTTTGCTGCAGCCCCCGGGTAGCAGTTGGGGGTTTGGTGCCTTGCTCAAGGGTCTCACCTCAGTCGTGGTATTGAGGGTGGAAGAGAGCACTGGTCATTCACTCCCCCCACCTAGAATCACTGCCGGTACCGAGACTCAAACGCACAACCTTTGGGTTAGAAGTCCAACTCTCTAACCATTAGGCCACGACTGCCCCCATGTAGTTGAAAGTAAAATTGATGGTATTTATTGTTTTTGTAAGTCATACCACTGAGTCCTTTCCAAATTCTTTGCTCCCTTAAAAGGGTACTCATTTGGTATCGAGTCTCATAACACACCTCACTTAAAATAGACCAGGCTAGAGTAAGCAAGGGTCTGTAGCAGCATGTTCCCAATGGCCTGGCCCAGAAACCTCTGCCCCATGATCTCATATTCCTAGAGCTGTCTCTAATCAGAAGCCATACCCTGAATTAGCCCAGAATTCAAATAAGTAACTGAACTCCAGGCCCTTTAAACAAGGATGGATTATGGTCCTGTAGGGCCACAGGGCACCAGCAGCTTTTTGTTTATTCATTAAACTTTATTGTACTATTTGTGTGCATCTTCAATCATTCATTGCATTTCATTAGATCCATAATATTATTCAAGCAATATTCACCTATCTGCATCAGGACGAAGTGCCTTGCTTCTTGACATCAGGCTGTTGTGGGCCCCCTGGCACATCAACCCCATTGCCCCAGGCCATAATTTGCCCTGGTATTCAAAACACTCAAAGCACTGAATCCACATTCCATTCCATTATGCAGATTATCAGCACAGTTGGAATGCAGCTCGTCCAATCAAATTAGATCTGTTGTGTAACATCAGGTGTTACTCACTTATTTACATAAGCATTAGGGAACTCTATAATTGAAACCAGACCTTGGCTATTCTTTGTGTCATTTTTAAACTACTTTTGTTTCCTACCATTTATGTAAATAAGAACACCTACATGTCTGAGTTCAGCTTGAAGACTAATGTGTCAGGATAAAATAATTGTTATGTAACTCTGTGGATGTGTGTGTCACAGGTGCCTTCATGTTCCCATACTTCATCATGCTGGTGTTTTGTGGCATCCCTCTGTTCTTCTTGGAGCTCTCCTTTGGGCAGTTTACCTCCCTCGGGTGCCTGGGAGTCTGGAAGGTCAGCCCCATGTTTAAAGGTGAGCAAGAGGCTGTTAAGGGAGGTGTGAGAACATCTAAAACATTTTCATGACAACTGAAAAGTCACAGATAAAGCTATGTGGGTTGGTTTGGCCTTTAATGCATGGCATGACCTGTTTGACATGTTAAACTAGTAATTATTTTTAAACATGCACTCTTACGGTGTTGTATTCACCTCAGGATGGCTTGCTAGGGTGACAGGAGGTGGTCTGAGTTTGGTTTGCCATGTGCCATGTGGCAGCTAAATGAGCCAGGTTCTCATGCATAATTTCTTCAAGTCTAAATATGTATAGTTATCAGTTAAATTGTTAGTCATTGTGGCACACAAGACAAGAAGCTCATTTCACGTATTTTTTTCTAATGATTTTACTTAATTTATTTGTTAAATTTTTGTGACATTTTGTAACATTTTGAATAAGGTAAACAGAAAATAAACAAGATTTTTCCACGGACAGCTTTTCATTCATTCACCCACTCACTCACTCACTCGCTCAATTCATTTATTCATTCATTTTAGTTTTGTTTAGTTTCGTTTAGTGTGTTCCAGTATTTCTACTGCCACCAGATAATGTTTAATTCATAAAAATAAATGCCACTTACTATTTGGTATTTTTTGCACTCCTCTGATTGCGGAAATGCAGAATACGCTTAATGACTTTATTTTATTGCAAAGCAATATTGAAGTATTTGTCAAAATAATCAGATGTTCATCCAGAGTTATTTACTATATCATGCAATCTTAATATGCGTTTTTGTGTTGGCCGTTGTGTTGGTTATTTTTGATGTTACATTACAGGTTTCTCAGATGAGTGTATTGCATTTCTGGTATTGAAAAGCTAAACATCCTTCCCCATAATTAATTGAATGCTTTGTTGTTTCTCCTTCCTTTAAGGTGTGGGCTATGGAACTGATGGTGGTTCTCTACCTACTTGGGATCGTGTACACAATGTGGGGATTGCATGCATTTAGTACTTCTTTATGTCATGACAAACCTGCTGCCCTGGAGTACTGTATAACAACCCTGGAAACCCTGATGCACTGGAGTGATGGAACTCCAAGACACTAATGCCACTTCGCCAATGGTATGCTGTTGATGTCAGGGTGACGGAGAGTAGGTCCAACCGCACCAACGGACCAGTCCTAGTGAGAGTCTGGAGGTAAGTGCATCATTATTTCAAAATAAATAAGTATGTAATTATAATTATTTACATAAAAATATGTTTTAAATATTATGAATGATTAAAAAAAAAAAAAAAAAAGTTGTCAACAGAGTTTGTGGATATTAAAAAAACTTTTAGAGAGAAGTAGTGAAGGGGTCCTCTCTATGATGTAATTTCCTGTTGTGCAGTTTTTCTACATGTTGATTGGACCACGTGGCTTTGATAGGCCAAATATTTTTCAAATATTAATAAGCAGTGAAGTAGTTGTTAATATATAGGGGTATAATAAATAATAATAAATTAATTTCTTTTAATGACAAGACAATTGTATCAGCCTGACATTTTGACTTTATGCGCTCCAAAAATATTAAAATTAATTTTAATACAGAAATAAAAAAAAATATTTTCATAGTAGAGGTTTATTCAGAGGTCTTTATGCTTTTTTTATGTTTATTTACATAAATTAACAGGACAAAAAATAAACGTCACTGAGTTCTGTATGTTTATACACAAATATAAATGCTAGCAAGACCCAGAGAGTTGAATATCAAGATAATTATATAGTCAATCCATTACTCATCAGTTCTGAAAATGCATAACAGATTGATAGTTGAAAGCTGGTAATTAATAGATGTTTGCAGGAGTCATGCATATTGTCTTGATGTTTGGATCTTTGTGCACTGGACATGGCAGATGTGTTTGTTGAATGATATTTGAACACTATGTAGGATGACATAAGACAATAGGACAGAAAGGCACAGAGTGTTTTGTTTTTCCAAGAGTGTGATTGTGATTGTATGTGGTTTGGAATGAATACTTCACTTTACTGTGGTCAGAGAATACGAGGCTTTGACCATGAGATGTTTGTGGACCGTTTAACATCTTTATAAATGGTTTGTGCTCTCTGGACTGTTGTTCCAGTGGTATGAAAGACATTCTTGTTCTTGCCTTCTGTAAACTCATTCATTGTGTGGCTAAGGTTGTTTTTGATGGGACTGTGCTCTTGAAAATTTGGATCGTTTTCATTTTTTTCCGCATAATGCTTTTAAACTAAAGGCAAGCGCTGATAAAAATAAGTGTTTAGATTAGCATGATACATGTTTGAGTTAATTGTTTATGCTTTGTATTACATCCTGCAGTCTCTCACACCCCTCTTTTACTGGCTTTTGCCCTCTCAGGAACTATGTGCTGAATGTCTCTGATGGTATTGGGAACTTCGGAGAGGTGCGTCTACCTATCCTGGGCTGTCTGGCTGTGTCATGGATAGTTGTGTTCCTCTGTCTTATTCGAGGAGTCAAGTCATCCGGCAAGGTGAGTTGAACATCCATTCCTGTGACATAAAGCAGAAATAAATGAAATTATAATATTAAATAATAAATCATGTAAATGTTAGATTAAAAAACTTAAATGAAAACGAGAAATTTTGCCTTGGCAACTAGCTGAAAAAAAGATAAGTTGAAGTACAAAAATTATTCAAACTAAACTGAAAAAAAAAGCCGAATTGAAAACTGATATTAAAATGATAACTAAAAATGTAAAAAGCTCATTCAAAATATTAATAAATTCTATGACATATAAGTAATACTAAAATAGCACTGCTTACCATACTTGCGTGCTTGTGAGTGTGTTTCTTTTGTTTTATTGAATTTTAATATTATGTCTTTTGTCAGGTGGTGTATTTCACAGCAACCTTCCCTTATGTGGTGCTGACCATTCTTTTCATCAGAGGAATCACTCTGGAGGGAGCTATCAGTGGTATCAAATACTATTTGACCCCTCAGTGGGAGAAAATTCTAGATGCTAAGGTCAGTACATTATACAATGGTGCATACTGTAACTGATCACTGATATTATGTTAATGATAACATTTTGTGTTCTGCAGGTATGGGGGGACGCTGCCTCTCAGATTTTCTATTCGCTGGGCTGTGCCTGGGGTGGCCTTATCACCATGGCATCATATAACAAGTTCCATAATAACTGTTTTAGGTAATACACATTGTATTTTTATTTTTCTGCTTCTGTTTCATTTGAAGTATAACGAGTGCTTGATGACTTGGATGCATTACTCTGTAGCACCCCCATGTGGCTGGTACTGATAAATGCATGGAAGAACTTCTAACTTGTATTACCTGAAATCAAGGAAGGAATTAAAGAATTTCTGTTCAGATTGTGTTATGACTGCAGACTTAATAATAATCCAATTATTTGTCTGTTTTCAAACAGAGACAGTATCATCATCAGTGTAACAAACTGTGGTACCAGCGTGTATGCTGGCTTTGTTATTTTCTCCATCCTGGGATTCATGGCTAATCATTTGGGGGTGGATGTGTCAGAGGTGGCCGATCATGGGCCAGGCCTGGCTTTTGTGGCCTACCCGGAGGCCCTAACATTGCTGCCCATATCACCGCTCTGGTCTCTGCTGTTCTTCTTTATGCTCATTTTATTGGGCCTGGGCACTCAGGTATTTTTATTTGTCCTTCTTTTCTCCACCACAAATTTCTAGATCAAAGTTTTTTTTTAAATTCATTAATACTCACCATGGCTACATTTATTAAACCAAATCTAGTAAAACAAGGAATATAGTGAAATATTGCTACAATTTAAATTAATAAAATAAATGTTTTGTATCGGAAAAAAAGGTCATACTGACACCGAGCATTTCAACAGTAGTGTAATTCAGCCTGGACCACTTATAGGACTCTATTCAGACTTTATTTTAAAGATAATTTCAACATTTTGTCTATTTTTGGTCTTATAATTTTTAAGGAATTTAAAATTCAAATATGTAAATCTTCCAGCAACTGAATTTTTAGCATTCACAAGCTAACCAACAATGACTTCATTATAATATGTGACCCTGGACCACAAAACTTAAGTAGCACAGGTATATTGTCGAACCTAGCCCCAAAAATACATTGTATGTGTTTTGCTTCGGACGTCAAAATTATTGATTTTTCTTTTATGCCAAAAATCATTAGGATATTAAGTAAAGATCATGTTCCATGAAGATATTTTGTAAATTTCCTACCGTAAATATATTAAAACCTAATTTTTGATTAGTAATATTAACATTGCTAAGAACTTCATTTGGACAACTTTAAAGGCGATTTTCTCAATATTTATATTTTTTTGCACCCTCAGACTCCAGATTTTCAAATAGTTGTATCTCGGCCAAATATTGTCCTATCATAACCACACAGCAGTTGATATTTGATTCAGCTTTCAGATGATGTACAAATCTCAATTTTGAAAAATTGGTTTTGTGGTCCAGGGTCACATATTTGCATACAGAATTGCAGTATGGCCCTGTTTGTTTGCATACTGAATTGTGATTTGTTCTTTTCTTTTTTTCATCTGTTTATCTTAAAATGCTAATTATTATCAATTTCTTTTCCCTTCTCCTTTTATGTATATGTATTTATTTACATTTTTACCTACAACATTATTATTTAGCTGCTTTACCATGCACTGGTATTTCTTTCAGGAAATGTCTTGTTAACTAGTAGTTCATGTAAAAAGTGACATACAATTCCTTATTTTCTTTCTGTTCATTGTTGTTGTAGTTCTGTCTGCTGGAGACTCTGGTAACGGCTGTAGTTGATGAGATTGGAACTGACTGGATTATGAAAAATAAGACATATGTCACGCTGGGAGTCGCCATAGTAGGATTCCTCCTGGGAGTGCCGCTCACCACACAGGTGAGTAACAAAAACACACACACACAAACACGTACCTTTATCCCAGGATTGATTATTGGCTGTGTGGATGTAGGGCAGGAAGGAATATACTGGTTGCTGCTTATGGACAACTACGCTGCCAGTTTCTCTCTGGTCGTCGTCTCTTGCATCATGTGTATCTGTATAATGTATGTCTATGGTGAGTCCTCACTTTTTACATGCTCTATGTAAAGGCCACAGTAGCTGGATGTAAATTGAGGTGTTCATTTGAATGTTGTGTTCCCATGTAGGTCACAAGAACTATTTTAAAGATGTGGAAATGATGCTAGGCTTTCCTCCTCCGCTCTTCTTCAGGATCTGCTGGAGATATGTGTCTCCTTTCATTATTACTGTGAGTGACAGTCTGTATTAGGTGTTTCTGATTCAATTTTTTCCATTTTCTGAATCAGATTTCTCCGTATCACTCAAACTAATCTAATCCTTTTTTGTCTCTCTCTCTTCACAGTTCATTCTGATTTTTACCGTGATACAGTACAAGCCTATTACCTACAATGACTATGTCTACCCAAGGTGGTCATTGGTCATTGGGTTTGCCATGGCTTTGTCTTCAGTCATCTGTATACCTATCTATGCTCTGTTCAAGATTGCTATGTCTGAAGGATCCACATTTTTAGAGGTATTATGTGTTCTGCCTTAAGAGCTGAGATTAGACAAAGAGTTTAATAATACTTTTGAAATATGTTTTAAATCATGTACGCTTACATAACTAGCCAAATACTTTGTCTTGGTGTATTCACTTTATGGTGTGAACAACACCATTAAATCAGCAAATCATTTCTACAATGTCATCGCCACCTTAAAACCGATGGCAGTGCTTCTGCACTTGTTTCAATATATTGTACCATCTACCAATGCGACATAAACAAAAAATTACTTCATTATTACTTCATCTTTAATGTTTCATTTATTCTGGATGTTTTGCACAGGCATAACTTTTTTTTTTTACGATTTTGGACAACCAGTGCATTCCGCCACTTATAGTATTGTAGTAAATTTCCTCTTTGTTCAGCCCATTGAATATTTGGTCTGCTTTTTGTGTTTTGTTCATGGTGTAAATACAGCAAAAAAAAAGTTAATCATGGTAACAACTACTTTTTTCCTAAAAACAATTATCTAGTTTTAGCTTTAAAATGTCGATCCTGCATCAAAATTCTTACTCTGACTCTTACCTCTGCAGCGTTTGAAGAACTCCGTGAAGCCCGACCCGGACTGGGGTCCAGCTCTCCAGGAGCACCGCAAGGGCCGATACGCCACTGCGGGCCCCGAATCTGTGGAGGTGTGCCCTCTCAAAGAAGAGCTGAAGGATGAGGGGAAAGAGAAACTCAAGGAGAAAGAGATGGAGAAAAAGGATGAGATGGGTTTGACCATCCCAGGAAGCAACGGCTCCACATTAAACCCCACACCCAGCGCATAGAGGAGCCCTTCCCCACCCTCCCCCCAGGACAGTTCCCATTCCCTCACTGCGGGACAGGCCACTCTCGCTGGAGACCTTTACATATTGTAAGGGCTTTATGAAATCTAACCTCTAGAGAAATTGGTTGTCATCCAAAACCTTTTTCTTTTTGTTCGCATAATTTAATACTGCAGTTTTTTTTAAAAGACAAGAAAAAAAGACATGTTCATTTACAGGAGGTGTTTGCATACACGCAGTGTGTATATAGTGCATTGTACAATATTTTCACTCTGTGTTGAGTAGTCTGAAAATGTGACTGTAGCAGCAGCAGGAGCTACAGTGGGATTTGGCTTGTGCGTGTGTATAGTGGCGGCAGTGCTGGTCAGGTTTAATAGCTGAAGACCAAATATTCTTTGTGGCAATGTTGTAATGGGGAGATTTATTTTCAGTTTCTGTTTTATACCCATTTTCTTGTTTGGGAACCATCTCATTCACAAGACAGTATGGGTTTTTCAATGGCCGATGTTGGTGTCTGAGAGCAGGGTGGCTGATATTCAATGTAATGCCAGTATATGATATAATACATGTTAAATTACCTTTTGACACTGTATTAACTCCAGATCCACCTAAAACTACAAAACAGAACACGTCTATTATCCTTTGATTAGACTACCAGTAAATTTTGGAGCTAACACTTTCGTTAATCAGCCAAGTAAACTAGCTGATACCAATAAATAAGCATAGGCAAAGAGAATATCAACTTTATTTCCAATTAAGTGAGAGCACAAATATAAAACAAAGGATATTTGGTCTTAAGCTCTTACTGACTGAGGTATCTGAACCGAGGCATGTCACTTCTCAAGCCCATTCTCAGGGTTACACACAGTTTGCTTTTTTGCTAAACATTTTCCAACACCTTGAGATGATTTGTTGCTGATGTTGAGAATTGGACACGAAGGAGAGGGGTTTTCATGTAGGAACTGCCACATGAAATGCCAAATCTGTCTTGTCTTCCGGGCATCTCAAGTCGAGACATCTCCTGAGCGAGGGGGCAGCATGTGTGCGATAACAGAAGCAGCTAGTTCCTCATTAGATTCAGTACTGTAGTATGCACACTAACCCCACTCTACACGGAAAAAGAGGCATGTTACCAAAAACATGTGCACAAACCTTTGTGTTCTGATTTAGTTGGTATGTTTGTGTTTGTGTGTATTTTTTGTTGTCTGTGTTAAGAGACTTGAACTGGTGTGTATGTGTCATTTAAAGGCATCTGGCTGTGCTGAGCTGAACGGTCGTGTCATCGAACACTGAAATAAGGGGTAAGGTTGCATGTGGAATGACCAGAAGTAAACGTAGCATTAGTCAAAATCACTGTGGTTAATGGAATTTTTTCCTCGTATTGTAAAATAATGTGAAATAGACTTGCAAGACAAATAAAAGGCCAAACCATCCCATTTACGCAATAGAAACCACAGAATTTTATGTTAATATGGTGCATTTTGTTTTGTTTTGGTTTTGAAGGCAATAGAGAGGGGAAGATACTGGTATGGAGAGTTATGTTCATATTTTTGGTATGGTTAGATGCCGCATGTCATTTCATTCCAGTGACATTTCAACAAGGCCCCTTTACTTACGATGCATATGGTTATAGTGGCACATGTACATGGATAAAGAGTCCTGGTTACACTGTGAATTTGTCTGGGATGCTGCCTGACTCCTTTTAACAGGGAGTCTGACAATGCATCTGCTAATGTGCTGACGCGTCATGTATTGAGACTTGTGATTAAACAGTGAATCGCTGTATATAGTCAAGTCAAAGTAGTTTATCTGGTATTTCTCTTCTCTGGTGCGAGGAGAAATGCCATATGAGATGTGCTCTGTCATTTTGAGTCGGAAAGAGGTGAAGAAATGCGATTATAAGTGGAAAAAAATATTGCTTTGTTGCATTAATTTTGATAATACAAAGTCTCAGCTTTCAAATTAGCTTCATTTTAACATGTCACTGTTTGCTACAGCTGCCTCAGTTTAAAATCAGCGTGAAGCACGAGTGAACTGATCATCTCTTTTACTACTGGTTATAGCACGAAAAAATAAATGAATCAGAAGGTATGTTGAAAGATGCAGTACTGAATGTGTCGTCTCTCATGTAATCGTGTTTCAGTCGCGAAAAGATGTGAATAAAACTGCTTGTGAACGTCACCTGACGTTACATTTACCTCAGAAAAGTCATTCAGTGTCAATTGCTCGAGGGGAAAAAAAACTTCGTAAATATAAAATCGTAAATATAAAAGTATGCTTGATTAAATCACCAGATTCTATCAAAAAATATATGCAAATTGTTTGGAATTTAGATGTCATTTTCTCAAGTTTTTGTGGCAGCGCCATTTAATTATATTTCAGCAAAGAATCGTAAACAATTTTTTAAAATATTTTTGAAAGCTTTCTTATATATGTTTGAGACTTTTTCTTTCAGTGCATAAAACTCTAGACTCTAAACTCTGACTCAAAATGATGGAGCAGGTCACAGATAAAGTCAGTACTCAAAAACCTGATGGCATAATAGCCTACATCTTTGTGATATGTACATTTCATTAATTTCTGCATGAAGGTATGATATATCTATTTTTAAGATTTTATCCAAAAATATACAAAACACAATCTAACTTTAAGAAGTAGGGAAAAAAGAGAATAAAAGTAACCCTGCTGCCTAACAGGAGGTATCTGACACTCAGGGGAGTAGTTAGAGGTTCATTGGTCTTAGCACAACCATACCTACAGGTCACGCACTCTAGCTTTTCCTCTGTTAGACAGTTAGTGCCATAGATTAGAGCAGCAGTTTAGGTGTCGGGAGGCTAACAGCACTTTTTATTTACTGGTTCACTTTAGCTGGCTACGTGCGCGGTAGCTACAGTATGATTAATAATCGCTGTCGGAAATATGAATGCGCAAGATTGAAGCCCTCTCATTTTTCTGATGTGTGGTCCTCAGACCTTGAACGTGGCATGAAGACCATGTGTCTGTCTCTAGGTACTGCGATGTGAACAGATCTGGATATTGACCTCGACATGCAAACTCTTTATAACAATAGACACGTTATGCATCAGTGCCATTCTTGCACTGTTCCTCTTTCTCCATTGTACAGTAATGTAAAAAAAAAATTAAAAACCGATGTTTGTGTTTTCTGTTTTTATCAGGGTGGGTTGCTGTAGTGGGGTTTATTTTTAGTTGTTTTTACATTATTTCTTATGGTAACGTAGCTACTGTTATGTGTACAGAGTGTTCTGTGTAGTGGACGTTCAACTGCTGAGTCAAACCTAGTTCATGTTAGTGTCACTGTTGATGTAGTGTAATTTTAATCAGTATGTAATTATCCGCTTTTTGCCATTTAACAAACAGAATCTACCTTTGAAAGAGATTTGTCCTTTTTATTTTTATAGTACTAAAACTGTATTTTATCATCAGTTGTAATAATTTTTAGCTTTGTTCGGTGACACTACATTTTATTTATTTTTCCCCCCCCTAACCCTCTTCAAGCCAGCTGATCTCAAACACATTGCCAAACTAAGGCTTTGGACTGAAACTTGAAAAATTCAGGAATGCTTTTTACAGCAGCGTCTGGTCAAACAGAAACCGTTTATTGATGAAGGAGGACACAGTCTAAAGCCAGCAATGTTATATCTTCATCTCAGTATTGTACACGTGTATTTGTAGTGCTGCAAACCCTTTAAGAACATTTCTGTCTGCCCGTGATCCAGTTTCATTTATTATGCACAATGTAAATGAAACCGAGAAAGCACATTTGATTGCCTGGAAAGAATGTTTTAACACTTATGCCGATCTTTGAATATTTTCTAAATGCATTTGAAATGAACAAAACTGAATTAATATTTTCTGAATTTTATTTGGGTATATTAAGATAATGTTTCTGAGAAGAACCGAACACTTTTTAAGTGGACTTTTCTTCTAATTTGAACGGGCTCTCAAACTATATTTCACAGTTTCTTAGTGCAAATTGAATTGTGACGGCATACTCTTTGAAATGACATGAAAGGGCTGTGTTTAGAACAAGCAAAACAGAAATACTAGAATTCAGTGTAAAATATGCACACAAATACCTCTGTCCAAGATGGAAATATCCATTAAGCACAGTTTTGTGTCTGTATTAAGAACTATAAAAAGAATCAGCATAACTGAAACTGTGAACTTTTTTGGTTAATGAAATGTTTATTCAAAACCGTGTCATGTATTTTCATGTTGTTACGGCACTTTAAAAATATGTGGTTGAACGCAACAGAAAATACAAAATTGCAACAAAAAAAAACCTTTCTCTCCCTGTCCTGCATCCTAAAAGCAATGTCTTTACAATAGTGTGTGTGTTCTTCTGTGCTCATGGCAATATAGTAGTGAAGTAGAATGACAAGCACAATGACATGAGCTTCAAACATATCTAACCATGTCTTTTCAATTTTAGGGCCAAACAGCATTGAAATTGTCTTAGTCATGTCAGCTGTAAACTGTTCAATTTGAAATGGTAAATAAAGTTTATTTTAAAGAGCAGCTTGTGGTTTGTGTTTTATGGCTTTTTTCCCCCCTATGAGCTTCAACTAACTGACAGTGTGTAGAGCAGCATGCATCAATTCTCACAGAGAACTGAGCAGGCTGTCAGGCTGAGGAAGACACAGGTGTCTGCTCCCCCTCTGCCCCCTGCTGGCTGTTATCTGCACTGCAGGAGGAGCGGACTGGAGACAGTCTAGGTCACTATTTTGAGTCACTTCCATCTTTAGGAAGAAGTCTTTTACAGATCTGGATGTTTTGACAGGGCCCGCTGGAACCAGTCTGAAGGCTGAAGCTCTTAGTGAATTTCCTCTGTACTTGCACTCTTTGTTCCCATATTCCAAAGCAGAAATAGGGATCGTGGATTCAGCAATTGAGTAGCTCATTAGTGGCAAATCGCTCCTGATGTGGTTTGGGTCTCTAGGCGGACATGGTTTAAAATGGGGGACTGTTGAGTTTGATGGTTTCAGTCCTTCCGAATCATTTGCAGAGAGAGCAAGTTTGCGTGTCTCCCTATAACAGAAAAAAAAACATATATATATATATAGTTCGGTCATTAAACTCTTCCGAGCAGCTGATTGGTTTACTTAAAGCCGATTGCTCATCCAATCATTTGTTCGTTCCTATCTACGTAACCTATTTATTCCTGTTTTGTATTGAATCAGTTCATTGCAGCACGCCATGGGATTTCAATAACACTTCCCCATCCCCAGCACCACCTGCCTAGATCTGCTCGGGGGTTCTCCCTATTTTCCTTGCGGCAGTCTGAATTCAAGTCACCATTTCACGTGTATTTCAGATGCATCCTTACTCCAGCAGCATCAGCAACGTAGCAGATCTAGTCCACCAAGACCAAGCCTATGCACATTCCATGCTTACTAATAAATGCTGGTAAAATCTTCTGTGAGTTGTCATGATATATATATATATATATATTTATGGATATATATATAATATAAATGATCAGAATACAAAGACTTATTCTAGGAAGGTGATCTGACCTTGCATGGATTTGTTGGTTTCTGGCGCTCTGATTATTTGTGTTGTGGCAGCAACTTATTAAAACTGGTCATTCAGATCCATCTGAATGAGTCTCCGTTCCTCTTTGAGCTCTGAAAGACTAAATTTTTTTTTTTTATCAGCCCAAAGGGTTAAAAAACAAACAGGAAAAAAGTGCTTCCATGGTGAACCACTAGATGGTGGTGATACACAATTCAAAAGTCCACCACATCTGGAGAGTTCAAAGATTTATAATATGATGATTTAATGGTCATTATGATGTAATGTACATTAAGAAAAATTATGCAGTAAGACGGCTCAAAAAATGAGACTGCAGGGCACCAGTTGACTATAACGTATGGACAAATACTGCTCAGAACTATAGTCTTGTTTTAGTTCAATCTGTCAATAGGCTTATGTCTGAGACAGAATTGTGTGAAAACTGAATCCCTTTGTCAAGATTAATAATCACATACCTGCTATGGTGGGTTCAGGAGATAAAGGTTCTGGCTGAGCTCTGGCTCTCCCAGTCTCAAGGTTTTCCTGTGATAAAACACATCAAAACAAGTCAAAGGATTTCAGCTCCGACCATGACACTTTCATTTTCTCCACTAAGTTTTAAGGCAAGAGTTTGCTGCCCTTGGTTTGCTGGTTTAAGGTCTCACAGTCTGGCCTAGCTAGTGTTTAGCTGAGCACTCAGTTAGTCTCCCAGTCTGACCTGGTGAACAAACAAACAAACAAACAATCACAAAAACAAATTCCCTTCTAAAACCAGTCAACAGACCACCCTGCGAGACCAGCAAACCATCTAGGTTGGTAAAAAAAAATATTTCTTTTTTTTAACACAAAACAAAATGTTGAGGTTATTAAGTTTTGTTGTTGTTGTTTAAAGAAATTTAGTTTTAATCAGCAGGGACACGTTAAATTGATCAAAAGTGACAGTAAATACTTTCTTTTCAACTTTCTATTTATCAAAGAATCCTGAAAACATGTATCATGGATACCAAAAATACTAAGCAGCAAAACCATTTTCAACATTGACAATAATCGGAAATGTTTCTTGAGCACCAAATCAGCACATTAGAATGATTTCTGAAGGCTCATGTGACTGAAGACTGGAGTAATGACTGTTCAGCTTTACCACCACAGGAATAAATTAAATTTTAAAATATACCACAATAGAAAACATTATTTCACCAAAAAGTGAAATAATATTTCACAAATTACTGTTTATACTGTATTTCCTCTGTGAGCATGAGTTCTTTTGACATTAAAATATCTTACTGACGCCAAACTTTGAACAGTAGTGTACTGCATCAGTAATTATTAAAATTCTTGTTTGATTAAAACATGAAAGCACAAAATGTTCTAGAGTTTCTGTGACTTTTGAAATCAGATTCAGAATGGAAAAAGTGACAGATTTAACATGAAATGGTTTTGTCTTTCAGGCTTTACTATTATAGTGTGTTGTTGAAGCAGATCCAGAGCTCACATAATGATTCCACAGCACTGCTCCACTGAGGCTGAGCTCTTAAAACTGGACTCCAAACTACATGCTTTCGCTGCAATGCCATGGATCTCCATTAGCCCACATGTTATATGGCAGATGAGTACTATTACACCAATCTGCCTACTGCTTTGGTTTATTTGCTCTGAGTCACTATCTTGTAGAGTCATGCTTGCTGTCCAGCACATGCATTATACACTCATCCTTTTAAAATGAAACAAAAACAAACAGAGCTCAGCTCTATGAGGAGAGTGCCCTCACTGACAACGTATGGGAGACTATTCATTTTAGTCCTGTGGTCTGTGGGCAGCGGCAGTAACCACAGAATCCAGCTGGAAAAGAAATACCAAAGCCACAGTTATAGGGCAGTCACTGAAATCTAAGAGCAGAGAGAGGCAGAACACCCTCTGCCACACTCCCTCCACACTCAGTATGGTCAAGAGTCAGATGAGCAGATGTCTGTGGGACAGGATTATTATCGCTAACTAAAACTAACCATTTAAAAAAAATTACTTGAAATAAACAGGAGCTTGGCAGTGAACGCAGCGTCTCTTTCCCTATTCAGAGAACATGGGTTACATGAGTAACCCGAGACATTCTCTTTCATAGGTACACTCAACGCTGCGTAGCTATGACGCAATGGGAACAATATACCACACCCGCCAAGCTAAGCTCTGCCATATCTGACCCAATGCAAAATAGACCAGGCTAACCTCAAACGGCTGGTTCAAGCAGAAATAATCTGTGAACCAGGAGCCGCATCTATATCCAAGCTATAAAACCTGATAAAAATGTGAGGAGAGGACCATCCTGCCACCACACAGATATCCTCTAGGGGAACTCCTCTGAAAAGAGCTTGAGAGGAAGCAACACTCATTGTAGAATGAGTTCGAATACCTAGCCTTGAAGAGAGACCTCACACCTCATACGCAAGTGAGATAGCATCCCTTACCCAATCAGAAAATCCAATGTTTTGATGTGGCCAGCACCAAAACGCACCAACAATTGGGAGGACTTGCAGCATTGGCTAGAGTGGTCCACATAGAGCTTCAAAACTTGAACCGGGCAGAGCAGGTGAAGCCTCTCGTCCTCAACAGAAGCAAAAGGAGGAGGACAGAAGGAGTTAAGCACAACCACCTGGGAACGAAAGGACGTGGACAAGACCTTGGGGACCTAACTGGTTCTGGTTTGTAGGAGTACCTTAACAAGGCCCGGAGCAAACTCCATGCATGATTCGCTAACAGAGAGAGCCTGCAAATCCCCTACGTGTTTGATTTAAACCAACGCCAACAGGATTGTTACCTTAAGGGTCAGAATCCGTTCAGAAGCCCTCCAGAATGATAAACAAGTCCCAGGAAGGAACACTGACAGGGCACGCTGGCCTCAAACGCCAAACCCCATGCAGAAACGAAGAGACCGAACAATGTCTACCTAGGGGGACAGTGGTAGCAGTGGTAGCAGTTGCTCCAGCCACAAACTTCTCCTTCAAAAACTCCGGCACTAAACCAATCGGGCAGCTGACTGGGTCCACTTCATGAGCCAAACACCACGACTCAAAAACCTTCCACTTGGAAGAATAAAGCCTCCTAGTAGAAGAAGCCCTAGCATTATCAATGGTTTTCTGAATGTCCACAGGAAGACCAGAGGTCACAGACGATCGCGCTTGATCGGCCACAACCATAGCCTCCAAATCTTGGGCCATGGGTGCCAGATCCTGCTCTGGAGTTGAGACAGCAGGTCTTTCCTGATTGGAATCTCCAATGGGGTGTGCTCTAGAAGGGAGACTAGCTCCGAGAACCATGTCTGGGACGGCCAGAATGGGGCTATCGACAGGAGGCGGACTCCGCACTCCCTCACTTTGCACAAGACTGCCAGAATCAAGTTGATTGGCAGAAATGCGTACAGCCTCAGATCCGGCCACGGGTGAGCAAAAGCATCTATCCCCAGATGTGCTGGGTGACATAGGGAGAACCAAAGGGGACATTAGGTTGATTCCTGCGATACAAAGAGATCTACCTCTGCCCTGCCGAAAAGATCCCAGATCTGAGCCACCATCTGGCGGTTCAGCATCTAGTCCCCCGACCTGAGTTTCTGCCTCGATAGGAAGTCCTCTGCAAGGTTCAGAGCCCCGGGAACACGATCTGCTCTCAGCGAAAGAAACCTGTCCTGAGCCCAAAGAAGGAGGCGGCGCGCATGCCTGTCCAAGGTGCGAGACTGTGAGCCTCCCTGGCAGTTTATGTGAGAAACTACCGTCATGTTGTCCGTTCTGACAAGCTGTCTGTGCAAAAGCAACTGCGCAACACTCTTAGTAGGTGGAGGGCCGGCCACAAGTGACAAGCTCCTTTGGACCGTCTGTCCCGCCCTCACGAATTGGGGGAAGCTGTCTTTTTCCTGACACAGAGATCAGGAATGACCTGACAAAGCTGAAGCCGTAGGTTAATCTGAGTGCTTCAGCTCAATCCGCTTACACGGGTGCTGACAGGTCGAAGGATGACCGCGAGCTCCCCAAACTGTAAGAGGTGGGAGACACACCAAGTCACCACTCCTGCTAACGGGCTCCTTCCTGAGATGCCGCGGTGTACAAATGTCATCTAATCCGAAGGAAACAAACTCACGTGCCTTCGGGCTGGGACAGAAATAATCGTGGACAAACTCCACCAGTGAATCCGCACGAGAGCACTCAGGCGAGAGAGGTGCAGAAAGGGCGACAGAGGGACAGTGCTATGGGGGAAAATGGATGACACCTTCTCAAAAACCATGAGCCTCGCGCGAAGAGTTTTGAGACAGAGATTCTCACAAAATTTAGTTAGAAGTATCGTAAAAAGCCCTGTGTGCATGAGACAAACCCATATATTTAACACACTTACTGTGCGGGTCGTCGCTCGTGATAAAGTGACAGCGCAGCAGCTAGCAGTGACTACTCGCTCCACTAAACTCCATAGCACTTCACCGCGAGGAGAAACAAGGTTCTACTGAATGCAGTCGCTGAAGTGCAAAAGAGAAACTCAAAGAAATAATTAGAAACACGGGTCAGATAAATCGCTTCTGAAGGTCTAAACGACTGCTTCTGAAGGAAGGAAATCTGAGGAGCGGATGGTGCAGTCGCTAGTATTAGAGTGGGTGATGTAGTGACAACGAGGTGGTGATCGTGCCATCAGCCAATGAACTGGCATGATTGCATACGGGCTTCAGACAATCAACACACCCAAGGGTAATTCCCATTGCGTTATTGCTATGCAGCGTTGAGTGAACCTATGAAAGAGAACAGTGTGTTTCTCCTTCCTCTCAAAATAGGCATTTTTAAAATGATATTCTAGAGACACCTGAGACTTATATTACATCTTGTAAAAAGGGGCATAATAAGTCCCCTTTAAAGCCATTTTGTGGCCCCCTTTGTGCTGAGACCCCTAGTGGGTCCCGGGCCACTGGTTGAGAACAACTGGTCTAAATCCAACATTAAATTCTTGGCTAACACTAACATTCTGATTATTCAGTGTTCAGATGTATGTATACCAGAGGAACTGTTTAATTTCTTCAGCTTCAAATGTAATGGTACGTGACAGAACACATTCCAGTCCAGAGGGAAACTCTGCCCTGGTTTGGCACTGTCAATAATGTGCCTGTCAGTTTAGGTGAACTTCAAGGGCAGCCCAGTTTGATGAGACACATTTTCAGCAAGAAGTAATTTGTCTGTCCACCCCGAATGTGAAACTGCTGTGTGACATGACGTAATCACAACCAATCCATAAAACCATATTTGATGCTTAATGTTAATTTTAATGCTGATTGAGAGGAGATCAGTGTTTAGCCGCATAGATGGAAATCTTCCGGCATCAATCAGCTCTAGATCTTAAGGAGCTAGTTTAACATGAGTTTCCAGATATACTAGAAATGCTCTGTGATTCATTATAAAAAACATGTTCGTTTGATGAAAGTTGATGCATGATTATGCATTTTTCCTAGTGTTCATACTGTGCAATTACATAAATAAGCACTTTGTGGTTCTGTAAATAATTACATATTGTTATTAGTAGATATTGTTTTGCTAAGGATAGAATCGCTTATTATTGTTCATACTTAGGCTCGGGGAACTGATTAAATTCTCTAATATTATAATAAACTCGAAACACGACAAAACATGGCACATGACTGATACGTCAAATCGTGTTGTTTGCCTAGAAATGATTGGATCATTTGGACCTGACAGACAATAAATGAGCAAAAAACTTAAAACAAAAAATAATTGATCATTGACCAATCTGAAAGCCATAAATGTGTTTCTATGTAGAAACTGCAAAAGAAAAGTGCTCAGAGGCGTTGTTGTTTTTTTAAAATAAATTCCTCCACCCTCCTGATGCAGATTCAAAACATGTTATTAAATTCAATCAAAACCAGTGTTTATTGGCAAAATTAGTCCTTACCTGCAGGACCTGCACGTCTCTTTTCAGTGCTTCAGATTCTTCGGTTATGACTGACCTGTCAATCAAACAAGACCTTCTTTTGTAAAGGATCAAGTCTATATATGTAATCTAAATCAACAGACTTTAAGTGGATGGAAAAAAAATAAAAAATATATATATATACAGTGGGGCAAAAAAGTATTTAGTCAGCCACCAATTGTGCAAGTTCTCCCACTAAAAAAGATGCGAGAGGCATGTAATTTTCTCATAGTATACCTAACTATGAGAGACAAAATGAGAAAAAAAAATATAGAAAATCACATTGTAGGATTTTTAATTGGTAAATTCCTCGGTAAAATAGTATTTGGTCACCTACAAACAAGCAAGATTTCTGGCTCTCACAGACATGTAACAACTTCTTTAAGAGGCTCCTATGTCCTCCACTCGTTACCTGTATTAAATGGCATCTGTTTGAACTCGTTATCAAAATAAAATACACCTGTCCACAACCTCAAACAGTCACACTCAAAACTCCACCATGGCCAAGACCAAAGAGCTGTCAAAGGATACCAGAAACAAAATTGTAGACCTGCAGTAGGCTGGGAAGACTGAATCTGTAATAGGTAAGCAGCTTGGTGTGAAGATTTCAACTGTGGGAGCAATTATTAGAAAAATGGAAGACATAAAAGACCACTGATAATCTCCCTCGATCTGGGGCTCCACGCAAGATCTCACCGTGGGGTCAAAATGATCACAAGAAAAAAATCCCAGAACCACACGGGGGGAAACTAGTGAATGACCTGCAGAGACCTGGGACCAAAATAACAAAGGCTACCATCAGTAAAACACTGCGCCGCCAGGTACTCAAATCCTGCAGTGACAGACGTGTCCCCCTGCTTAAGCCAGAACATGTCCAGGCCCGTCTGAAGTTTGCTAGAGAGCATTGGATGATCCAGAAGAGGATTGGGAGAATGTCATATGGTCAGATGAAACAAAATAGAACTTTTTGGTAAAAACTAAAAAGTTTGGTGGAGAAAGAATGCTGAGTTGCATCCAAAAAACACCATACCTACTGTAAAGCATGGGGGTGGAAACATCATGCTTTTGGGCTGTTTTTCTGCAAAGAGACCAGGACGACTGATCCGTGTAAACGAAAAGAATGAATGGGGCCTTGTATCGTGAGATTTTGAGTGAAAACCTTCTTCCATCAGCAAGGGCATTGAAGATGAAACGTGGCTGGGTCTTTCAGCATGACAATGATCCCAAACACACCGCCCGGGCAACGAAGGAGTGGCTTCGTAAAAAGCATTTCAAGGTCCTGGAGTGGCCTAGCCAGTCTCCAGATCTAAACCCCATAGAAAATCTTTGGAGGGAAAATCCGTGTTGCCCAGCGACAGCACCAAAACATTACTGCTCTAGAGGAGAACTGCATGGAGGAATGGGCCAAAATACAACAGTGTGTGAAAACCTTGTGAAGACTTCAGAAATGTTGACCTCTTCATTGCCAACAAAGGGTGTATAACAAAGTATGAGATGAAATTTTGTTATTGACCAAATACTTATTTTCCACCATAATTTGCAAATAAATTCTTTAAAAATCCTACAATGTGATTTTCTGGATTTTTTTTCTCATTTTGTCTCTCATAGTTGAGGTATACCTATGATGAAAATTACAGGCCTCTCTCATCTTTTTAAGTAGGAGAACTTGCACAATTGGTGGCTGACTAAATACTTTTTTGCCCCACTGTATATATCTCGAACAAAAAAAAAGCCATATTTTTAAGTGGTACTAAATACAAGATACAAATAATTATGTTTAATAATGGCAACCATAACTACCTATCTACAGTCTATGCCATTAAGGACTGCCAAGAAATTGGGGACTGCTTCTCATTTAAATACTTCATACAAAAACATGACATCTTGAATTACCCTTAAACAAGTTAAATGAGTAAAAAGAGTTTTAATTTAACCTGGGCTCTGCACCATGAACTTTTTTTCCAGATAAGTGGGGATGTGAAAACTGGCCTATTTCTTCTCTGTTACATAACAATTGTAGTCACTTAAACTCCCTTTACTTTTCTTTTAAGGCCAAGGAATCTTACATATGTCTGGGTCTAGTATTCATTTGCTCACAATGAGGTCTTTTGTTCTGATGGAGGGAAAGATTGGACTGCTCGCTTCAGTTCCCCTCCCTCTATCTAAATACCTTGCTGCCCCGCTGAGCAGGATGTACTGTTTGCATACCTCTTGGCTGGGTGGAGGACAACACATGCCTGGCAGAGAAGGAGAGGATGGGAGGTAGGGAAGAGAGAGTGGTAAGGGGTTGAGCGAGGGGTCTGAAGGGTAGAAGGGAAGAGCTCTGGAAGGCTGGATTGAAAGAGATGGGCTTAAGGAGAGAGTGAGAGAGGAACTTCAAGAGGTTCCCTTCCCTTATAAGATTTACTGAGGGAGTATGATATGGTTGTATTAGTAATTAAAAGCACATGGCATTTGCATGGCATTTAAATAAACAAATGAATGAACGAATAAACAAAAATAAATAAATAAATAAAAATAATCAATTATTTTGTTATTAACATTTATTTAGTATTTATAACAATAGTAATACATTTAAATGTTAGTTTATATAAATAGAATGAATAAAATAACATATTTGATTATTTAATATTTAAAATAAAACTTTATTACATAAAATAATAAATATATGAGGTTATAATATTTTATTTATTTTTATGACAAAAAATAATAAAAAGTATAACCTCATAAAACATTATTTAACTAATTAATTAACTGTTTGATTAATTTAAAATGAATTAATTTTTTAGCCAATTTATATTTGTCTACAAAATTACATACAAGCATATAAGCCTAGGATTTCAGATGAAAAGCTTTTTAAGATCAAGAGAAACCAGTTCAGTCAAGTGTGTCCAAACATTTGACTGAGTATGTATGAGCTTACAAACAACTCAAAATCAAAATGTAGATGCCGATTTAGAACCAGAAGTAGGTAATATAATACTAGATGAAGGTGTGTGTGAGCATAAGCAATCTTGGAAAGAGGCAAAAAGCAAGGACGGTGAGGCAGTCCAACATTCTATTCTCACAACAGCATGTTTGCACAAGAAGGAGCGTGTCTGGTCTGCATCCACAGTCAGCATGAGCACATGTTGAGCAAAGAAGGGAGAATTCTGCCCTGAGGAATGTGTGTTCCACAATATTAACTTCACTGCACAACAGGATCAAACTGCAAATGGACAATATTGCTGGCTAAAAAGTCATTATATTATGTACATGGCCTCAGGTGTAAACAAATGATTCCAATATTATCTGCTTGAGAAAAAAGTAATTGCGTTTTTTGTATGACTGGAATTTGTGACTATGAATATTGTTCATAGTTTTCATAATACGCTCAAAGCAATCCTCAGTTATAATAACATTTACTCACACACTGGGTGACTTCCATTTGAAAGTGAGCATCACTTGGGCAGAGCACTTGAAGTGAGCTCTCTGAAGGGTGCAGTGCATATAACTGTCCAGACGGATTGATTTGCGTCAAATATACACAATCCAGTCGTTCAAAAGTTTGACGTCAGCATAAAAATAAATAAATTAAAAATAAGGTAACACTTTATTTTACTAACTATAAATAACTTTGCAACTACCATTGCTTTGTCAACTACCAGTCATTCATTAGACAAATTATTATTGTCTGCTCAATACCGGCAAACACTTTATTTTGATGGCACCCCAACAGACATTCTGACTATAAGTAACTTTGCAAGTACACGTCAATTTATTTTACTAACCCCTCACTAAACCGTGCTACTCCTACCTACTGAGAGTTAGTTGGCATGTAGTTGCAAAGTTACTAACAGTAATCACAGTTTCCATAAAAATATTAAGCAGCACAACTGTTTTCATCATTGATAATAATAATAAATGTTTCTGGGACAATTAGCATATTAGACTGATGTCTGACACTGAAGACGGAAGTAATGGTGCTGAAAATTCAGCTTTAACATCAAAGAAATAAATGACATTTTAATAGGGCTGTCAGAGATAAAACAAAGTGTATCTGATTAATCACATCCTTTTTCGGTGATTAATCGCACACTTCATGAAATTATGCATAGACCATTTATCTTGTTTCAAATTTTTATTTTGTCATAATTTGCTATATCCAGCAAAATAAACCAAAAGATTGAAGGGTGATTCTCAAAAATCTGTATTTTCTGCAAGCTTTTTTCAAGATAAATTAGAGTCTTTCCAAAAAAATGAACGATACGAAACTCCAAAAGGAAACAAAGAACCAAATGATTATAACAAGGAGCCATTAAGCACATATGAAAGACAAATACATCAGAATTTTATAGTAGTTTACCGTGCACACAGCAAAGAGGCTTTTTTTTTTTTTTACATTTTAGAGAAGTCAAGTTGCAATACCGAACAGGAACACATGGAGATGCCAAAAAAAAAAAAACCAATGACCTGCTGTCTGCATATATCTACTACAGTACACGGATCCATTCAGAATAACTAAACACATGACAAATCAAAACATTATCGTGTGTGTGGAAACAACGTGAATGTACAGAAATGTCTGTGCTGTGCATAAATACAACTTGAGATCAGTGTGTGTAGAGCACTCATACACTCATTATTATAACGGACTCACGCGTGCTTACTGTACGACTCCTGTACGCCACCGCAATCGCCTTAACCGTGATTGCAGTCTTCATCTATCAAAACTTTACTAGCGAGACACTGGTTATCCAGTAGTTTGCGTCTCATCTGGCCATACAGCAGTGGGATGTGTTGACAATCCGTTCAGTCTGTACTTCACACAAGTGCGTGACATGTGAGGGCTCGCGCTCTTCAGAGACAATCACAGAATATGACAGAGCTCGTGTTTTAAAGCCAAACACACTGGAATGGATAATTCACTGAAAACAACGCAGGTCTCTGTTCTCTCTGCAATCTCTGATGTAATCAGCCTGGTTTCCTTTATTTTAGCGCTGTTTTGGACGGATTGTTTGAATGCATTCACTTACTGGATCATTGGACTAAAAACTTTCCCGGAGTTTAGCATCTTAAAATGAACTGATCACAAGCAGAGAAGCAAAATTGGGTTAAAGGGTTAGGGTTAGAATAGAAATTGTGCTACAGTAATTTTGCGTTAAAAGCTTTAAATTATTTTAACGCGTTAAGGATTGTAAAATTAATCGCATGCGTTAACACGTTAACGCTGACAGCCCTAATTTTAAAATATAGTAAAATAGAATAGTTGGTTTACGTTATTTTACACCAAAGAAAATGCAGCCCTTAAGCATTAGGTGAACCGATTCTTTCAAAGACATTCTTAAAACTTTGCGCGACCCCAAACTTTGAATGGCAGTCTTAAATTTATTGTTAAGTCTGACTTTTTAAATTATTTTTAAAGGTTTTTGTGTTTTGCACTTGGTAAAAATAAAGATAAAAATGTAAATATGTAAGGAATATGTTCCGTGATAAAGTCTGAGTAACTGATCACTTTAAAATTAGATAAGTGCATTTTTTATATAAACCGTGAGGATGCACCACCAAAGACAACCAGATAGCAAAATCACGTCCCTGAGTGACATTCGTTCTTCATGTAAAGTGAATGGTGTCATACCAAGTCCCTCAAGAGTGAAAAAATGGAGTTCCTCACCAAAAGAGAACACATACCCTGCCTGAGATGGGTCACAACTATCTATAGGGTGGGAGTTTAACTTGTGTTGTGAAGGCTTGATTGTACTTATTCACAGCTGGAGTGAGACGAGAGGCTGGAGACAGATCTGGAAAAAGTAGTATCATACTACTAACCCATCAATATAAAATTATTATGTGAATTAAATACAATATAATTTTGAAACTGACTGATGCCAATTCATCAGACTTGATGGGGGTGGAGGGTTGCTTTATTTCAACAGCTGCGACTCTCTGTTTGTGTTATGTGCCCAGTGGTAATAACATGGATTGTACTGGGCTGACCTTATTGAGACATCATTTTGACAGTGAGAATGGCCGCAGGAATGGGTGAAGTCGACGGTCGCAGTTATGGTCCTAATGGTGCACAGGGTCTTTTGTTTTTCCATATAACAGCCATTGTTAACGGCTTATTCCATACTGCGTTAGTTTCTCCAGGCGTTGAGAGTGTCCAAACTGTGTCTGTGTCATTATTTTGTTGTCGCGTTGTGTATCTCATCGTCATGTAGCCGGTTTGTGATGAGTTTTTCGTCCCCCCACAGCGACGCCGGTGTGCAGGTGGTTTTAAGGCGGCAACACGAAAACCACCTGAACAAAGATGCTGAATTATAGCCAGAATAATATCAATTAAGAGGAACACATTTCTGGTTTGGTGTCAATGATTGGGTACTTAAGCCTTATTGATGGAGCTACAAGGGTCCCTGTAGCTATATGTGCCTTCAACACATAAAGTTGGGACACACTGATTTAGCATGCTGGTTTTACTTACTTCAAAGAGTTCAGAATTTCTTGGAAGACACAACATTATTTATTCAAGACCCCATAGGTCAATTCAAAACACAGCTGTTACTGTACAGTGGAGAAAATCAGGCAATTAATACCGCGTAATAAACTTTGGCCTCTGGCACTTAAAAAGAACTACACTACAAGAAATAGAACAAGTGAAAGTACTCTATTATAAGTGCCCCGCCCCCGAAAACAGTTTTTGTGGGGGTTTGTTTTTTGTGTTGTTAAATTTTAAAATGCCTAAAGGAATAATAGATGAAGATAAATACACTATTCTTTGAAGTTTGGGTTGCTATTTGATCAAAAACAGTAAAAACTGCAACACTGTGAAATAGTATTACAATTTAAACTGTTTTATCATTCTAATCATTCTAATCATTCTAATATAGGCGGTTTGTTCCTCAACGAACTATTCTTATTCAATGTGAAAAAGTTGGGCTTTTGAAAACATTTTGCTATTTTTTGTGGGAACATCTTCTATGAATTTCTTGTAAATAATGTAGTACTAATGTAGTTGTTCATTTGATCAAGATTAATGTGTGTCTTTGATAAATAATATGAAATTAAATTATTTGATCTTATATTGTTACAGAATTCTTGCTTTGGCAGACAGAATCATTTTAGATGAACTGATCCGATAACGCAATTTGCTGAGCATTGGTGTAGTGTGGGGTGTTGTGTGCTGTGTGGCAGATATATATTTATCATATATATATATATCACACACACACACAAACAAACAAACACACCCACATATTATGCAACTATTACAAAAGTTCTTTCCATGTTCGCACTGATGCTCCAGAAGGAAAGACGATGCATTAGGAGCCTGTAGGTGAAAACTTTTTGAATTTAAGGACCAGGGTAAATTTTAATTATTTTGTCCTCTGGAAAACATGCAAAGTATCTTCTGTAGATCTTTTGAAGGGCAGAATACTAAAGGAACAACAATGTAATTTGAAAAAACAAAACAAAACAAAAAACAGCTGTGGATCACCCAGGTAACAATACAGTATTAAGAATCAAGCGTATGTAAACTTTTGAACGGGGTCATTTTTATAAATTCAGCTATTATTTTCTCTATATGAAAATGTCTTTTATGGAAATGATCTTATCAGGCAGTAATAAATAAAAAAATAATCCCCACGCATATACAGTATATATATATAAAATCCTAAGCAACCCGAATTGGTGGATATTTTCAGTGAGAAATAAAATAGCTCTCTGAGTCCTTGCTGTAATATTAAAACAGCCTTGCTGAATGCATGAGAGAGGATGAGGGCAACACACAACAAGGAAGCAAAGGCCTTTTATCCTCAGCCAAGATTTCTAACCATAAATCAAGATTTGACTTGATGTTAAAGTCCACTTTGAAATGTTATTGTAAACTAAACACAAAGGTTTGCATTCGAAAATGTGTTAAATAAATACATCTTAATTGAAGTTTAAATTGGTTAACAATTGCAGACTGACAGCTTCAGTTTAGCCATCATTACCATTTCCATTCAATCCTTTATAAACAACAGGGATTTTTTTCTAACTTTCTTTTAAACTATTAATACAAACATATGAGGCAGAAGAGCTATATTACAGGAAAACATCTGAATAGCCAGAAATACAACAAAGATGAAGCAAGCAGATGGTCCTTTCTCACTCACAGTCATTATTCAGACCGTAAAGCTGTGCATCACTCTCAGCCCACCCCTGCTCACATCTCCCCGCTTTCTTCTTTAGCACTGACAGGATACAGTTTACATGTTTGTGGGACTTTTGTAGCCTGATGAAAAGATCCAGAAGGCGTTAACAAGCATCTCTGACTGAATGAGTGTGATACAAGCAGAGGTCTGACGCCCATCTCTGGTTTGCTCGTATAGAGGGGATGTACTGACAGGAACAGAGGCTACATTGTGGGCCCAGATCAGTAAGCAGCTTAGCGGTGTTCACAGAGGAGGGAGGAGACCCACTCCTGCCAACAAAGATGGCACAGAGGAGCCGCCACATCAAAAAGAGGAGAAAAGAAAAATCCCTCAGTGTATCGAAGTAAAAAAGAGGCCCTTTCAAAACACTCCTCCATCTGCATTGATAAATGACCTACATGTGAAATGCACAGTGCACACAACTTTCTCTTTCCAGCCTTCCTGCACTGATTGTTGTGTTATCACTTTCTAGAGATTTAAGAACCTTCCTTTTAGTCTCAGCCACTTGCAGTTCACACATGAACTAAGGTTTTCTTTCAATGCCCATTGAACGGAAAAGATATTCTAAGCAGGGAGGGAGACGCTTAGACGAGAGACTTAATTACTTAGCATCATAAAGAAACGCGTTGCTTGCAGCGTGACTCCATACAGCCACAACAAAATAACGCACAGCGCAAGCAGAACGCGACCCCGAGAGTATCAGGGGGGGCAGGGTATAAATGGGAGGGATTGGACAGAGGAGGGGGGGCTATCGGCTGAAGAGGTTTGGTGTCTCAGATTCATGAGGTTTTTCTTTATGTTTTTTTTTTTTTTTTTTTTTTTTTTGGAAAAAAGGGAGGAGAAAAAAGAAAGGATGGGAAAAAAAAAGGGAAATAAAAAAAAAAAAAAGAAAAAAAAGGAAAAAAAAAAAAAAAAAAAAAAAAAACAACGGAAAAAAAAAAATAAAGAAAAAAAAAAAAAAAAAAAGGAAACAAGAGAAAAAGTTAAAAAAAAAACAAAAAAAAAAAACAAGTGGCAATACACCGAATCATTAAATCCTGCCTTTCAAAGCTGTCGTGCCCATTAGTTAACGGCATTTAAAAACACCATTGAGTCAGGTTTTCACGGCTTGGCATCACGAGCGGCGGGCGGGGAGGGAAATCTCCCAACCTGGGGAGCAATATGAAAGGGAAAGTATAATCCAGAGACTTTTGTTTTCTCAAAGCAGCTCAACAGATAATCCGTCAGCCAACCCAAAGAAAGTTGGTACAAACAAAACAAAAAGCTGAACTTGGTAAAATTGAAGTTTACATCCCCAACGCATATGTGCAACATTTGTTTCAGGCAGGTGACCCAGAGCCAATTGGTTTTGCAATTTGAGAATGAGATTAAAGTGTTTTTTCTTGTTGGTCTGTATGGTACGTGCCAAACACCTGCTCCTGAAACGCCCAGGTAGGCACACACAAGAGCACCGGCTTTTTTATCTAATACGCTGGTGAAGGACTATAAGAAGTAAAATAGTATAACCAATCCCCTAACACCACAAAAAAAAAAAGCAAATCTCAGCTTCAGCAAAAAGAATATTGTTAAATTATTGCAAAATTATGTGTGCTTTGTGATACCCCCCCCCCCCCCCCCAGGATACATTTTAAAACCTTTCGAAGGAAACTCTTGTGGTTGAGACCCATTCCTCCCCAGTACAGTGGTGACCTGGCAGGAGAAGATTGCCTCTTCCTGAGGCCTAGGTTACCTGTAAGTCTTTTCACAGGCATTGTTTATATTAGACAAGGAACCACAAAAAGTTTGTGTAGTAACAAAGAACCCTTAGTAAGAGAAGTCACATGCACAAATTTGAAAATGTAATCATAAACTGCTACAAATTTAAAGGCAAACAGAACATGACCTGTCTAACAAACCAAGCATAGTCTTTACTGCTGACATAACTGATTCAAATTAACAAGCAGCATAGTAAGAAACTAGAGGGATGGTGCTCTATGCTATGCTCTTTAGCTCTTTAAAAGTCAATGGATTTATCAGCAAGCATCGTTTAAGATTTATCAGCAAGCATTCTTTAAAGCAATGGTACTTTACAAATGCAAAGCCCTAACCTATGAACTCACCCCCAGTCCGCTAAAAAAGAAAACTTGGGGTCTTCTTTAAGGTCAGAACATTCATTCATCAAGTGAGGGAAAGCAATTATAAAATGGGATCCGTAAAGGGGACTTAAAAGTGAGTTGAAAATCTTCAAACAGAATATTTTATTTGGAATCTATTGAAAATGTTAGTTGTAAAAATTACTACTAGTTAGAGTTAATATTATAAGTAATATAGTTACATCAAACCATGACTGTATTGTAGAGAGGCATGATATTTTGGCGCAATATCGGGTTTTGGTAGATTTTTTAATTGGTCAGTTCCTGTTGATATTGGATATTAAATTGTGAATGGTCATTTCCTGTTTTTGTAGATGACCTTTACCATCATCCAATGCTCATTTGAAGTCTTTAAAAAAATTGATTAACACTGTTAAATAATCTTTGATGAATATCCAGATTATACATCAAAATATCAATTGTCATACAGCACATTGTAACATTGTAATGCTTGAATTTACTTGTAACATTTAAAATTATTTATTTTAGTTTTCACAGAGTAATACTAGTTAATGTTATTAGCTTGAATAGATTTTAAATGTCAATGTTTGAGGCTTGATGTCTGTCAGTGTAACAGTAGAGTATCAACAGAAATGTTATAATGCTGTATCTTCCTCACCTGCCCTGCCTGGCTGCTTTTTCTCTCAGTGTGAGCAGCAACAACTGAATCTCTGCTTTTAGCAACTCTTTAACAGCTGGGGGGTCAGCCAGAGGGAACATGGGGGCTTCTGGCCTGTTGCCCTTCTCTGAGCAACGGAGCTCCTGCCAAATCTTCTCCCACATCTCCACCTAGAACAGGTCAGCAGAGGAAAGTGTTACAGGAGAATGCTGTTTGGCTCAGCTTTGTATGAAATGCACTTTCCAAATCCCTGTTACAAGCTGCTCTACAACTAGAGAAATGCAGCCAGTTGGTTAACATCCCATCACAAGTGTCTCTAATCTCTGCTGAGTTGAAGAGAAATGTGCGTAAGAAGCTGGAAATTTCAGGGAAAATCCATGTGTTATTCTCACAAACGCCCCAAACAAAGTGAAAAGCCAGAGAGGGAAATGAAAGCCTGTCACGGCACTGGCAAACAATATCTGCACTCTATTACCAATCTCCACACCTGTCTTGGGACTTTCAAGTTTCCCTCGGACTCTGAAAATACACTTCAAAGCTTGTCGAAGGCAATGCAAGAGAGAGTAAAGCCAGCTCCCTGAGAATTCTGATCCTGCTGTGCCTGCATGAAACCAACTTTAAGCCTAAATAACACAGGCCAGCATCTTCTTATTTCCACTGCAGCTTCTGCAGAACCAGGTTTGATGTGCCCAGCCACCAGAGAGCCATTTCTGTGAGGATGTAGGATTAAAAATGTAAATGAGCTAATGCAAACTTTGATTCAAAAGAACATTTTTCTTTTCTTGTTTATTGACTTTCATCTTTTTTACTGAAGAAATGTTCTCAGGGATAAGCTCAGGGAGAGACAAGGAGGGAGGAAAATAGACAGAAATACAAGATTCTTTGGCGTGTTCCTTGTTTTGTGTCATATTAGTAGTTATAAACTTCACTGGCATTCAAAAAAGGTTGCACTGAGAAAAATGTAAAAACTGTTTACTGCCAGACTTACTGACAAGGTGCGAACCCCTGGTACCCTTGGTTGCATTTGCTCAGACAATTCATTCTCATGATCACTATTATTATTTGCATTGATTTTTTTTGTCATAAAATTCCCTTGAATACATATTCAAGGCATATAATATACCTTGCTATGTCAAAGAAATCTCAGAAATCCTTATCTGGTGTGTCCACTCCATGAACAGCAGAGGGGGTTTTAAACAGAAGGTCATAAATCCTATTTAGTGTTCAGAGGAAGGAGGAATCACACACGTCTTCCATAGACAAGTTTCCACCCACTATTTCCATATGTACATCGCTGTCTGCATATAGTGATAGCCTATGCAGGTTGTAAAAGAAAATTTATCTTTGAAAGAGTCGTATCTGAAACAAGCAAGGTTTGCATTCCATGCACTTAGGCTCTGCGAGATAATGCACTCTTGGGAGCTGTAATTCAAAACCGGTTTAGAGTTACACATCGGTGCATACTAGCTTACCTGTTCATGGAGACTTTCTAATTCAGTGCATAAAATTATAAAACATAAATGCGTATGTGAATGCAGAGCACAAAATTGTATTTGCCTAACATTATCTAAACATTAAGCAAAGGTTTCAAAAGTCTTTCAAACACAAATGTTTAAAAGAAGTATATTTTATTAGGTTGTCCTTCCCCCTACCACACCTAATCTAACATAAATAAATAAATAAAAATATGTAGCCACCACCTCAAGGGATGTTTCCACTTGCCTTTCAAAAGGAAAATATAAGTACTGTATTAAACATCAAATGACATGAATTATGTGATTTGCCAAATGAGCAAAATGATTTGCAAAATGTGATTTTATGATTTGTCAAATGTTTGTTTCAATTCCAACATCCAGATGTATGCTGATGACACAGTAGTTTTTGTACATGCTAATAGTGCAGCTCAAGCTGCTGATCAGCTAACAAATTCAATGTTAAAGATCACGGAACGGCTAAAACATAATTGCTCACAACTAAATGTATCGAAAACGGCATGTATGTTTTTCAGTAAAACTAAAAGTTGCCGTGCAGAGTCAGATGTAGTCATAGATGGGGAGAGACTACAAGTTGTCTCAGATTTTAAATATCTGGGTGTATATATTGATAGCAGTCTTACTTTTAAAATGCACATCAAGAAGGTTTGCAATCACATTAAGTTCAACTTAGCAAATTTTAGATATGCCCATAGCTGCATGTCAACTAAGGCTGCAAAGATGCTTATGCATTCAATGATCTTCTAATCTACGTTTCACTTAAAGAATTGGTTAATTGAGAGTCAGCATTGTAAACATTTTATAAACTAACCTCTGCTGCTGTCTTGTCTTTTCTGCTCTACTAGTTTGAGATTTTCATGCTAGGTATATGAGGTTGTTTGGTTTAGTACTGATTGAATGATTAGGGCTACTGTTACTTGTCTGTATGCTAACATTATCTTTGTCTGTATATTGATATTATGATATTATTGATACATTGTTTGTCATTTTGTTTGACAGTTGGATTGTGTGTGTATGAGTGAGCTGGTATTGATTTGTTGGTTCTATGTATAGTATAACTTTTAAGCGGATGTTTTTTTTAGGAATAGTGTTAATCTTACATGTATTTTGGAGTATGTAAGTATTATGTATTGATTAACTCTTTATATTTTTAGGGTGACAATTTTAACATCAGTCCAGGGACTGCAGATGCAAAATAAGCCTTCTGGCTAATTCTGGCACATTGTACATTTATGTCCTTTATGGATGTCATTGTCCCCGTCAATAAATCTGAAATAAATAAATAATTAGACTGGACATTATATATATATATATATAATATATATAATATATATATATATAATATATATATATGCTATCTATATATATATATATTATTGTATAAATTTTTTAGTTTGTTTAATTTATTTTTATGCCTACCATATACCATATAAAGTACTTCTGTTGTGTCTTGCTAGACAGTCTGTTGCATAAATATGATTTACCTCTGATTATAACTCTGTGTACGAATCAATCAGTGCTTCTCCAAGTACAGCTCGGATCTCAGGAAGCTCAGTGCAGGGAACATTTTCCTTCACTACATTCCACACAGATTGTTGGCGTTGGAAATTGTCCATGAGGCAGCTATTTCCTGAGCTGAGCGCTAAAAGCTCATCACAGGCGTGCATTCGGTGTCATATATAAATAAATATAGTCCTACATACATTTAAAAAAAATTCATACCGCATTCAAATGCTCCGATACACCGTACGAAGGGAAAGAGCATAATAAATCAACATAATTCGTAAACAATTACGACCTGATTAATGAACTTTTGCAATAAACTTTTAAACGTTTAGGATAATGAAACAATGGTGATCTGAGTAAGATTTAAAATGGCATACATTTGTGCAAGCATATACAATAGTTTTACAACAAGCACATTCACCACGGGCAGACACTCACCAGAACAATCGTAGCTTCCTGTATCAGGGTAAACATTCCTGTTCCTATGGAGACAAGCTCGCGCACTCAAATGATTGGCTGCAGGACTCGTGATAGTGATCTTTATTAACCCATTCAGACCCACTACATTACACATGTACATCACTTTCTTTTTTCTTCCAGTGATTGAATTCTATTAACATGCAATATTTGTTGGAGCTTTAAGTCTTAATATACAAGCATTGTGCAATAACTTTAAAAAAAACAGTGTTTCATAATATATAACAGCCTATGGAAGTTTTCTTGAAATACGAACAAAGTCATAATGTTCAAAACACGTGTCCATTGCGATTGACAGGACTATTAAAAATACTATTGTTTTTTCTTTCTTTTATTATTTATTATCATTAAAGAAATAAAGCATATAGGCCTATTTGGTGTTTCTGGAACACGGTGGAATGAAACACCGTGGAAAAAAAATAAGTGTTAAATTGCATAATATTATGGTTTTACCATTTTTTTCTCAATAGACACACACAAAGCTGCAATGAAAACGAATGCCTCATAAACTACACCCTATCAATATTCTGGAATTCGGTTGTCACGTGTGAACTGAAACATAACCCCCGAGGCGTAAAACTTTCTTATGCGCAACAGCCTCCAAAGCGCGCACAGTCCATTCTGGCCATGAATTTGAAACTTTATGTAATTTAGCTGAACAGACGCGTGCAATAGCAAGTTTTTGAAAATAACAGTAGGCTAATTCCTATTTATGCTGCATTTGCAAGTCTTGGTTTGGGACTGAGACGTTTTTGGTGATGGGCATGGCTGTACTCTGGGGCTCCCCGGTGAATTTTCTTCATGTCTGGCTTACCCTGGTGATCTGCGGCCAGTGTGCTTTGGCTTTTTCGGTCGCTGGACAACAGGAGACAACATGTGAGGCGAACGGCAGCGTTTATTATGAGGGCGAATGGTATTTTTTAGACTCGGATCATTGCACCCAGTGCGAATGTACAGCAGAAGGGTCTGCTTGCGCGCGGACTGAGTGCACATCCCTGCCTGCCGCCTGCATCCATGTCAGCCATTACCCGACAGACTGCTGCCCGAGATGCGAGAAGATCGGCTGCGAGTACGGGGGAGAAGTCTACGAACTGGGCCAACAATTTCAGGTAAAGTTTCTGTAAAGAGTCTGCATACAAGGGCCACCAAAAGAGAGAAAAATATGTTTTTACATTTCTAAGTGGGCTTTATGTCCTCTTGCTTTATATATGACTTTTTAATTGCTCTCCTAAATAACTGAACTTAACTTTCTGCCGCATTGCTTGCAGTTAAACACCTGTAATGAATTAACGTTGACGTGAAATGTAACATAGCAGTGACAAAATAAAACTACTTATTCTGAGAATAGCTTAATGTTTTTTTTATGATTTGAAGATACATCGTAATTTGCTGGCAATAACTGTCTTAAGATGAGTGAACGGGCCCTTTTTTTCTTTTCAAGGTTTGTTACTAACTCCATAAGCTTTCCTAAAGTTTCAGTTGTGTAATGTTTTCCCTATAGGCGGAGACATTGTTTCAAGTTTTTTGGTATTGGTCCCAAAAGGACAGTAAAAAATATTTAGCGCCATCACGTGGTTAATGATCAAATTAATTACGTCTCAATTTGTGATGCAGATTTTCTGACTTGAGTGAGACTTTTTGGGCAGGTTACATCTTAACGCCAGTAGGTGGCAACACGTGATTGTGTAATGAGTGAGAGTGTCATTAAATAGTTCACTGAACCGATTCGTTAAAACACTGAATCAACCAAAACAGGCCTTTTTATATTTTAATTAAATGAATCTTCATAAACAAGGATCTGCTGAGTAAATCTGCATGCAAATTTGGAGTCTCGCCGACTCTCGTTCACTTTCAAAACAGCACATAGTTCAGTAGATACAGTTCTGTCACGCAGTTTAAGAGAGAATGATTTGTTCATGAAAAAGATTCAAAATAGCACTGCAGTGATCTTTGTTCATAGGAAGCTTCTAATGAGGTCTAAGTACACTGAGTAATTTTCAACTGCAAAACTAGTCTTTTCTTGTCAAGTTGTTTACTGTTTGTTACTTGCAATCCACATGACAATTGGGTGACAATTCATTCAAACGATACAAACATGCACTCTTAAAAATAAAGGTGCTTCAAAAGGTTCTTCAAGCGATGCCATAGAAGAACCATTTTTAGTTCCACAAAGAACCATTCAGTCAAAGGTTCTTTAAAGAACCATCTCTTTATTACCTTTTTATAATCTCAAGAACCTTTTTTCGCCACAAAGAGCCTTTTGTGAAACAGAAAGGTTCTTCAGATGTTAAAGGTTCTTTATGGAACCAATTAGACAAAAAGGTTCTTCTATGGCATCGTGAAGCACCTTTATTTTTAAGAGTGTACTACAAACAAAAACTTTACCATGGTAAGCAAATAAATAGATAGGCTACATAAAGACTAAGATTCCAATTATAGGTTGAATGTACCTTTTTTAAGTCGGAACAAAAGCAGCTCTTTACTTCTGAAACACAATTGTTTAATTTGATCCAATTCCTTCCATACCCTTTCATGAACGTATTTATTCATTGTCTTAGTTAAAGCTAATAAAGTAGGATTCTTTTGTTCTGAGGCAAGGTGAAGCATAAATCTGATGTACATTGGGCTGAAATCACAAAGGGCAATTTAATACTCTGAGGAATTGAAGAATGACATATCTCTGGTGGCACAGGCTTGGATGAAGCAGGGCTTTAATGTGCTTCATTATCTCCCTGATTTGGTTATTATGGCTAATAGGGAATCTCTGAGGGGAAAATTGAAGCCTTCTGACAGACTCCAAGGAATACACTTTGCCTGAGCTGACATCATTTTCTTCCAGTCCATTTAACCCAACCTCCAGTACTGAGCCACAAGTGGTAATGCAGCTCCTTGAACAGCAGTGTGGGAGTGGAATTTGATCACATTCTTCACATTGTAGGGCATTAAAATGTAGTGTTGGATTGGCACATCATCAAATAACGGTATATGCAAGCAAGCAATTTGATAGTCCTGCTGGTTCTGTTTAAAAAATCAGTTTGAAGGAATAGAGTTATACACGTCTTTTGATGGAATTGCATCATATGATAACCTACTTTCAACTGATGATTTGCATTTGATTTACAGCCGTCAGCATGTGAGCAGTGCACCTGTCACAGCGACGGCATCGCCCGCTGTCAGGTAGCAGACTGTGCCCCTCCACCATGTGTTAATCCAGTCTATCAGACAGGGAAATGCTGCCCTCAGTGCAAGGATGGTAAGTTTTTCAGAACTGAAAAAGAAAACTGCCATATTTGTAAGGCTTATTACACTTCTGTGTACTGTAATTGCCCAAGTTTTGACTCATGCAGTATGACATTCTCATAGCCTCAACACATACATAGAGGCTACAATTGTGTTTGGTCTCCGGTAATGATTCTGAATGCAATATCTTTATATAATTCATTCAATAACAGATGGGACGGTTCAGATGCCGGGCCATGTGCTAGGCCAGTTTCTGCACCTGAAATAAGATAAGGCTTCTAATGAGTTGAGCTTCTGCCGTATTGTTTTCTCTGTATACTGTGAAGTATGAAGGTAATTACAGTGTTTACTGAGAGCAAAGATAAGGCAGGCATGTAGGCAGCCAAAACAACACACATAAATCAAAGCATGTACTTCACCAATGTGATAAATGGTCAGCTCCTCAAATTATGTTGCATTTTTGTTGATAAAAATTGCCTCTGTGGGGGAAAATGTTAAATTAAGTTTTCTGTTAATCTAAAGTAACTTCCAAATTAAAGTAAAACCTTATCTTAAAAGTTAAACACTCTAAAAAAGCAATGTGCCTTTATCTACACTCCAAGGCTTCCTAATTAGTGGCGCTTGCTGAGGTTTTTCAAAAACTCCTGACCTTAAGTATTTAAATTCTGCGCATAACTTGTCCAGCACAGTTTGTGCTACTGACATGAATGACACCGCAAGTTGTGCAGATTTTTGAAGAGAGTGTTCTGTTACTTTTCTTAGCATCCTGAATTTAGAGTTTGGCAATTCGAATGATAAAACAAAAGAGAAAAGATCCAGAATTATATAGACTTGAGAGGCTTTTCTTACTTGGACTAGTAAGCAACCACTTAGCAACACCCAGAACACCATTGCAACACAGTAAGAAAAAGCTTAAAACCACCTAAGCAATTGCATAGCAACACTGTAGTACAGTGGTTCTTGAAACTCCTTGAATCACAAAAATAATTGTAGTTAAATAATATCATTAGACCCGCTGTCTCTCTATATTAAGATGGGATAGGAAAAAATATTTTAACTGAAAAAATGACACACTTCACCTTAAACTACAGACAATGGGCCTCATTAATCATCTCTCTCTCTTTGTGGCTCCAGGGCCCAACTGTTATGTGAATGCTTCTAGGACCCAAGTGATCCCTGGAGGAGAGCCAGTGTGGGTCGACTCCTGTACCAAATGTCGATGTCATGACGGTCAGGATGCAGGTTATTGGGAAGGCAACCGCTTAGCAACGTGTTCCCATGTGCGCAACTGCCAGCCTGACGAGGGGCTAAACTGAGGAAAGAGGTCAAAAATAGGGTCATCTGACATCCATATTTATACAATGGATGACAAAATTCAGCAGATATTTAAACCACACTTGTGGAAGAAAGTGTGGAGGCTATTTTAATCATATAAAGCCTACAAGCTTTATATCATTAAAAAAACAGTCTATTATTATTATTATGATAACTAAACATTTAACATCCATTCGTTAAAGTAAAATGAGTTGGTAAAAAATTGGTTTGACTTACTAAGGGATATTCCCTAATGAAATGGATAATAGAGCTTAGTTTTGAGACACCTTTTTGGGCATGGTTATAAATAGCACAGTGAGCATATTAGCATCTACAGTACAACTGTGTTTAGATCAATGTTGACATTGGGCTCTGTGTAGTGCACACTTGCACCTGCAGATAGGGATGGGTGTATCGATCCTGAAATATCAATACTGATGCGAGTATCGAAAGTATTGATACTCAAATAAAAAATAATGATACTAAGGTGTTTTATTTACCAGTGATTTTGTTTATTTAACAAAGACATTAATGCATACAATATGCATTGAATTGGACGAATACCTAGTGTTAGTTAATAATTGTGTAGGACAGAACTATTTTCCCGCTCATCTGAACACACGCAAATGTTGCAAGACAGAACCAATCAATCACAGGGAGCGTTCACTCACTTCTGACAGTGCATTCAAACAGGCTGCATTTCATAAGAAAGCATTAATGCTTTTGGGAATGGCAGCCCAGAACAATGAGGACAGAAAAAATATATATGTTAGAGTTATTTCACAGTAAACCAATTGAAATTGTAGCCCATATAGTTTGTGCAATTACATTTATTTAAATTGAACGTTAAAAGTTCATATTGATCATGTTCTATTCTGTAATGATAATATAAATCATACACTGTCAGACAGTTCACTGGCAGTCCCTTATGAAAATGAATTAAATTTTACTGTAGTTCAATATAGTACTATATACAATATAGTATTTGTAGATCTCCGTGGTTACCACTACAGTAAACATATTTTAACCATGTGCAATTAAGGCGTATTGAATGTTAAAATGTGTTTCAAATATAAAGTTAAGTGGGTATCATTCCCCATTTTACTCTTAGTACTTTAATAATTTAATAAATTTCATAATATAAAAGTTCAGTTTAGAAGTATCGTATCGGTATCGATATCAGCCTTGGTATCGTATTGAAAACAAAATAAGTGGTATCGCCCATCCCTACCTGCAGATGCAATGATCATCCACTAATATATATATTTTTTATTGGTGTTTTTATATGATTTGAAGTAGCATATATGTTTATATTATTTTCTGCTTCAAAAGCCTTAAAACCAAAGTATGTTGAGACTGCAAGACTTACATTACTGCCATGCAGGCATGGAAACAGCTAATGTAGCCTGAACTACAAACAAAACAAACCTATCATAAATGAATCATGTATAAATAAAGCAGGCTTATTTTTGTTTCATTTCTGTTCTGACACCTCATTTTAAAAGCTGTGGTAATAATGCTACTTTTTTTCGAGGACTGCATTTGCGGCAATGACAGAATGTACACAAATATAAATAAACCACAAGTGATCTGTGTCTTGTCTTATTATCCCATTTATGAAGTTAAGAGGATGTTTGTGTTGTTATTTCTACTAGTTTATTGTAACATCTGTCACATAAAAAATTACTTTTTGAGAGGCAGATTATTGAGTTTCCTGCACAAGGCTGACAGTTTAGAGATATGATGTTCCCTTTCCAATAAACTGCCATGTCCCTGAGCACTGATTTGGACTGGTGCTGGTAAAAGGTGGGTGTTGAAATAATCAGGTGTAAATATGTGATTTATTACTTTGTTCTGATCCATTTTGCCTCTGATCCACTTCTTATAGAGTCCATATTTTGTATTTTACACACACACACAAATAAACAACACTACCATATGGCGTTCTACATTTGTATAAACCCAGAAAAAGAATATAAACACTATCCCATCATCCGATTCTTGTAGCATCAGATTTATTGATTGTATACAAAAAGTATGTTTGATATGGCATAATGCATTCTATATAAGATATAGTATTTTGACATTCAATATACAAAACAACCTTAATAGACACAGTAAGTCTTTAAAAAATGCGCCCCAGACGTGAAGACCTGAGGCCGTCAGTAGTTTCTTTTACGCAAGTCGTTGTGTAGGTGTGGAATACTTGCTCACTTCTGTCCCTCTCTCACATTGACAAGCATAGAGCGCAGATGGAGTTCTTTCTGGAGAACAACTGAGAGCAAAAAGGGTGATAGAGGAGAGAGGGTGAGCTTCACATACACAAGTCTCTGTGTGTGTGAGTTTTCAGTATGGGAGTGTTTGCTGACCCAAGAGTGATATATAAGAACGGCATCAAAATGAAAAGCGTATTCATTGTGGCACCAGTGTGATTTCACAAACTATAAAGCGAGATTTGCTGAAGAATAGCATCCTGACCTCGAGGATTGCGTTTGTGCTTTGCAAGGTTGGTAATGAGAGTTGTGCGAGCTTCACTTGATTGCATTGTTAGCACAAGAAATATAAGTAACTTCGGAATGGAACAACCAGATGATTTAAATGTATAAACCACAATGGAACATTTATAATGTTATCGAATTCCACCCAAAACACTAAAGAATAATGCAACTCTATATCTACACCGTAGACTATAAGCAATTTATTTGCCACAGGGGCAAAAGTAAGATTAAGATCAGAAGGAATTAAGATAGAATAATTGAGTGTATCACCAGACTAAATAAAAATAATAAAAAATTGAAGATTTCATTGTCCTCACTAATAAGAACAATATCTACAAATTTCACACCATCCAAATACTGGTCTTACTAGTAGCCATTAAAGTGCCTCAGTAATTATATATATATAATATATATAGTATATATATATATATATATATATATATATATTATGGTATAAAATGTATATTTAATATTTAAAACATTTTGGGTAGGTAAGCCGTTTCTTCCAGCTCACCAAGACTGCATTTATTTGATCACAATTACAGTGAGAACAGTAATATTGTTAAATATTACAATTTAAAATAACTTTTTCCTATTTTAATAATGTTAAATGTTAAAATATAATTTATTCCTATGATGGCAAAGCTGAATTTTCGGCAGCCTTTACTCCAGTCTTCAGTGTCCTTTAGAAATCCTTCTAATATGCTTGATATTTTTGAGGAAATAGCGATTCATTGATAGATAGAAAGTTCAAAAGTACAGCGTTTATTTGAAAGTTAAATAATAAAAAAAATGTATTTACTTTCACTTTTGATCAACTGAATGCATCCTTGCTGAATAAAAGTATCAATGTCAAAAGTATTAAAAAAAACACTTTTGAACGTTATATAGATAACTGCCCTATTGAATCATTTCACTTGTGAAATAAATTAGTCATGGTAGCATAAATCTGCCATATCAATCAGTGCAACCAACAAAAATGACTGAGTACACCTTTAAATCGAGAGATATCAAAATATGTTTCAGAAGAATGACTACACATTATACATTATTATCATGCTGTATCAGGCCTGACAGATTACATGCAACAATGTGCGTGAGGCCTTCAATATGTTGGGCATTGTTCTGCTCACATCGTATAAACCATATGGACTGCATTTTTCATTTTGAAAAAATTAAGATAATGTAAATGACATGCGCTCTGCAACATTTTTTTTTCTTCAATTTAATACACGCCTTGATACATCAACTCGAGAAAGGAAATAATCTCATTTTACTCCAACAGAAACAGATTCCTATTTCATTTGCCAAGACATTTCAGGACGAGCATAATGTCTTTTTAATAAGGATATTGGCTTGAAATCTCATTCGTGTTGAAGGTTTAGGAATCACTGCATTCTACAACACTGTTCCTCAGCACTTAAGATGCAGGTCATAGCTAGAGCAAAAACTATTGAATATGATCAATGAATAATTTTGAATATACTCAACTATGTGCATACAGTGGGCATCTTTCAAAAATAAAGGTAACTATGGATATCAACTTTTAAGGCTATTAATACAGGAAAAATCAAGGAGCTTGAGGCAATATCGCATCAGTTAAGTATTAACCATTATTTCGCTTGATGGCCAATGTAAAAATCAGCGTGGCAAAAGTGATGCACTTATAACTGACAGGTCATGGTACCCAGGAGACAGAGGTGATGAAATACTTTAAAAAAAAAAGGAAACAATGTTAGTGACATAGTGACTGCTTGGGTCAGCAGTTAAGACAACACAAATGCACACACAGAAATGAAATGGGTTGGTGAGGCTAAAATGAAAGGCATGAGGAGAAAGACAGATGTGTATTTTTAAAAAGACAGGGAGAGTGGTTGGGCTCTCATTAATGACTTCCTCTGTGCTGGGCTGAAAGTATCACTGACAAAGAACCGTCCACACACGGTGCAGAAAAGCCGATAAGAGAGAAAACAGAGCTTGAACTCCCCTCACATTTACCCCTCATAAAACATCTGAAGGCATCAGCTTGGTGTTTTCAGGCAGTAAAATAAAAGGTGAAGAAGGAATAAGGAACGGTAAAACAACTTTAAGAGGCTTGCAAAGTATAAAAAAAGCAGTTCAATACAGTTAAGATCTTTTCGGAGGAGGTGAACACAGGGTCCAAAATTAAAGGGACAGTTCACCCAAAAATGAAAATTATGTCATTAATTACTCACCCTCATGACGATATGAGAATGAGTAATTAATGACAGAATTTTCCTTTTTGGGTGAACTATCCATTTAACATTAGCCAAACACCAAATGCAAGTGAAAATCAACATGACAATAACAGATGATGAAAATTATGGAAACTAAACAAATCTTATATTGATCTATGTTTTTGTTTTTATCTATGAAGTTTTTTATCCTCCTGAACTCCGCTGAAAAGTGTGGGGATGGTAAGACTGTTTAATGTTTTGGAAAGAAGTCTTATTTGATAAACAATACAGTAAAAACAGTAATATTGTGAAATATTATTAACTTTTGTTATTTGAAAATATTTGTAATTTATTCCTTGTTATATATTTTCAGCAGCCATTACACCAGTCTTCAGTGTCACATGATGCTTCAGAAATCATTCTAATATACTGATTTGGCGCTCAAGAAACATTTCTCATTGTTACCAATGTTGAAAACACTGTGCTGCTTACTATTTTCATAGAAACTGTCATACATGTGATTCATCTTTGATGAACAAAAATTCTAAGGAGCATTTATTTGAAATTTAAACTATGACAATGTAGAAGTCTTTACTGTAAAGTATTCATTGACTAAAAGTATTATTTCTTCAAATATAGCTTACTGACCCCACACTTTTGAAGGGTAGTTTAAAAATATTCTTCATATTAAGCTATCAAAACAAAAAGGAAAAGGAACAAAATTATAGGGCTTGTTTTTATTGCGCAGTTAAGGCTGAACTAACTTCTTAGTGAACTGTGCTCTTACAAAAATGCAAAAAAAAAAGCTAATAATAATAATAATTCCTTTGTCAGAGAGACAAAAATCTGTTCTTATAAAAAATGGCGATATTGATTCATGGCCTGTAAGAAATTATTACGTTGGTAATGTTTTCAATTCACTTGAATTGGCAGTTGTGGAAAAATTGGTTTGGGACTTGTGAATATATACAGTATATATATATATATATATTGCATATCACGAGCGCATTTAAATAACACCTCCATAGATGATCATCAAAGGGGGTGATAGACTCTAAAACTGAATGATATGGGCATTATTTAATCAAAGCACCCATCGCTAACTTCATCCTTCAAGTTTTTAAAAAAGCCTTGATATATGACAGATCTAAATATGAATCTTTGAGGCAAATCAAAGTAAACAAAGAAAGAGTGGCTTGTAGCACAGTCCGATTTGAGCAGGTGGTGAAAGATACAGAGGTCTGATCATCAGTAACTTCTGCAAAAGCTCCTCTATCTCTCAGCGAAAGTTACAGCTGTTTCTCCAGACATCTACATGGCAGCCAGAGGATATGCTGCGGTGATCCATTCGTACCACATTGACTGACACAGTCATGTGCTTGTAGGACTAGTCTAGATCCAGTCTAATCGCACACATAATTGTCCTCCAGGTTCCCATGAAGACATCCCAATGAGGGTTTCATCCCCAGAAATGCTGAGAAGTGTTCTCATGGTTGATGAAGTTCAGCTTAGTCCCAAAAGACGATACAAAATAAAAGCGCAAGAGAGAGATAGAGTCCAAAGGAGCCAACCTCAAGCACCGATTTATCAACCTCACATGATCAACCAACATCTGAGATACGAAAGAAGAGATTGAACACTGCAAGCATTGCAGGTACAAAGACACATTCGCTTTTGAAATGTACAGGTATGTTCTGACTGATTTACATCAAGTGACCAGGCTGTTCTTCGCAGATAAACGTCACTTTACCAAAACCAGAACTAAACAACCTTCCTGTTAAAAGCCTAAAAGCTTGTACTGATCCTCACGGTCTGAATAAAACAGCCATTGGAATATGATGATGATATTCCCGTCCCTCCAAACACTGTGCACATCTTGATCTGGATCAGCATATGAATCTACAGTACATCGATGGATCCACATCAAGCTTCCACGTATTCCTGAGAACTAACCTGTTCAGCATATCACTGCATTATCATAGGAAGGTGATCCTGGGCAGAGCTTGTGTGTGTGTGTTTGTGTGCTGAACTTTAAGAAGGTCATGGTATCCTCGGTCAAGACCCGGTAGCTCTCTATCCTTTGAGAGGTCTGGGAGGAGGCTTGCCGATCTCTACGGAAATGTTGGTGTAGAGCGGATATTTCTTCACAGACACCACTCTGTACATCAGTGAGCTGATCCCATCTTTCCTCATGGTGTTCTTGGTGTTCTGGATCTTACTGAACCTGGAAAAAGAAGAAGAAACACAAACAGTATTAGATGCGTCATGGTTTTCAGAAACATTTAGGATACAAAAGGGCTTAAACTGGACCATTTTTCTATACAATGACAGTACGTCTTCATAAAGGACAAAAAAAGCAGTGCAAATAAACCATATATGTGCAGAGCATTAAAAAATGTGCAAAAATTTAACTTTTAAGTGTTCAACAGCTTTTCAAAGGGACATTTTTAAAACGTTATTAACCCCTAAAAGGTTCATAGTAGTACCTTAAGGGCACCTATGACTACTTTTAAAACACTAATATGCAACTTTTGGAGGAAGATAAGGTACACACTTGTTTCTTTAAGGGTACTGCCTGGGTCTTTTAATAGCACAAACATATAATTTATTTGGTGCTTTTATAGTGCTTTTGTGTCTTTCTGGTACTACATGTTCACTGTATATGTAGTTACTTTAAAAATTAATATTTTGTGTTTCAAGGAAAGAATAACAACATACAGGTTTGGAACAACATGTTTTGGTGAACTATTCCCTTGGCAAGGTTCAAGTCTCAAGCCAATGTAATGTAAATTTCCAACCACTCAACTGTTAGAACGTGGAGCTAGTACTCACTTGGTTTGACTCCAAACAAACGGTCGTACTGATAAAACACATCTTGTAAGTCACTAACAAATGATAATGACAAACAAATTTAAGTATTAAAATATGGATCACTTAAATACATACCATTACATACCAATGTTAACCAGCAGGGGGTGAAATAACATTTATAAAGGTGCACAGAGCATCATTCTCGCAAAGGAAAAACAAATAGGCCTCACAAGATTTCCTCTGTATAAAAACAGACATTAACTCTATAAACCACATTGACCATTGACCATATATACACTTATGTTACATAATAAGAGAGTTTTTACACTATATTACAGGTAAAAAAAAAGATATGAGCTTTGTGCTGTGGGCACTGAAAGATAAGAGAAAAAGAGATATGAGAGTATCAGACTCCCGTGGTTTATCAATAAAATTAGAGGTTCCTTAAGTTCAATGAGCTCAGCTAGAAAAGCAAAGTATAAGAATATTCAGGAGCTCTGTTTCCCCAGCAGTGTTTTATATTACATCTTAACCTCCCATCCCTTAAGACACTTAAAATGATATACATTTCAACATTTCAGGCTTAACCAAAGAAGAACTGTACTAATAAATAGAACATTTACTCTGAAAAATGCCACAAACGTAGGAAAGAGAGTTCAAGTTGTCCGTTAAAGGGTAGCTTGATTTATGTGAAGCTATCAACTTCCATATCAATGTAGGTGCCACGAAGGTCATTAAAGAGTCGGCAGATAATGATTTAAGTACACTGCTTGAATGAAATTAGAGTATTTGAGAGGGCTCACACTGAACTAGAATTAATATTCATGTGGACCGGTGTGCAGCAGCAGCACTCAGGAAGGTTGATGAATAGAAGCCTGGTTCCTCCGGCAAGCATAACATCTCATTATGGAAGCTGATGCTCTTCTGCGGAGTGACCAAACAAAGATGACTGTGGTAGTAACAGAGCTGAGGAGAGGGCAACCATTCATCAAGTCTAACAACACTTCTTTTTAAATAAGGGTGCGCTTGGAGAACGCAGCCATTTACTCTTCTTAGTCATACTGCATCTCCATGCAGCAAGTCTTAAAAACAAATGAACTAAACCTGTGTGACAGGAAAATAAAACAAAACAAAACTTAAAGAACCGGGAACTTGAAGTTACCACAACCTAAATGGCGCAGGAAGTATCATCTGCCCTTTAAAAAAACATACATTATCGTTCAAAAGTTGGTAAGTTAGATTAGGGTTAGAAAGATTTTTTTTTTTTAAAGAAATTAATTATTTTATTCAGCAAGGATGTATTAAATTGATCAAAAGTAAAAAAGTAAAAATATTTTTATTTCAAACTAATTCTTTTGAGCTTTTTATTAAACAAAGAATTCTGAGAAATTCTATCAGTTTCCACAATAATATTAAGCATCACTGTTTTAAACATTGATAATAATAAGAAATATTTCTTGAGCACCAAATCAGCATATTAGAATGATTTCTGAAGGATCATGTGGCACTGAAGACTGTAATGATGCTGAAATTCAGTTTTACCAACACTAGAATATACAGTGGGTACGGAAAGTATTCAGACCCCCTAAAAATTTTCACTCTTAACAATATTGCACCCATTTGCTAAAATCTTTCAAGTTAATTTTTTTTCCTCATTAATGTACAAACAGAACCCCATATTGACAGAAAAACACAGAATTGTTGCAATTTTTGCAGATTTATTAAAAAAGAAAAAAAACTGAAATATCACATGGTCATAAGTATACACATTGCTCAGTATTTAGTAGAAGCACACTTTTGATCTAATACAGCCATGAGTCTTTTTGGGAAAGATGCAACAAGTTTTTCACACCTGGATTTGGGGATCCTCGGCCATTCCTCCTTGCAGATCCTCTCCAGTTCTGTCAGGTTGGTGGTAAACGTTGGTGGACAGCCATTTGTAGGTCTCTCCAGAGATGCTCAATTGAATTTAAGTCAGGGCTCTGGCTGGGCCAATCAAGAACAGTCACAGAGTTGTTGTGAAGCCACTCCTTCGTTATTTTAGCTGTGTGCTTAGGGTCAGTGTCTTGTTGGAAGGTAAACCTTCAGCACAGTCTGAGGTCCTGAGCACTCTGGAAAAGTTTTCGTCCAGGATATCCCTGTACTAATTCATCTTTCCCTCGATTGCAACCAGTAGTCCTGTCCCTGCAGCTGAAAAACACCCCCACAGCATGATGCTGCCCACACCATGCTTCACTGTTGGGACTGTATCGGACAGGGGATGGAGCAATGCATGGTTTTCTCCACACATACCGCTTAGAATTAGGCCAAAAAGTTCTATCTTGGTCTCATAGGACCAGAGAATCTTATTTTCTCACCATCTTGGAGTCCTTCAGTTGTTTTTTAGCAAACTCCATGCAGGCCTTCATGTGTCTTGCACTGAGGAGAGGCTTCCGTCGGGGCACACTGTGCCATAAAGCCCCGACTGGTGGAGGACTGAAGTGATGGTTGACTTTCTACAACTTTCCCATCTCCCGACTGCATCTCTGAAGCTCAGCCACAATGATCTTTGGGTTCTTCTTTACCTCTCCACCAAGGCTCCTCTCCCCACCGACTAGCTCGGTTTGGTGGACGGCCAGCTCTAGGAAGGGTTCTGGTCGTCCCAGATGTCTTCCATTTAAGGATTATGGAGCCCACTGTGCTCTTAGGAACCTTAAGTGCAGAAGAAATTTTTTTGTAACCTTGGCACCCCCAAAACCAAAGTTACAGATCTGTGCCTTGCCACAATTCGGTCTCTGAGCTCTTCAGGCAGTTCCTTTGACCTCATGATTCTCATTTGCTCTGGCATGCACTGTGAGCTTTAAGGTCTTATATAGACAGGTGTGTGGATTTTCTAATCAAGTCCAATCAGTATAATCAAACACAGTTGGATTCAAATGAAGGTGTAGAACCATCTAAAAGATGATCAGAAGAAATGGACAGCACCTGAGTTAAAATATATGAGTGTCACAGCAAAGGGACTGAATACTTAGGACCATGTGATATTTCAGGTTTTTCTTTTTTTAATAAATCTGCAAAAATTTCAACGATTCTGTGTTTTTCTGTCAATCTGGGGTGCTGTGTGTACATTAATGAGGAAAAAAAAATGTACTTAAATGATTTTAGCAATGGCTGCAATATAACAAGAGTGAAAAATTTAAGGGGGTCTGAATCCTTTCCGTACCCACTGTATATATATATAAAATAAAAATAGCCTATATATAAATAATTTAAATAAGATATATAATATAACAAATTACAATAAACTAATTTTAAATATATTAAATTAGAAAACAGTTCTTTTAAATTGTAACAACATATCACAATATTACTATTTTTATATTTGATCAAATATAATGTGGACTTCAAGAAAGTTTTTTCCTGAAAGAAGCAACGAGTGTAACTGCCAAGTGGATGGATATAAGACATTAAATGTCTTGCACCTCTTTGCCTGGTTTTGCACTGACATAAATACAATTCTGGCCAATATAATTATTTTTATGTTATGGACAAAAAAAAAAAACAGTTAATGGCTGATATTAAAATTCTATACTACTTTTTCTAAATAATAATAATACAAACATTACAATCAATGAAACCAATATGTTTTTAAATAACATTTTAAAGTGAATTTAGGCATCACAGCATAATCTCCAATATTTTTAATTAATTTGGAGATTTGCTAAAGTTTACATTTAGCTGCTAAATTAACTAGAAACGTGAAAAAGTGAGACTTTGAGTGGCAACAGAGTCAATTAAAAGCCACACAAAGCTCTTGAGAATAAATTTATAACTACTATATGCAAACTACAGTACACCACTACACTGTCCTCCCTTCAGTTCTAAACAAATTCCTAAGGAAATGAGGCCAAAATCTATATATTATCACAGAAAATATGAGAAACACAAAACAGATAATGTTTGAAAGTGCTGTAAAAATAAATTCCAGCAATCCACAGCATTCCCCAAATCAGCTTTCTTCATCAAATTTCCAGCTCAGTTTTAAGAGGCAGTTATGTTTGAGGCTAAACCTCTTATCACGTACAAACGAGCCATCTTAGAATAATCCCCACAAGCCTCTAACGGAGGCAATAAAATCTAGAGAGGAAGGGATCATACTCTAAATGACTTCCCATTTTTCTGTTATGGTGCTAATCAATTATTAATCAGATGCCCAGATGAGTTGTGACTCTGTCACCTACACTGATGCATGTCTGGGTGGGTTATATCAGCCCTGGCCGAGTCAGGGAGTGTTTCAGAGGATGCCGTCGAGATTCATCAATCTCTGACCGCACTTCCTGATATATTGATTGTCATCGAGCCGCAGTGCCCATGTCTGCATCAGTCTGTGGATGTTCCATCATCATACAGATTGGGTCACTTGGTTAGCACACTTACAGTAAATGGTGCACTAAAGTAAAGCTTTTTCTGACTTGCATACATATATGTATTTATTTATTAAGTATATAACCTTAGGAGCCCTGTGGTAATTGAAGAGCATTCAAAAAAAAATTCAGTGAACAATTATTAGAAATATTTATAAATACTTAATATTTTTTATTCATTTGTAAGTATATAACCTTCACTGTAGCCGTAGCCTGCTTATTCCTCCAAGGTTTTCTTAGAGGAGCCCTGGGTTAATTGAAGAGCATTAAAAAAATGTTTCAGCAAATGATAAAGTGCACATTTTCCGGTCTGATGCTTGTACCAAAGGTGGATCACAGCGATCGACTCAGCTTCATTTTTCCCATTTGAGACAGAACACAAACAAACGACCTGTCTGTGACAACAGACCCGCTTTAGCGTGACATGTTTCAATTCATTAACTTCAGCACAGTCTCCTCATTCATTTCTACCCAGCGTTCTTATGTCCTCTCCAGCAAAAATGAGTTCAGCATGCGCTAGTGGCTCTCGGGGTGGGCCGCGCTCATTACTTCAATTGTCTGAGCCAATTGTAGGAAAAAAGACGCAAAGAACGAGGAAGAGCAGGACATAAATAGAGAGACAGTAAGTGAGTGAATGAGAAAGAGATCAAGGGAAAAAGAATAAGAATGAAACTGAGCAAAAGAGAATAAATCACTAACTCTTATCTTTGCACATTGAGAGCTGAGTGAAACCTCCTACCAGAGAAAAGACCAATCCTAACTTTTAATGGCATTTCTTTTGCTTCTGTCTTGCCATTTAGCTCAGAGCTCTCCCAAGATTGACAACCACCAAGAAACAGTGGACCAACCTGCAACTGCAGGAATCGTTTTGCAATTAGTTGCTCTGCTGTGAAGCTTTCTACCTGGGAACGATCTGGCTCGTAGCCCAGCGTCCACGGATGGGCTTATCGACTCATTGATTGGGCTATTTTACACCCCGTGACGTCTGAGCTATTTATGCATTAAGAACCTCCGCCAGCTGGCATAAACACACACAATCATATTTAGGAGGCTGAATAGGTCTTAAAGATGAAACTATCTTGCAGCCCCAGGTAATTGAGTGACAAAAGCTGGACAAAGTTTACAATGCAACAAACTAGCAAGGGTGACTATCAGGGTGGATTACTACACTGTTACATTGTAATAGTTTATTTTTCGTTTGAAGAAAATGTTTCTAAAATGTAATCAATATTTCATGCCATGCGTCATATTTTACTAAACAAAATGGCATAATATATATATATATATCCTTTTAACTGACAACGTGTAAAAATATAGAAGTAAAATTTATATAAGTTAAAATTTTTAAATATGCGTAAACATTTAGACATATCTAACATAATGATAATAATAATAATAATAAATGAATAAATAAATAAATAAAAATAAAAAGGTATGTCACGAATCCTGTCCATGAACTTCCAATTTCATTGACTTTCGCACTACACACTGTTGCACATCACCACGGACTACATATCCCATCATTCATTGCACTGATTGCACTCAGCACGAATTGCACACACCTGTTTACAATGATTGCACCCAGCTGTTTCATATCACTCCCTAACTATATAACACTCACTCTTATCCCTTCCCTCTGGCGAGTATTGTTTCAGCATTTATCACTCTCCTAGAGATAGCTAACTTACGGAGCCCTTGTCATTTGCCTTAGAAAAACCCCCCCCACACCCCCCCCCCCCCCCCCCATAGTCATTTGCCTAGTCATTTGCCTTAGAAATTGCCGTAGCCTTAGCCTTAGCCTTAGCCTTAGCCTTAGCCCTAGTCATTAGCATTAGCCTTAGCCTTAGCCCTAGTCAATAGCCTTAGCTTTAGCCTTCTCGGTTTCTGATCTTCGCCTCGTTCCCTGGATTCACCCCTTTGTCTCGCCCCTTTGATTCTGTCTGCTGATCGGTGACCTACGCTAGACCTGTGACTATTCTTGTGTTTTGCCCACCATCTACCTGTTTGCTCTCATCTGAACCATGCTGCTGTATGACCCGGCTATGCCTTTGTCTAATAAAAGCTTGCAGATGGATCCACACGTCTAACGTCTCGTCAGCCCCGTTACAGAATACTCGGCCACAAAAGGATCCAGCGGCTTTTTCTGTGGACTCTGGACTGGTATGGACCCAGTCACCGAGCTGCTACATCTTCAGCAAGGAGGTCTTTCTATTGAGGAGTACGTTCACCGGTTCTGTGAACTATCTTACCAGGTACCACTATATGATGAAATATTATTTAAAGACTTGTTCCGTTTTGGACTCAATGAACCCACGAAATCTCGTATGCCAAGGAGTGAATGCAACTATAGCTTAAAGGACTTTATTGACTATGCCTTGCTGACTGCTGGTTCAGCATTCACGGTGGGTGTCGCGGAGGAAAGAAGCGACACCATGTCTGTGACCTAAGGTGATGGCTGAACCAGAGCAAGCTCACAAAACGGCGGCAGCTGCGGAGCCTGATCACAAGATGACGGACACAACCGCATCTAGTCAAGCCACAGCTGTTCTTCCCGAGTCCAGTCAAGCCACAGCTGATCTTCCCGAGTCCAGTCAAATCACAGCTGATCTCCCTGAGTTCAATCAAGTCACAGTTGATCGTCATAAGTCAAGTCAAGACATAGTTGATCGTCATGAGTCAAGTCAAGCCACAGTTGTTCTTCCTGAGTCTAGTCAAGCCACAGCTGTTCTTCATGAGTTAGTCAGTCAAGTTTATGATCAAGGGTCTAGTCAAGTCACAGTGTATGATAACGGGTCTAGTCAAGCACAGTTGATGATACGGGTCAATCAAGTCACAGCTGCTTTCATGAGTCAAGTCACAAGCTATCTTCATGAGTCAAGTCAGTTACACAACTGATCTCATGAGTCCAGTAAGGTCCCAGCTGTCGTCCGGGCCTCGAAGTCTCAGCTGTTCGTCCAGAGCAACGTAACGGTCAAAGATGACCTTCTAGAGTCTAGACACGTCTCAGCTATTCATTCAGAGTCACGTCGCATCACAGCTGATCTTCCAGAGTCTTGTCACGTCCTGTTTGTTGCACCCAGATTGTCGGGGTCGGTCAGTCGGTATCCCAGTCTGGTGTCCAGTGTGAGGGATGCATCGCTGGTGTCTGCACGCACAGCTGGTATCCCCAAACCAACTCACTCTAACCCTTCTATTCATGAACTCATTCCCCTGTCTGCAGCACTCCCCATATGGGGGGTTGCTTTATGGTGTGTCTGGGCCGCGTACTCCACTGCCGATTTGCTAGAGGCAGCGGCACCAGCTACAACATCTCCAGAGGTGGCGGCTTACGCTGCAGAACCTCCCGAGGTAGCGGTGTCAAATGCCATGCTCCCAGAGGCCACAGTGTCCACTGAAGTCTCTTCAGAGGTAGCGGCGCAGGCTGCAGAACCTCCCGAGATGCGACACTGTCTCAGTTCCTTGCTGGTGGGTGTGCGTCCAGCAACGACTTCCTGCTGTCTGTTACGGCCATGGAGGCCGTCTATGAACTCTCTGTCTGTTCCGTTCCGGCCAAGGAGGCCGTCTATGTACTCTCTGCTCGTCCTGTTCCGGCCAGGGAGGCCACGTATGAACTCTTTGTCTGTTCTGTTCCGGCCAAGGAGGCTGGCTATGAACTTCCTGCCTGTCCTGTTCCGGCCAAGGAGGCCGTCTATGAACTTCCTGCCTGTCCTGTTCCGGCCAAGGAGGCCGTCTATGAACTCTCTGCCTGTCCTGTTCCGGCCAAGGAGGCCGCCTATGAACTCTCTGATTGTCCTGTTCCGGTCAAGGAGGCCGTCTATGAACTCTCTGCCTGTCCTGTTCCGGCCAAGGAGGCCGCCTATGAACTCTCTGACTATCCTGTCACAGCTATAGAGGCCGATTACGAGCTCCCTGCTCGTCCTGTCACAGCTATAGAAGCCGTTTGCGAACTCCCTGCTCGTCCTGTCACAGCTATAGAGGCCGTTTGCGAACTCCCTGCTCGTCCTGTCACAGCTATAGAGGCCGTTTGCGAACTCCCTGCTCGTCCTGTCACTGCTATAGAGATCGTTTGCAAACTCCCTGCTCTTCCTGTCACAGCTAGGGAGGGCCGTCGGGGAATCCTAATCCTGTCCTGTCCTGGCTATGGAGGTCGTTTGTGAATTCTTTGTGTGCTTTTTTGTCTGTCAGGGAGGTTGCCCCTGAATGCTCAGTTTTGTCTATCAACCCCAATGTTCTCTCTGTGTTGTCTGTCTCTGCTCTCTCGTTGTTACAGTCTCAGCCATGGTCTCCTGATCGGTGTGGTTCACCAAGGCGGGTTTCTGCCTCATTTGCTCCGCCGTGGTGGTCTACTGTCTGGCTTTGGTGGTCCTCTTCTCCGCCGTGGTGGTCCTCTGATCCGCCGTGGTGGTCCTCTGCTCCGCCGTGGTGGTCTACTGTCTGGCTTTGGCGGTCCTCTGCTCCGCCGTGGTGGTCCACTGTCTGTCTCTGGTGGTCCTCTGCTCCGCCGTGATGGTCCTCTGCCCCGCCGTGGTGGTCATCTGCCCCGCCGTGGTGGTCTACTGTATGGTTCTGGTGGTCCTCTGCTCCGCCATGGTAGTCTACTATCTGGCTCTGGTGGTCTTCTGCTCCACCGTGGTGGTTCTCTGCTATGCCATGGTGGTCTGCTGTCTGGTTCTGTTGGTCCTCTGCTCCGCTGTGGTGGTCCGCTGCTCTGCCGTGTTGGTCTTCTACTCCGCCGTGGTGGTCTACTGTCTGGCTTTGGTGGTCCTCTGCTCCGCCGTGGGGGTCTACTGTCTGGCTCTGGTGGTCCTCTGCTCCGCCGTGGTGGTCTACTGTCTGGTTCTGGTGGTCCTCTGCTCGCCGTGGTGGTTCTCTGCTCCGCCGTGGTGGTCTACTGCCTGGTTACGGTGGTCTTCTGCTCCGCCGTGGTGGTCGTCTGCTCTGCTGTGGTGGTCTTCTGCTCCACCCTGGTGCTCTTCAGCTCCACCTGCTCCACCACCACCCCCCCCCTTGTCTCTCCTATCCTTGGACCTGGCCCTCCATCCCTCCCCTTGTTCTGCCTCCACTCCACCGCCCTCCGGAATGGTAAAGGGTTTTGAGCGTCTGGAAGCCGCTCCTTGGGGGGGGGCTCTGTCACGAATCCGGTCCATGAACTTTCCATTTCATTGACTCTCGCACTACACACTGTTGCACATCACCCCGGACTACATTTCCCATCATGCATTGCACTGATTGCACTCAGCACGAATTGCACACACCTGTTTACACTGATTGCACCCAGCTGTTTCATATCACTCCCTCAATATTTAACACTCACTCTGATCCCTTCCATCTGCCGAGTATTGTTTAGCGCATATCACTCACCTAGCGATAGCTACCTTACGGAGCTCTTGTCATTGCCTTAGCCCTAGTCATTAGCCTTAGCCTTAGCCTTAGTCATTTGCCTTAGCCTTAGCCTTCCCGGTTTCTGATCTTCGCCTGGTTCCCTGGATTCACCCCTTTTGTCTTGCCCCTTTTGATTCTGTCTGCCGATCGTCGACCTGTGCTAGCCCTAGGACTATTCTTGTGTTTTGCCCACCATATACCTGTTTGCTCTCATCTGACCCATGCCTGCTGTATGACCACGTCTCTGCCTTTGTCTAATAAAGCTCTGCGAATGGATCCGCAAGTCTCACGTCTCGTCAGCCCCGTAACAATGTCAAACATGTAAGATATATAATTAACAACATATGAACCAAATAAAGTGATACAATTCACTGGCTTTAAATTCAAGCATATCATTTTCGTCAATAGCATGTCTTAATTAAAATATGTAATTGTCAACATGTCTTTTCTGTTATTATTGATGAAAAAAAAAATTTAACAAACATTTTCATCAGTGATTTTGCTATTGTGATTAACAACAATGTCCTGTCAAAAAAAACATTACTTTGAATAAGATTTAATTAAAATATATATCTCCCTTTAACTGTGATGTATGAACATGAACCTGACCGTTAACCTATGTTAAGAGTGTTCAATGAAGAAGCAAAAAATTAAGCACAGAAATAATTCAAATGGCAATTCAGTGCTGAAACTAGATTAGGTCTAGGCTGGTTAGTGCTGGGTTTGTGCTAATCTAGCTGGTAGAACAGACAAGACGATGCTGTTCATCATCAAAACTGGCTGATTGTACAGCATGGTCTTTCTAGTGAAGCTGGTCAAACAAGACAGCCAAGAAGACCGGTTAGCAAATAAAACATACGCGGGTGAAGCCCATGCTTGTGTTTGGAGCAGCGACATTGTCTTATATACAGTATCTTATATATCTGCAATGCAAAGGGGTCTGCTGTGCTTTAGATCAATAAGTCACAAGAATAGGATAAGTGGTGTGATTTAACATCCTAACAGAGCTTGTGAATCTTCAGCATTCAGGCACAGGCAGGGCGGGTGGTTTCACACTACACAGAGATGAGGTGGCAGGAGAATAGGGTCTTACCTCTGAGGGTTTGGCTCATTGTGCTTGTCTCTCTCATGCTTGATCATCCTGTAGCGGCCAATTCTCACATCGGGCCGAGACACTTTCATCCCATTTAGTGTGATTCTGACAGAAAGGGGGAGAACAATAGAGAAAACTTATGGTAAGTGTGTATGAGGTTTCATATCGACTGACTGATTGGCTTCACGCAGTCACAGCATCATATAATGATTGTCATAGCTATGGTTTGGAGGAGAGAGGGCATCACCCAGCTCAAATTCTCAAAAACTGTTTTTGTTTGTTTCACTTTTATGTCCACATTCCCACACTTTTAGAGTATGTATCGAATCTGATGAAGATCTTACAGCACTACATCTGCCAAGCACAACAGTGGAAACAATCTATCCAACCCCATATTAAATAACATCAGTGCACAAAATATGTAATGTAATGTATAAAATAATATAATAAACAATAACAACTGTAATTATTATTATTAGTAAGTAAGTTTTATTTAGAGAGCACATTTAAAATTCAGTGTTACACTGACCAAAGTGCTGAACAAAATCAATAATAAAATACAGTAAATTCTAAAATAAAGTAAAATTTAAAAAACAATAATAAAAAAAATTGTAATATCGGCAATAACAACAGTTCCACATTCAATTAATAGCCCGGAAAGGCGAGAGAGTAAAAATGTGTCTTAAGTCTGGACTTGAAAATAGAAACAGAAGAAGCACTCCTAATGTCAGGTGGCAACTGATTCCACAAACATGGAACAGCGACTGCAAAGGCTCTGTCTCCTTTTAATTTAAGTCGTGAACGAGGGACATTTAATAGAGCTTTATTAGCGGATTTGAGAGACTTCGGCATTGAATGCAAATAAATAAGATCAGAAATATAAGATGGGGCTTGTCCATTAAGAGCTTTGAAAACAATAAGTAAAATCTTAAACTGAATTCTAAAAAAGACAGGAAGCCAATGAAGGGACGCTAAAACTGGAGAAATATGTTCGCGATTTTTGGTGCCGGTTAACAATCTAGCCGCCACATTCTGAACCATCTGCAGCCGTGCCAATGAAGATTGTGGAAGACCAACATATAACGAATTACAATAATCCAGGCGTGATGTGATAAAAGCATGAATGACTTTTTCCAGATCTTGAAAGGAAAGTGTTGATTTAAGCTTCGAGATGATCCTCAGCTGTTAATAACAATATTATTTAATATTATATAATATTTTTAACAACTGAGCTAATTTGTTATTCAAGACAACGCTCAGAGTCAAAGATAACACCTAGATTTTTTACATGAGACTAAACATATGGAGTGAGGTTTTCTAAGTTCCTAGCAACAGAATTTCTAGTTTTAGAGGGACCAAAGAGAATCACCTCAGTTTTATCATTGTTGAGCTGCAGGAAGTTATTTGACATCCAGCATTTTATATTCTCAAGAAGACAGTCGATGAGAGGCTGCAGAGAATCTCAATATTTTAATGGAAGATACAGCTGAGAATCATCTGTATAAAAATTAAAAGAGATTTTATATTTCCTTATGATATTACCAAGTGGAAGCATATTCAGATTAAAGAGTAATGGACCCAAAATGGACCCCTGAGGGACCCCATAGAGAAGAGAGGCAAATGATGAGATAAACTGGCCAACAGACACTGAAAATGACCTGGATTTCAGATACGACTCAAACCAGCTAAGTGCTGTACCCTTTATGCCCACCCAATGTTCAAGGCGTGACAGAAGGATATTATGATCAACTGTATCAAAGGCAGCACTAAGTTCCAATAAAACCAAAACTGCATTAACACGAGAATCAACCGACAGTAGCAAATCATTCATCACTTTTAACAAAGCTGTTTCAGTACTGTGGTGGGTAGTGAAACCTGATTGAAAAGGTTCAAGTATATGAGTTGATTTTAAAAAAGGAAGTAATTGTGACAGGACAACTCTTTCCAGAACTTTTGAAAGAAATGGGAGTTTTGAAATAGGATGATAGTTATTCAAGCAATTAATATCGGCATTGGGTTTTTTAAGCAATGGCTGGACAACTGCATGCTTCAAAAATGCAGGGACAGTGCCAGAAACTAAGCAAGAATTAATAATTACTTGAATACTAGGAGCAATTGTATCAAAAGCAACTTTAAAAAAGTCAGAGGGAACAGCATCATAAGTTGAATTTGAAGATTTCGCCTGCATCACTAATTCCCTTAACTCAGAGAGAGACACCAGCTGAAAGCTGCACAAGGGAGCTGAAGAAACTGAAACGTCGATCCAAATAGCTAGAACAAAGAGGAACAAATGAAGATTGAATGCCAGCAATCTTTTCAATAAAAAAATATGAAAATAAATAAAAAAACAAATATCTGGTGATTGTTCAACTTCATATGAGATGCGAGGATTAATTATTGAATTTATAGTGCTAAATAAGATTTTAGGGGTATGAGAATGTTTATTGATAATATCAGAAAAGTATTTAGCTCTATCAATTTTTGCTGCCTTCTGAAAGTTCTCCAGGGATTCTTTAAAAATGTCAACAGAGACAGTAAGATGATCTTTTTTCCATCGCCACTCTGCTTTTCGACAAATCTGTCTAAGCAAACGAGTGGAATCATCCAGCCATGGTTGTGATTTAAATTTTGGACATTTATATTTCATGGGAGCTATAAAATCCAGGATATCTGAACAGGAAGAGTTAAAGAGAGAAAGGAGATCATCTACTTGTTTTTTCTTTTTTTTTTTTTTTTTAGGAATGTTCCGCAGCCAACCCATGAATTGTGTGGACACTTCATTACTATGATACATATCTGAAAACTGATTAGCAGTGAGAGAGTTGATGCAACGAGAATAAAAACCTGTAGTTTTTATAGTACCCAATACAATGGGCTTATGATCTGAAAAGCAAGCATCTTCAATGTTTATGTTATCAATGGAAAACCCATAAGACATGATAAGGTCCAGGGTGTGGCCAAGTACATGTGTAGCCTTATCAACATGCTGAATAAAACCAAAAGAATCTAAAACATGGATAAACTCAGCAACCATGGGCTTTCCAGGACAGCAAAAAACCAACAGCTTAAAGGACAAAGTTTGCCAAAAACGGACGACTCACCCAGAAAAGAAATCCAATTTGTGTCTAGTAAAAAAGTCATTCAAAATAAAAGTCTTATTAGACACAGATCTGGCATTTACCAAGGCCATCTTAACATGGGAGACAGAAGTTTGTGCTTGTGATTGACGGACATACTTCAATGATTTAATAATTTGAAGATTGTTGTTATTGTGAACTTTTTAAATAATTGAGAACTGTGGTTAATATGAAACTATATAAATAACTAATTATATGGTTGTATTGTAATGGATTTTAAATAATAATAATAATAATTAAAACATGTATTATTATATTATAGTATATCTTATGTCTTCTAAGACATCTGTGTGCTGTTTTGCACATCTTACTCATTTGACGTATACTGTTCTTTGCCCCTTTTTTTTACATGTACATACATGTATGCATATTCAGACACATCTTTTGTGTGCACTCAAAAGATAATTTATTTCCTATTTGGTACTGAAGTAGACAGTAGTTTGTAGTTTGACATTACTATCAGTGACTTGAGGTTTTCACAAATTAACAAACAGTGAACTTCAAGCAGCTACAGCTAATCAAATACTCGTTAACCTACACGAATACCAGAAAATGTTCAATGAGCAGGAAACAAGGCAGAATGAAAAAACAAAACAAAGCAAAAGTCAGTAGCTGAGAACTGTGTCGGGAACGTTTGCTTAAGAGAGCAGCCAGACCAGGCAGCTCCACACACACCCAGCCTGGAGTACAATCCCATTTGTTTGAGTAACTACAGCTTAGAGCGACTCAGGATTGCTTGAACAATCCAACCATTCCAATCTCCCTGCTTGGCTCAAGATCTTGGCATTAGTGAAAATCTTATGTTTGTCATGTGAGCATCGTGTCATTTGAGCTCTGAGCTTCGCACTGACTTTCTGAGGGATGACGCCTTTATTTGATCAGATGGAAATCCTTCCGAGGAGAATAAGGGCATGCCTATTTGTGCATGTTTGTGTGGGCTCTTATGATTTATTCAATTTTTTATATACATCATCCTAATAATCCAAGAGCAAGGCCTTTGTCATAAATAATGCAGCTTGGAGGATTGAAGGTAATCTCTGGGAATTCTTGACCCAGAAAGCAAAAGGAGATTTCTGAGGGCCCGAGATTATAATGAGAGAAAATACAATGTAAACAATGAAGGAGAACGCACTACAGAGGGGATTTATAAATGTCACTGAACACCAAACTAAATGCGTGACAGTGACCACATTTAAATATACATTTAGTTAGTGATTTTTAACCAGTTCATTCTAAATATTAAATCAACTGTAAACAAGATGGCGCATTAAGGATGATAGAAAGTACCTCACCTTACCTTCCCCCTAAAGTTGTAACTAAAAAGAGTATGGAGTATGTTTTGCAAAAAAAAAAAAAATACTAATAATAATAATAATATATATATAGATAGATCTATATACTATATATTAAGTCTTCTACTTAAACATCTCAATTGATTTCAATGTGTTACTGCGGTTTTTTTTATAAATACTTGTTACATTTCTGAGTGAAAACACCAAATGATTTCATTGCACAATATGATAATCATATTCATATACTCCATGGTATTTATATGATATCAGTACTGAAGTATTAACATGGTAAATGTCCAAATAAACATTATATATCTTACACAGTTTTAAACATATTGTACATATAATTTAATGGACAACAAGAATGATTATGAAAACTGTATTTTTGCAGTGTAAGAATCTAATTGTGAAATTCCTAATGTCTGAATCTTGCTCAACCTCATTCCCGGTGTGAGGTTGATTCTAATCAAGCTATTTTTAGCGCCTCTACTCTGATTTGAGTTTTGGCTGGAATCAGCGCAGTTCCAGGTATCTGAAGGAGATACAAAAAAAACAAAAAACTTCAATAACTGTGTCCATGTTGGTAATTACTGTTTGGTTGGCTCATGTTCATGGACACCTGCAGTTATTTGGCTAAACAGCCGTGAGCCTCAAGTAAGATGAGGGTTAAATGCCTTGGAGCTGGATTTGTGTTCATTATTATGCACATTATACACACATATTACAGCATTTATTCGCTGAGCATTTTCAGATCCTACTGGGCAATTCATTCGCAGGAGTGTTCCTTGAACCTCTGGCCTTTCACACTCGGCTCAGACAGCTGTGATTACTCTGGGGCTGCAATGTTTTAAGATTTGAATGATTGGGGGGGAAAAGCAAAATGCGGTGCCATTAAAAACCTTGAAAATCTATGCCGAATATCTTAAAAGTTTTGTGACTTCCTTGCCACTGCATAGAAAAAAAGAGTTTGTTTTTTTGGTTAGGAACAAACAAAAGATGCTACTAAATTAACCTCAGTCTTGGAGGCAAAAAATGCATAAAAACACCTGCAGGAAGAGAGCAAAAATGGAAAACAGGTGGGGAAACACTCATTACTCATACAAAACAAAAGCAAACAACATCCCTATTGTACCATAATAGTGGTGCATGATGAAATAACTCAGTGTCTCTATTAGTCAACAAATCAGTTTTGTGATTAAGGGAATGTTTGTCTGAATGCTGATGTAATAATGAATAATTTTGACTGATCTGTTTTGGCCTGTAGTCTTTGATTGGATTAACTGAGAATTTTTTTGTAAGTCCTTTCTTTCTTTCTCCCTGCAGTTCATTTAATTGCATTAGACTCTCAGAGTGGAGGAGAATTGGAATCGTTATTATTACTTCATGGCTTGCTGGTGGAGCAGAAATGGGAGAGGAGCAGAAAAAAAGAAAGGTCAGACATAGAGTGAGAGAGAGACAGACTGAGAGACAGAAGGTGAGGAAAGCGAGGGAAAAGTGAGAGAAAGGAAGGGACAGAGGAGTGGTCATACAATATGGCAGACTGACTGACCTTGTCTGGATCTCTTTTTCCATTACAGCCCTCCACAAACACACTCTCCTTCCCTTCTCCCATTAAATGTGTGGAATAGAAACTTATTTTTTTTTTTTTTTTTTTTTTTTTTTTTTTTTTTTTGTTTGTTTTTTTTTTGTTTTTTTTTTCTTTTTTTTTTTTTTTTTTTTTTTTTTTTTTTTTTTTTTTCCTTTTTTTTTTTTTTTTTTTTTTTTTTTCGTAGTGCTTGCTGCAGAGTACATATTGTATGATCCCTAATATCTACAAAAATACATAAAACAATATTTAATAGCCTTTGTTTAATAAATCAGACTCATTTTACGGAGGACTAGGAGTGCCTTTTAAAAATAAAATGACAAATGACATTTAAACTATTTAATAGAGATGCACCGATTGCAATTTTCTTGGCCGATTCCGATTTCCGATTTTTTTGCAAGTGTGACCTGCCGATTTCCATTTAATTTTTAAAGGGGTCATATGATGCGATTTCAATTTTTCCTTTCTCTTTGAAGTGTTACAAGCTCTTGGTGCATAAAGAAGATCTGTAAATTTGCAAAGATTAAAGTCTCATATCCAAAGAGATATTCTTTATAAAATTTAAGAGTCAACCACGCCTACCTAAAACAACTTGTTCTAACACGCCCCCACATACCTACGTCACTATCTGGGAAGATTTGCATAACGCCGCCCAAATCTTCACGCAAAGAAAGAAGGGGTCACTTTTATTCTTGCTGTAGTATTGTTGTTGCCGCCGCCGCCATGTCGTGAAGGCGCTGTGTGTTTCGTTGTGAAAGAGAAACTACTTTGTTTGGCCTTCCAAAAGAGGACGATATCTGCTTCGTCATGCCTGGAGCTGATCCGTGCTGGTCGCTGAAATACATCAACTTCGCGCTGTCGATCGCCGGATCGGCTTTCACCGTGGACGAAGCGGAGTCCAGCCCGGGGTCGTCACATGTGGTTGCCGCAGGGATCACAATATGGTAAGGGGCATAACATTTCTGTCACACGCTTGAGGAATTCGGCAAATCACAATGCACTGGATAGCTGACCAATCACAGCAAACCTCGCTTTTCAGAACGATGAGCTTCGTAAAAATCGACACGTTTCAGAAAGGCGGGGCATAGAGGAGAAACAATAATGTACAGTATGTGGAAAATAATGTGTTTTTTGAACCTTAAACTGCATAAACACAAACATTTTTACATAATAAAAGAAATGATTAAACATTACAATTCCTCTAATCTGGACTAAGTTACAGATGTTCTCTCACTCAAACAACTCTAAAAATAAAGTGCTCTATGACTGGAAAGAGGTAGAAATTAGTTGCTGTGTATAACAGATGTCATTTCCCACTATGTTTATAAATGGTCGTTTTTTCTCCCTAACCTTATTAAATGTGTCATCTTTCACATAAAATTCTTACATTGTTTCATTTAATTCAGTTAAAATAATATAAAACTGTAGAGTCGTTACCATTCAAATGAAATGCAATGATACTTTTAAATATGAAACCAAACCACCAGTAGGTGGCGGCAAATAACTGTTTTATTGAGCGAGTCATTTAGTCATTCATTCAACTGATTCGGCTGATTCAAGTAAAGTTCTCTCTCACTTGCCCCTTATATAATACATACATACATACATGTATTTAGTTAGTTACTTAGTGTTCTCCATAATCATATGACCAGTTTATATTGTTGGTTATGTTGTTAAAATCAGGTAGTCGTCAATATTATTTTGGAAATATAAAGTTACTTTGCACATTAACACTATGAGCCAAGAAAAACAAGACAGCCACTGTTCAGAAATTTACCAACATTACGTCTGCTATAAACACCACAAAAACCTTTTAAATATGCACTCTTGATGCTGATATGTATCTCCACATGCCCATGGAGTTGCACAGACTCAAACTGGGATTGTTGAATGCTGTCAGAAACAGACTCCTCGTTTTAGTCCAGTCTTCTCAAGAGTAATTCATAACTATTCAATTTCAACTTAAAATCCACAGTACAGCACACCTGTCTACTGCCTTCCACTGTCTCGTTCTTATGGAATTGTAAAGAGAAATGTCCCTCTAGGGCTTCGATCCTCTCCAACTACACATATGTTGAAAATCAAAGAAAGAATGACGGGTTATTTCTCTGTCCACATGACCAGAGGGGAGAGCAAAACTCTCCAAAAGCTTTTTCTTAAATTCACTTTTTGTTTCAAGCCAGTCTGATGGAACATTTGTTGTGCATGAGGCCAGGACACAGTCATCTGAGTCCACTATCCTCCCTCACACACATCCCTCTGGGCTATTTCTATCCACAATGACTTCACTCTACCAGTGCATGCAGTGATGACCTTCTGTCCAGCTTGCAGAGCATGATCTACATCTTGACAACGAAAACAAAGGATTGTCAACATCTGGAGTTTGATACTGTATAGCTGCTGTCTAGATAATGATCATAAATAGAGAAATACTGAAAGATTTAGCAAAGAATGGATTAAATCTGTACTTTGTCTTTGATGTGAAGTTACAACAGTAAACTATAAAATTGAATGCCAATTTTTTTCTGTATTAAATGTGAAAGCTCAAATGAACCTCAGTTAAGTCACTTGCTAATCAGAATGTTTCATGTCATGTGGTAAATTCACTCTACACACTCAAATGAATAAATAAAGCATTCTTTGAAAAAAAATTGAACTGTATTAAAATAGTGAACTAAATATAAATATAAAAACACTACTATTCAAACTGTTGGTTTCATCAAGATTATTCAGCAAAGACACATTAAATTGATAAAAAGTGACTGTAAAGAAGACATTGCTACAGAATCTATTTCAAATAAACTCTGTTATTTTGATCTATTCAAAGGATCCTGATTAAAGTAATCAAGGTTTCCAAATGTTTTCAACATTGATAATAAGAAATGTTTCTTGAGCACCAAATGAGAATATTAGCACTAATTTTTTTTTTATGAAGGATCATGCTGACACTGCGAGACAGTAGACAGAATTATGACAGTCATGGCCGTTGAAATTTCAGCTTTGCCATCACAGGATTAAATTACACTTTAAAAATATATTAAAATAGAAAATAAATATTTTAAATTAAATGAATGAATATGACACAGTCAAACACTGACTAAATAAAAAAAAATATTTTCATCAAGAGACAAAAGCTATGACAAAAACTCAACAGTTTCAGTGTAGCTGGAAAATGACCCCTCTGAATGCGTCATACATTTTGTCAGAGACCAAGGACAGAAATGTCTGCAGGAGCTTCTCACCAATAGCGGCTGACCATAGCTACTCTGTATCGATGCAGCATCTTTGAACAGGATTGCCACAAGTTCTTCCTTGGCTAGAAGGGATGTGTGTACTACTGCAGGATCAACAGGAACAAGTGTACTACTGCAGGATCAACTACAGCAAGAAACAAAGATTCTGCACACTAATGCCAGCTGCCTTCACAAACTAAAAACCCAGCACACAGAGACAGGCCAGATACAAACAACGTGTCTCTTCTAAAGCAGCAATGGCACAGAGGCACACCCGCACACACTTACAGATTTTAAGAAGCCAGGCTGCAGAATTTCGAGCATGCAGAGGAGGATGTCCATTGGCACTTGGACTCAAGCTGTCAGACCGCTGACCTTCAAAGATATGGGAAGAGAGGAAGATGTTCTGACAGGCACTGGGAGTCTCTGGAGCCCAATCAAACTAGTTCCAGAGAATTGACAGTGTGTTCAAGTAAACTTCCACCCAGAGGACCTAAATGGTCGAGCGTCAGAGTCTGTGTGTGTCTCTCCACCAGTCAGATGGGGAATTTGAAGCAGAACGCACAGCTGGGTCCACATGCCATTCACTCTTACATCTCGTCTTTGAATGACTGCTAAAAGCTGACGGCACTTTAGACCACTATATCGCCACCCTGCACACACGCGGAGACGCGAACAGAAATTTCTTGTCAGCGCTGCCCCGCAAATTTATCAATGAAATAGTTTCGCAGCTGAAAAGCTACATGACAATTCTCAGTAGAATACTGCTGAGAGACGCATAGACGCAGGTATTCACACGCACTTAATCTCTCTCTCACTCCCTATCTCTCTCTAATAACCGCAATAGACTGCATTAATAACTGCATTAGCCTGCATATCAATGGCCCAAGCCTCCGTTAGCTCTAAAATGACGTTTTGGAATTTGCAACGGAATGTTTGGGATGAGGTGAATAAAAAATTAGTTCAACACATACAAGATTTCAGGACGGAAACATGTCATTTCAAATGTCTTGAAACAAATCATCTGAACAATGTCTTGATGTGTGGTTGTGACTCCAGGCCGTTAAAAAAATTAGAGGAATAATGCACTCCCGCAGTGGTTATGTGCCCCGTCGCCGTGCCTATATGGAACGCGTCTCAGTACCCAACACCTTCTCCCACCAACACCTTAAGCCCTACATTCATTCAACTCATTTCTATTGACCGCTGAAACGCAAGCGCTTATGTTCTGATAGAAAAACACTGTAACGGTTTCCATCTGATTAAGAATATTTTGTTTGCTTGGGTCGGTAATATTAGGCTACTTATATTATTGCGGAATGGGGCTGCAGCCCAAAAAAATTAGTTTTGCCTATGTCATGAAAAGAAGGATAAATCCGGACCCCCTACGTGCACAATAACAACAAACTGCTTGTGGTTTGTAAAGATTAATGAATAAACAACAAACAAGGTAGTGCTTTCTGCCGTCCCGGTCTATCCGTGAACGCGCTGTGATACTTCCCACACAGACATGAGAAATATATCTACAGAAAGCTTGAAGTGTCTACTTTTAAATGAAGTAAGTCTTGTCGAAAAAACAAATATTCTCTGATAAAGGCTCCAAAACCCCCATAGACCCCAGAGGGTTAAAACAATGCAGTCTTTTGAACTTCCTATTCATCAAAGATTTCTGAAAAAGAAAATGTATCACAGTTTCCACAAAAATATAGAATAAATCAGCATGCCTGAATGATTTCTGAAGGATCCTATGACACTGAACACTGGAGTAATGACAAATTAAAAAAAAATGAAAATTCAGCTTGCAGATCCAGGAAGTAATGTACATTTTAAATAAATCATTAACAACTGTTATCTTAATTTTAATAATATTTCACAATATTACTGATATTTTTGACCAAATAAATACAGCCTTGGTGAGCATAAGCGACTTCTTTCAAAAAAAAAAAAAAACTGATTGACTCCGAACTTTTGAATGGTAGTGTACATGTTTAAATACTGCATCTAAAATCAAACAGAAATGGAAATGTAACTTTAGATACATTTTTAATTGGTTGTCCTGGCGACCTTGGTGCACACTTGGACACACCCAGAACGTAAAACGAGCAGCGAGAAAATAAAAAAAGATCAACAGTTAATGTGCACTAAATATGCATGCAAAATACATAATTAGAACTTCTTCAAAATAACATCAAGCTTTTTATATTCCCCCAATAAAAACAGCTCCGTTCAGAAGGAGATCTCAGGGGAAGCTGCTGGTTTTTTTATGGATATCAAGCTATAAGGCCTATTTTTACTTATATAATCTATCCATCTTGTCAAAAAAAGCAGTGGGCAAAGGCAGGAAAAGATAATATGAGAGGTGTGCTTTATCACACCATCCAGTTTCTGCTATCTACTGTCATTGGAACCCTAAACAACTTAAAAGAGTGACATATGGGGCAAATCTCCACGAGTGTTATCGCTGATGAAAGAGTGTACACGTGGATCGGAAAATAGATGCTGAAAGTATTACGATAGAGTTGCTCTTCATCACACGAGGCGGGGAAAACGTGATATCTAGTGAAACACAAGCAGCTATCATTATCGGAGGAGACAGTGCATCAGACAGTCACAGAGCGGAATCTATTCCACACGTTCTGTCGGGACATGGTGAGGAAGTTGATGAAGTGGCGACGAGATATTACAGCTGCTCCCTGCAGAGCTGCATATCGAAGAGAGAAAAAAAGACCTAGAAACAGCGCAAGAACACTGTCAGCAACAAAGCGAATGTTTCTGATGACGCATGCTTACTCATGACTTTTTTAAAAAGCCTGTCTACCACATTCAAGCTTGATTACTAACAGACCTACAACAAAAAGATAACATCCCAGCAATAGTCGGTCAAAACTTTACAGAAAACCAACAAGGACGCGTACACATTGCGGATAAGCAAATGCTGGTAAAAACTTTTACCGATATGATTCATTTAAGTCAAGAGAAATAAAGAACCATATATTCTCTTATATGTATTTGAATATTCAGATTTTTCACCGAAGCTGTTAATGTGTCACAAATTACATTTGAATAAGTAGATTAGAAATGTGCAATCTGTTATCAAGGATCACAGTGACACATTTTTGATATAACAATTACGCCAATCATAAATAACTCAAAATATGTGCATTGCATGGTTAACTTCCATTTGTCAGCATATCAGTCATCTTTAAAATGGATTGTTCTAGAACCACCAGAAAGAACCACTAGTCAAAGTAACATTTATATTATAACCTACTTTTCCTACTTTCTTTTAATCTTAAGCAAAGAGCTTAGACTAATACATAATTTAAATAAAACCTTTGAAGACTTTTTCCCTTTTAATAGCCTCTCCTTTGCTGCCCATTTCCCTCATACTATGGTGCACGCAGACCAACACTGAAAGATGAGACAATGTTGGTTGGGGGGGGAGAAGTGCTGAATACATTTTAACATACCTTACCAAATGAGTCCATAGGCAACAATAACAAAGTACATACCGAAAGGTTACAACTTATTGAAAACACAGTGTGATAACCATATACAGTAACCTTTTTTTTTGGTCAGAATACGAAATAGTGCGCTATTGGTAATCTTTTTAAATATCTAATAAAAAATTATTAAGCTGAACCGGTAACTATAAAATGATTAAGTAGAGGTTTTCAAGCTTTTTCATGTCAAGGAGACTCAAACATGACAATTCTTATGTGAGGGACCACTTTAACTACAGTAAATCTCTCAGATAACAATAAATAGAATTAATTTAAATAAATACATTTGTAAATTTCCCTTAAACTCTCCAGACACCAATATGGAACCACTAATTTAAAGTCAACATGAAATAAAAATTAACCTATCTATTTTATAAATGCACGTTACTGATCTTATTGCAAACAATTCATCAATGCATGTGTTTTATTTATTACATATTATTAGACCTCATAATCTTTAGTCAAATTGACTTGATTTTCAGGTGATACGACAGACTTCTCTCTGGTGTTGTAAGCCAGACTTCAAGCTCACAAACATTTTCCTTAGGCTTTGAGTGCAACTCCCACATCACCGCCCTACATATTTAATTTTTCGATAATCCGTTACACTCAGATGTATGTCACAATACAGAAGAAAACATCCTACACTACTTCTGTTTTATCCCAACTTTAAAGGACCAGACCTCGGGCACTTATTAAAGAGAAAGACAGCATATTAATGGTCTTACCTGTTGTAAATGTCGTCATCTTCACCTCCCCAACCCCAGTACTCATTAGGGAAGCCATTGATTTTGAGGAACTGCTTTTTGCTAAGGCCAGACACCCCTCCAAAGTACCCCGCATAGGGCAGCCTGCAAGAGGGAAAGGACCAAGGTCATTCTTGTTCAGTTATTACACATATTAGAATAAAGTCTTAAATCTGAGTGCATAAGACCTTATAATCATCAATAACATTTTCTCCAGTAATATTACCTTAAATTGTCTGTTCATGCCTTTTGTCCATTTGGAATGTAGGGCTAAAGGCTTTGGATTCCCATTAGATTTTCTTTTTGATTCAAGTCTACAGTGAAATATCCTTTCTGTAGGCCCTCTCTGAACTGAGCCCTTTAGTCAGTCAACTCAAGCATTCGAATTTAACAAAATTGCATCTCATATGAGTGATTCTAGAGAGCCACAGAGTCCTCCCAGAGGGTATCCAACATTTTCAAATGCTATCTGATCCTTCTCCCAACTCTCTTTCATCACTTCTCTCCTGGTTGCCACCCCTCAGGCCCCTCGGTTGAGCTACATAACTCTAAGGACGCCCAGTAAAAGCTTAAGTGCACCATAAACTTTAGAATCCGTTTCTCATCATAGAAATACAGCTCACGGTTCAGGAGGCCACTGTCAGATGAGAATTATCTGAGGAATCATCGTCTACAGGATTAAAGGCTGATATAAATATACATACTCCATTGCAGGTCAAAGGATGAATTAAAAGGCCTTGGTGGTTCTCAGAAGAACTAAATCATATATTTGACATTTAAACCACAGAGCAATTATATCACAAGCAAGTGTTTGAAGCCTTCAAACAAATGCTCTACTGGATGAATACAGTCTGGAAAAGCATTGAGTCCACTTAGTTGAAAACATGGTTTCTGTGTGTCCTCTTTTAAGAGGCCCACTGGGCTGTGGGCTGGCAGGTGCATCATGGGTAGCCGCCCGGGGTTCGCCTTGGGCTACTGTGGTGTATGTTGCCAATGACAGAAACCACATCCACCCACGCAAAAAAATGTGTGACATAAGGGAGAAAGAGAAGCAAAAACCTACATGAACGCGCACACACACACAAACACGCATCCACACACACACACACAAACACGCATCCACAAACAAGCGCTCGTGCACGCTGCAACCATACGTTAAAAGACAACAAGCTAAAATTAATGAGGCCATCTGCTACAGCAGCAGTCTTCACAGAAACAGTATGGCTGAAATTTCCTCACACGCTCACGGTCTGAGCGCATGTAATTCTCTAAAGGTGCTCCATTTATTAAACCAACGTTAAGGCCTCCTCAGACTGAAGACGCACGCCAATAGATGACTCACAGAGGAAACTGAATTATTAGCCCCCTGACAGTTAAAGGCAGTTCATGCTCTGGAGAAGGTCAGTGGCATTTGTTTAACAACGTATTGTCTGGCCGTCCACAGAGAAATAAAACCAAATTGAAAAACTGTTCAAAAACACTACTACTACTAGTAATAAAAATATATAATATAATAAAAGACCTGATGATAATAATAATAATACATTATTTAATAATAATTATTATTATAAAATAACACTATTACTACTATTGCTAATACAATAAAAACATATAAATAATAATAATCATAACTATAATAATCATATTACAGTAACTATCATTAAATGTGTTACACATACCAACTGATTAGTAAACAATTATCTTTTGGAATAACTTCCCAACATAGCATACATCTTAAGATAGAGGCTGATTTTAACAAATTCCTTGCGAATGGACGAGGAAGGCACAGAGTTAAGATTGTCTTGGTCCTTTCACCCCTCACACAAAGACAGGAAATTAAACACCATGGAGCAAAGGCCAACTTGTCTGCTTGCCAACAGAAGACAGACAAAATTCATTTCAGGTTCGGAAAAAAAACATAATACAGCGAACCTTCACCAGTGTTTTAATATCTCCAGCTATTACACTTGAAGAGAACCAGTCTGTCTCCGCTAAATAATTGTCTGCCTTGGAAAATGAATACATATGCTTGTCAAGGCTCCAGGTCTGTCTAGACTGGCACAGCACCTAACAAATTAACTTTTGATACATAATAATTCAGCTGTATTCTAGAGCTCCAGATGACAAAGCATCATAAGACATATATCTTCCCTAGTGGAAAAAAGCAATTAATCATCAGAAGCACAGGCTTTGACAGACAGCCCTCAAGCTCTGGCTGTTTGATTAACTGACTCTGTTCTCTGCAAAGAAATAAAGACAAATACAGACATGGCATCTATTAATATGTATGTAAACAGCAACAAATGCAGCCCAGCATATCTGTAATAAAATCAGCCAAGGCCACAATTCTACAAGGATATTAAATTCATATAAAACACGCCACTGATTTCAGTTTATTGCATTTTCAGCCTTTATATGAGGCTTCTGATTATTTATGTATCAAAAGGGACTAGAATTATAAAAGTGAGATAAAATGATATATCAAATATAATGTGTCAGCAGACTCCTCCACTTTGTGCTTCCCAAAATATTTAATGTTACCTGAAGCCGAATTTGTCCATGGCAATGGCAAAGTGACGGGGCTGGTCATAACAGTGGTACAGGTTCCGGTCATCCATAGGGATCAGGTCTATGTCACTGAAAATGAAGCAGTTGTATTCTGCGTCTTTAAGAGCCTCCGTGTAGCCAACATTTAGAAGCTTGGCCCGATTGAAGGTGTCCTCGCCAAGCTGAAACACAACAGAAAAAAAATAACACCAGCTTTACAACTGCTATAAGGACAATGAAAAAAAAAAGTAACTACAATTCATTATTCTGACTTTTTAATATTATCTATAGCTATAATATTGAAAACAAAAAAAATTATAAGAAAAGTAAATCATAAAAATGTCTAATTAGGTCTATATTTTCACTGAATGGGATGCCATGTAACACCACAACACCATGTGGTGTCTGAACTAATAATCCAGTGTGACAATAATCCCATGTAATCCTGTAATACCTGAGATTTGGCCCAATAATCCAAAGGTGTGAACTACTGTCACAAATCTACTGCCTTTTCAGCACAATGCCCGTGGATGTGCACTACAAAAGCATTACCAAAATGATTAAAGGATGCATATTACGAAATGTCGCATTCACTGCACAACCACGTCTATAAACAGTGATGAACGCCTTTCGATACAAACAGAAACACCTCTCAAGAAAAGCTCTAGATTTAACGAGTGAAATCTTATTTCACGACATCAATGCTAAAAAAATAAGGAAAATACCTTAATACTAAGTGACTTTTAGCTTCTATCAATATTTATCCTAAATTCAATTCTCTCAGAGGCCCAGATGCTTCAATATAAGAGAGAAATGGAGAAAGAGTGAGAAGGGACAGATAAGGCAGTATCTTTAAGAGACATAAAATAGCTTTTTCCATCAGCAAGGGTGCTCATTAAACATCACTGGGCTCATTTTTACTAGTTTAATAAGATTTATTCCTTGTGTGGTGGCAGGCAGCTCAGACAAACACAGCAGTAGATGTCTGGTAATAACACACCTCGCTAAAAACGACAGATTTATAACAGGGACATGCTCACGACTTAGAATCTCTCATCCAAGAAACCAGCTCCAACACAGTAGATATGTGGACATCATGAACAGATGGTTTTGGAACAAAAAAAAAGTCTAATTATTTTTAGAAAAAGGATCATCGGAACTAAGCATTCATCCTGAAGTTTCAGCTGTGAGGTGTTTGGCTTGTTTTGAATGGTTTCAACACACCATGAAGTGGGTTTGATTGTGAAACAGTTGTAATACCCTCCCCTCATTAGCCGACTCGCACCTGTGCTAAAGTCGTTAACCTTAACAGGGACAATGGCTCATCCGGAGTGTTATACCATCCTATTTTTGTGCTGTACATCACCAAAACATACAGAAGTGATAGACGTCTCATGTACAGTTACATACATATATTAAAGCATGACAGGCTGTCTCACAGTGATTTTACCACAGTTAAAGGTGTTGTTGGACAATGCATGGTGCCTAAAAGTGGAGTGCCTAAAAACCCCCTTATACACTGTAATGAATAAGTGAATTTTTGTTTATATAAAATGCAAAAAGACACCAATGATCAATAAATAATTAAATGTATTGAAATGAATAACTACAGCAAACAATTCTATTGTCAATTACTATCACAACTAATACTGTGATACATTTTTTGATGAACTTTTGATGAACTAAAACTTTGATGAACATAAAGTTCAAAAGAACATCTTTCATTTGTAACATTATACAGCTCTTTAATGTCACTTTTGACCAATTCATGATCCTTTCTGCATAAGTGTTAATTTCTTTAAAAAATAAATAAATAAATAAAATCTTACCCCAAAATTAAGTTAAATTTAAATGAACTGTTTTCTATTTTAATATATTTTAAACGCTAAATTTCTATATACTAAATGATCCTTCATATATCATTCTAATATGCTGATTTGGTAAAGTTCTTATTATCAATGTTGAAAAAAGTTGTGCGGCTTCAGATTTTTGTTTCTTGTCCAGGATTCTTGATAAAATACAAAGTTGAAAAGACCACAAGTCATTTGAATAGAACTCTTCTGTAAGATCATAAATGCCTTTTAAAGGGTTCATATGATGTTGCTAAAAAGATCATTATTTTGTGTAATGAAATGTGTTATGCGGTTTAAAGGTAAAAAAAAAAACACCCCCCCCCCCCCCCCCCCCCCCCCCCCCCCCCCCCCCCCCCCCCCCCCCCCCCCGCGATGATTTTCAACATACTGTACATTATTGTTCTCCTCTATCCCGCCTTTCTGAAACGCATCGATTTATACAAAGCTCATCGGTCTGAAAAGCGAGGTTGCTCTGATTGGCCAGCTATCCAGTGCGTTGTGATTGGCCGAATACCTCAAGCGTGTGACGGAAATGTTACGCCCCTCACATACTGTTGATGCACTGTCCCGGCCGGAGCAACGAGACAAAAACATTAAAACCCATTATAAACGAGGCATTTGTTGCATCCAGTGGGGACATAATTACGGATTATAATGACTTATACTGTCTTTTTACGCGTTGCATCGCGTCGCGTAAACATAAAACCATGTCTGCATTGTGATCGGAGAAATGACAAACAACAAGCGCTGCTACTCTACACTGCCCAAAACTCAAGTTTGAATCATCAGTGACAAATCCTTAAAATTAAAACGTACTTACAGTCTGTGAGTCAGAACAGCCGGCATTGTAGTCTACTCTACCAGGATCAGGAAACAGTCTTCCATAAAATGTGATGCACAAATCTGAATATTTGGGTTGAACTGTTCTGGAACAGTGTTGTAAATACAACTTAACCACTGATTTCTAGTCGTGTCCTCTTTTGGAAGACCAAACAAAGTAGTTTCGCTTTCACAACGAAACACACAGTGCCTTCACGACATGGTGGCACCAACAATACTACAGCGAGAAGAAAAAAAAAAAAAGTTATGCCTTCTTTCTTTGCGTGAACATTTGGGCGGCGTTATGCAAATCTTCCCACATCGTGACGTAGACACGTGGGGGCGTGTTAGAATGAGCCTACCTAAAACGGCTCATTCTAACACGCCCCCACATGTCTAGGAAAAATTTAAATCGCATCATATGACCCCTTTAATGTCACTTTTGATCAATTTAGTGCATCCTTGCTAAAAAAAAAAACTTTTGAATGGTAGTGTATATACATTTAATATGAACCGTTCCTTTGTAGTTATGTGTACCTTTTGCTTATTTGACATTTATACAGTAGATATTGGCATTAGCTATTGAGAAACCTATTCTGGTTGACATGATAACATGGAAATACAATGGCATTCTCTGGAGTACCTTGGAGCACTAAAGTCAACTGTACATGAATATGGTTATATAAATCCTCATGTAAAGTAAATGTCAAGAGTGGTTTGATGTATAACCCATTACAAACAGCCAAAACTGAAATGCATCTACTCTGAAGGTTTTTCCTAATTGTAGTCAATGAGGCAGAGGAAAATCATTCTTGGCTCGAGCTCAGTAAATACAACAGCCTCCCTCTTTCCATCAGTACCACACTAAGAAGTACAATGACTCTGTTTCTTAACCTAGACTTAAACCACTCAGCTTGAGGTCTGAGAGTCACATCGGCCCCCAGCTAGAGTCTCCTTCTGCTTCTATAAGCTTATCACAGCCATGTCAGTTGCTCAATACTTGCTCTCTGAGAAGCAATTAGCTGTATTTTTTTTATCTGATGATCACGCTGATAGCTAATCACAAGCCCTTGCTCGCTCTAGGTCATGAGGTAGGATCCCTATAGTGGCACGCTCAAGGCCAACTGGGGGAGTCCTACCCAGACCCTGTTGCTATGGAGACAGATTAGGACCAGGGCTCATCCTGAGAGATTGCATTGTGCATTTTCTTGTGCAGGTGTGTGTGTGTAAGCCTGCATTATCAGTCCTCAGCAGGCTGACCATATCATCCAGCATGCTATCGATGCCAGAGCAGAAGGCTAGAGAAAGAGAGGGGACAAAGAAAAAAAAAATTCAGGAGTGAGCTGGATCGAACAGAGTTACAGGGAATGTGTGCATGAAAGAGACAGAGTCATAGAACATGAAGGAGAAAAAGGAGCTTCCAGAGCTCAACAGTCATTTTTTGGTGTACCCCCCCCCACTTTACTTGAAGGGTGTGCATAAGACTGACATGACACATACATAATCATGACATGACACCTACATAATCATGACATGACACATGTCATGAATATGAAGGTTTTTTATGCATGTTTATGGCAACTGTCATTAAGTGTCATTCGCTCAGTTCTGTAATTTTTTATGCAAAGATGACATTATTTGAGATGTCTTTGTTATGGGCTATGGTTAGGGGTAAGGGTAGGGGTAGGGTTAGGTTAGGGTTAGGTCAAATAACATCATATTTGCATTAAAAATGACATAAAAAAGCGAATGACACTTAATGACAGTTGTAATAAACATGCATAAAAAAACCTTCATATTCATGACATGTGTCATGTCATGATTATGAAGGTGTCATGTCAGTCTTATGCACACCCCTTCAAGTAAAGTGTTACCCATTTTTTTTATTCTGCCGAATTTTTACTTGCCATGCCAAGATTTTCACTGGCCCCTTCAAAAAAATTATATATATAAAGGCATTTATATAGTATTTTTTTTATTAAACGGTAATTTTAAAATAAATTACACTTACAAAAGCATCCAATAATAACAGTATGCTTGGGGTAATGTAACTTTTTAAATCTGTTGTTTAGTTTATTATTAAACTTTTTTAACAATATTCATTTATTCTCAGTGTGAAATGTGTGGCTTTACATAAGACTTAACCCAACACAAAAATGAAAATAAATAAAATAAAAAATAAACAACCCTAATTACAATTAAAAAAAATTCTGCTTTTAAATTATCATTAAAATACATAAATACAAAAAATGCACATTATGAAAATTTTAATAATAATAATTGAATATTCAATTATATAATGTGCAAACACATAATATCTGTATTCATGTAGTGTAATGATCATTTACTCATAGTAAATAAAAAAATGAAATATTCTTAAAAATAATCTGCATCAATATCAGTCATACAAATTAAAGGGAAAATTCTGTCAACTGGACTGAATCTCTGGGACGTCATGACACTTGCACTCTGGTTTCATCTTCTCAAACGTGAGTGAAAAGAAAAATCCTGCAAAACTGAAACAGAAGTATTCATTTAGCTGATGCTTTCATCGTAAGTCACTCAAAGCGCATTACTTATAGAGACAAACCCCCTGAAGCAACCTGAAGATCAGTGTCTTGCTCAGGGCCACAATCACTCACAGATCCCTCCTTGCAGCGATCAAACCAGCAACCGTCTGGTTAACCAGCCCAGATGAACATCCACTACACCACGCCATCCCCAGAAACTCAATCTCACCTAAATGAGGACACCATATTCTGCACAAGCATGCTACAGTCAACAGACCACTTACAGTGAGTGTTTTATATGCGCTGCGTTTTGACAGGCTCTCTTGTTGTGACCTTTTTTTCCCTGCTCGCTACTATAGAAATGCTTTGTATAGTCAGACTCAGTACTGTTTCTAAAATACTCAGAGGAAAAAAACAGCTCTCTACAGAACGGCTGTCGAGCATTAAGCTCAGAAACACCCTGACGTTTCTCACTGTTGAACAACTGTGCCGGGTCAGAGAAAGCTGCTAACGTACTGCTGGAAGTTTTGCTATTACAGTTAGCTTATTTTGGAAGTTGCTTTGATTTAGGAGAGAGCTGCCTCATTACTGTTCCTCACTGCCACCTGACAGCTACTGTAGCGCAAGCAGGGCTCAATTAAAAGCATGCTTCAGACATGTGTTCGTGTCTTATCATTGGCTGGAGGATGAGGCAGCGCTGGCGACCGGCCAGGCAAACTAATTTACAGTAATGAAACAGTGGCTATGGAAGTGCAGAAGAAAGGCAGCTTATAGACAAACCCCAGCTATTTCTGAGAATTCAATTTGAGTTTGTCTCCATTTCATCAATAGCCTGGCATCACGAGGATTAGCATGGAAAGAAGACAGACGAAACAAGCTGCTGTTATCAGATGGATTCATTAGGCTGGATCAGAGCACTCTCTGCCTCTTTGTTTCTTCTTTCCTTCCTCATCCTTTCTTTTTTACTGCCCTATGTTCTTTTCCTCACTTTCTCTCTCTCTCTCTCTCATCCTTTCTATCATTCGTCATTTCTTTCATATCTTCAATACAATTTGGTTTCTCTCCCTCTATAGATTTATTCCTTCTTTTTTTCTTTCATCCTCTTCCTTCCACATATTTTCATTCTTTTTTTTCCTTTCTTCATTATTTTTTTCTTTCTCTCATTTTTGGTTTCTCTCTTTTTATTGCTTCCTCCTTCCAATGTTTTTTTCCATCCTCTTCCTCTCTTCATTCCTTCCTTTTTCATTATTGCCTGCCTTCCTTCCATCCACCCATTTTCTTTCTTTCTTTCTTTCTTTCTTTCTTTCTTTCTTTCTTTCTTTCTTTCTAATGCTTACGTCTTGCCTCCATCTTACTTTGTCCTGTTCTTTTTTCTTTCTTAAACTTTTTTCCAAATGTGCTTTTCCCCAACCATTCTTTTATTTCTCTATTACTTCATCCCTTCTTTCCTTTTGCTTTTATCTCTTCCTTCTTCTCTTGCTTCAAACTTTGCTTTCATCGATCGTTCCTTTCTCTTTTCTTCATTCCTTAATTTCTCCGTCCTTTCCCTTTCTTGCTCATTTCCTTCCATCTTTCCTTCTTTTAAGTTTTCTGTTGCTTCTTTCAACATCCTTGGTTTCTTTCCCTCTAGTGCTGCCTTCCTTCTGTTTTCTTTCTTCCTCTTTGCTCATTTTTTCCTTACATTTTCTTTTTCACTTCCTCTTCATTCTACATAATTATTTCTTCCTATATTTTCACTCTGGTTTCTTTCTTAGTTTCTTTCTTCTAATTTTGCTTTACTCCAATCTTTCCTTTATTTCTCCCCTTTCTACATTTATCTTCCTTATTCACTTCCTTCCAATCTTTCTTTCTTTCTTTCCTTGTTTTCACTTCCTTTGACTGACTCATTGACTTCCTCTCCCTTCCAGACAGATGCAAATAGAAATAAATATGTCAAGGATCAACCATTTTAGAGTATAAAGAGAGAATAACCATACAACAGTAAGAGGGTTATTGTTATTCTCTCCTGTATGTGAGAGGCCAATTAATTATTGCTGTTCTATCAGTGCACCATTTAAATATGGATTATCGCTGGGCGTACATCAGCCTTGGAGCAGATTATTAGAGTAAGCCTTACTAGAGTATACGCAACACCCGCACTCTTGCTGTCTGACTGACACTAAACCTATACAATATTCTAAGGGCCCACAGGGAACTAGAAATTTCCCATTACAAATAAATCACTAACACAAACCGTGAGGATACCTTTTCTCACCAATATTTCTATCGACCGAGTGTCAGGCTTTCGAGTAAACAGAAAGATCAGGGCATTCTGGGTTGAGCTACTGCAACAGTGAAGGTCAGAATCACCTTGCAGGGAGTATGATTTCCATCATATCCACCACATGTCTACTAATCGAACACGGTGAGAGAAATACTCACAGTGTGCCGTCACACATCCCACAATGCACTGCAACAGGATTATTTTGGGTTTTTGATCATCATAAGAAACCATTGCCTTCAGCAGGGTTGGACCAGGTCTGGTCGAACATGCAGTTTAGGAGATCTTAACCTCCCTATGGGTGCCACTGGATGAATCATACACGGTGTTGCTAGCAATCAGCTTACATTAAGGCTATCAGAACACCTGCTGTCAGCTAATAAACCATGGAGAATTTCTGCAAGTCTCCCTGTCAAAGTGAGTTATTGCGGTCTTCAGTAACACTTGCGGGCAGAAGAGAACTCTTCCTCTTCTAGAAACTGCCTCTTCAGACCTACGTGTACCCAGTACAACTAGGCCTTGCTAATTTGATTTTGATGTGTTGGTATCAGTCCAGTGGCTTAGGATACATGCCATGTTTCTCTCTTCTTTTTATTGTCTGTTACGGGCAAGACTGCCACCGCAGGGATCTCATGCAAGAAATCACAGAGCACAATGAGGCACTATTAATCATTCCGCGCTAACAAGGGACAACATGCATGTCCAGTCTTATTTTCATTCCCTTCTGTGATTTTGTGGACTGTAAAGTGAATGATAAATTACAGTACAAAGCATGACAGTATCAGTATCGCAAGGCAATAACTAGCAAAACACTGAAAAAAGTCTGGCTCTGTTTCTCCAAATCCTCCATGGAAAAGTGTACAACACTCCTTTCACTGTTAATAGGACAGATTCTAGGGAAATGCACTAAGAAAAACAAAGTTAATTTGAAAGCACGACTGTTTCTGGTTATAGTATGGAAAAGACTGAGAATGAAACAACTTTTAGTAAAATCTGTCATTTCCATGTTAGACGCAACCGTTTAATTTGCTGGAAATTTACCAAAATGTACATTTTCTTGTATTTAAACCTTAAAATACACGTCTAAGGGGGATGCGTCCACACAGACAAAATGTTATGAAGGAGGACTGAAGTTAAGTCGAGATGTGGGTGAGCATGAGATGCATGCTAATGTAACGCAATAACATCGCTGGCCTCATTTTCGTTAATCTGTTCGGCTATTGGGGCTTGTAGGATAAAAGGGGACCCCGCACATCAGCAGGTGATTAATATATACTCAGCTGTCAACCGGTATGGAATCCAGATAAGTTGAGCAGCATGAAGAGGCTTCATAAATCAGGCTTTTGAAATAAATGTGCTACAAGTATAATACCGGGAGACAGGTGGGTGTTACATCAACACTCTTCTTTGACAGGCAAGTGTTCAGATGTAGGGGGACGGGGAATTTCACAGACCTGATTTAACTGCACAATGTGAGCTGTGAAAATGTCAAACATATTAACAGCTGGGCTATATTCATAGCTGAAGGCAGGTAATGGGATGTAAAGGCCCTTATTGTGTAACTTCATTAAACTTATCTCTACTGCCTCTGTAAGTTTCCTCTTGTGCTGAAAAAAAAGAAAAAAAAGAAATTGATATATACTCCAACCAAGACTTAGTCATACTTTTATAGTTCTTCTATTAAAATAAATCACCCAAACACACTATAGAGCAAGCACTGTTAGCCATCTTCAAATTCACTACAAAGAACAATGTTAACAAATATTTTGGAATCTATACTGCAATTTATGGTTGAATGTACACTAGCTGTAAAACAACTTTTTTTGCTCAGAGGGTTTGCTCAGAAAGACACAATCCAAAAAAATTAAAATAATTATAAATAATTGCCTTGCAAAATTTTTATGATCATTGTTTATTCACAATAAATTCTTTAAAAAGGCATCTGATTACTGCAAAATAATATACCTAGGACACAAACTAATGAGTGAAGAATGAGGCAAGTGTCAGTTTATATATCCTTGCACTGTGATTAAAAAAAACAAGTTCCCATAAATATGCACATATTAAAACACTACCAAGTTGGTATTTAAATGTGAATCTTTCCCAAGTTTTAATTTACCCCTGTGAGAATTGCAGAGGTTTTATCCATCTTGAATGGCTGTGCACTGAGACAGCGAGGAAAGTCTGCGGACCCCAGTACACGTAAGAGCCGATGTCAATGCAATGAAAAGTCTGCCTTAGTCCATGTTTAGGACATGATGTTCACCCAGCCCATGTCCTAATCTTCAAGAACCGCCCTAAGCAGTGGCGTGCACAGACCTCTGGAGGGGCAGGGGACAATTGTTGTTATGAGTGCACAAGGGCACTATCGCGGCCCCGGCCCGAACGAGTCAACCATTCAGACTCTCTGTAGGGCTCAACTGTTTTCATTAGCTCACTGACACTTCCAAATCTTATTACAGACTAACAGCAGGTCAAGCCGAAACGCTCACGGCGCTCACATTACGAAAGCACTGCACTGACTTCGTATGTCTTTCAATGCTAACAATCCAAATCAAACATGAGCAAAAAACGGACTGATTGCAGCAGAATGACCTGCCTGACATCAGTAAGATTAGTCTCAGTTCTGAAAGATGGTAAACCACCTTCGCTCCAGCAGCACTGGCTAAATGGGTTTTACAGCTGAAGTGTTAACACTGCACACAATCTGACCCGTCTACTATATTAGACCCACTGCTGCGTGCTGGATAGCATATGATCCTTTCTCTATATGCTTCGCTGGCCGAGCTCCAAGCGTTTCCCTCCTGAGGCAGGCCCCTGATGTGTTACATTGTTCTTCATAACATGTGTAACAGAAAGCTAGTACTTGATCCTCCATTGTAAATCCAATAAGCAAAGTGCATGTAGCCACAGTCGTGAACATGCTAAATGGGTTATTTATGTTTGTGTGCATGAGTGAGAGCGAGAGAGATGCTTAGTTCTATAGAGGTACTATTGTCTATTTAAAGGTACAGATCATCCAAAAATTTACATTGTCATCTCTTACTCACCCTCATGTTTTCCAAACCCATTTGACATTTTTCTTCTGCAGAACACAAAAGGAAAACATTGGAACTACTACTTTTCCATGCTGTTGTCCTAGAATTGACAATAAATGGGGACTTAAAGAGATTGTCCACCCACAAATAAAAATTCTGTCCAGCTCATGCCGTTGCAAACCTATATTACTTTCTTTCCTCTGTTGTACATAAAAGATCTTTTGAAGAACTTTGGTAACCAAACAGTTTTGGTTCCCATTGACTTCCACTGTGTAGACAAATAACGAAACAAAAACAAAACAATGGAAGTCAATGGGAACTAAAACTGTTTGATTACAAAAATTATTCAATAAGAACATCTTCTTTTATGTTCCACAGAAGAAATAAAGTCATGTGTTCGGAATGACATGAACAAATGTTGACAGCATTTTCAATTTTTGGGTGAACTATTACTTTAAGCATTCAAGCTTCAAAAAGGATGCAAAAACACCATTAAAATGTCATAAAAATGGTAAATACAAGGCACACACTATATTTCAAGACTTTTGAAGCCATTAAAACAGTTTTGTGTGTGAGACAGATTGGAATTTAAGAAGTTATCCATTGAAAATCTTTGGCACGTTCATAAGATGTCAGATTCATGAACAAATCATTCTTTTAATGAGTCAGTGGGTCCAATTTACACACACACACACACAAAAAATCCTATAATGAATCAGACTGATCCTGTTCTGGTTCAACTCACTGACTCAATGATCCAGTTAACAATTCCCACACAAAGCTACAGCTTCAGAAGACTAACTTCAGAAGACTTGACTTATGTCATAATGTACTACTTTAATGATACTTTTATGATGCTTTTGAGTCCTTTTTGAAGCTTGAAAAGAGTGATTCTTTAGATTTCTCCTTGTTATTGTGTTTATAGTGAATTGAAGATGAAACAGTACTGAAGTGCCACATGTGACTTCTGTAAAGTGTGATAAGAGAGAATCTTCAAGTGAAAAACCATTATTTGTCACCACACTCCAATTTAGATTAACCACATTGTTTGGAGTTATGCAGAGATGATCAATGCTTGCAGCCACACCATCTATACCTCAACCATCCCAAAGGAATCCTGAAAAACGGGAATGTCTTGAAAGAGACAAGAAACACAGATGTACTGTGTTGAAATCTAGTGGAGTTAGCACAGCTACAATGGCTGCAGCGGCGTGCCAAATCAAAATTCTGGCAGAGTGCATAAGCATGCAGCCCCACGAGGCTCAGCTGGAGCACAACCAATCACATTCTGAACTTCTCCTTATTATCTCCCTAAACATCTGCCCCATGCCTCCACGGGACTCAGAAAAGAGAGGAACCATTTGATTAATGATTCAGAATCGCTCTCCTGAATCGTTAAACACATCTGCATCAGCAACCTTGTTTCACATAGTAATAAATAGCAGGAATCTGTCTGGATGCCTGACCTGAACCTACTTTAATGTAAATCACTTGATCCTTATTAAAATGCTGAAAGCTGATGTGAATGGAACTTACACTGGAATAGATTCAGCATTAATAAAAACACTGAATTTCTTGAGCACCAAATTAGCATATTAGAATGATTTCTGAAGCATCATGTGACAGTGAAGACTGGAGTAATGGCTGCTGAAATTCAGCTTTGCCTTTACAGCAATAAATTCAATTTTAAAATGTATTAAAATAGAAAAAGTTATTTTAAATTGAAATAATTATTATTTATAATATTACAGTTTTTGACATACACTCTTTCACTTTTCTTTTTTCTGTTTTTAACTAAAAAACATATATGCTTCTGAATTCAACAGCCATCAGTGAAAGTTATCAGCTTTCATTTTGCAGGTGATGCATAATTGATTTCAGATGAACTGTGTTGATTTGCTCCACTCTAAAACCAGATCAAATTCAGCCAGACTGAAATCCTTGAATACAGTGTAAGACTTTTGCAGCTAATCTAACTAGGGTTAGCCATAATTGGACTGCCTCCATGCCTGACCTCAATTTCTCACTACTTAAAAGGTCAGGCTTCAGTGAGACGATGTCTTTCTGCCTTGGTCTCTCGCTTGCAATCTACAGAAATGAAGAACGTACCTAGAGGATATGAGAAAAAAAAATCAATTATGAATTCACATTAATTTTGGCTAGTCAGCTACATAGAGAAACATCTACAGTAAGTAACAGCTATTCAAGTTATTAATTAAAAATCTTGCTGGACAGTTACGGTCACCTTTCACTTTCAGTATATGAAGCTATATAGAGTATATTTCAGTATAGAGCTGCTTGAACATTCTGCTATACACAACTCATTCTGTGGAAGAAATAAATTAACAGGTTTTGAAAGACACGAGGGTGAGAAAATGAATAGAGAATGGTCATTTCTGGGTGAACTCATTGTCTTTAAAGCATGAACCCCTGAAGGACAGACAAATAAAATGCTTCTGGTGTGTTTGTGAGAAAATCTACTGAAGCACTGTTTTTGTCTGTCTGTTGGTTTTTATTCAGCTATAAACTTAATGTGCCATGCAAAAGCAGAAACATAGTAAAGGCAGCTTGTTGACTAGTGCATTGCAAAAAAAAATCTTTTTCAAGGATACGGTGTGTTAAATGTGGAAAATATCACATCAAAAATTTAAATTCCTACAAATATTTCATGCATTATCAGAGCAGCGGGCAAGATTTACAGAAGCACATTTTTCCCCTCATCTGTTGGCTCCTTGGAGCGTAACGCTCACCCTCGTAAACTGCTGTCAAAACAGTCCCTGCTTAAAACAGCCCCAGACGGGGAGGGCAAGCAATTTAAAAATTATACCTTAATTTTTCTGATGGTCTTTAGTCTGAATCTGCTAATAGAATTGTGCATTTAATGTGAGTGTGCTTTAGGAAGAGCTTTCTTGATTTGTGTTGCCTATGTGCTTAACTTTAATTACAAATCCCATTAGTCTTAAAAACGGTGCATTACACTGGCAATTTGATAAACAGATGGCATGACTCCCTACCTCACATCCACCACAACACTCCACTTTGAACATGGGGAAAACATCATTACTTCCACTTAGGAACCCTTGCCCACTAAAATGAGCCAATTACCAAAAAGACGCTTGATCATTTTGCTGTTTGTCCTTCAGAAGACTTGTAAGCCAGCCAGCCATTTGCAGTCCTCCTCTGGGTACGTGTGGGTGATGTGCACAACGATTAGCTGGATATGTGCCTTGGTATTCTCAACTGGATGTAAAATATCTGTGGAGTATCTTATTATTTTTCAAAGACAACAAGAGAAACTCTGTTATTTGTAATTTCACCCCTCGATATATCACAGGCAGCTTGGTATCGTCCTAGATCTATTATTAATGAAGACCAAGAATTAAACATTTTATGAGAATATGTGCACACAATTTCCCAGTAGTCAAGCATAGAAACTTTTTGCGGGCTTCCTCACTTAGAGTAAAATGTAAAAAACAGGCAAGGGAACACACACTCTTGTGTAATCAATAGCTGATGTTTGCTGGTGATTCAAGGTGAACATGCTAAAAAAAAAAATACTAACTGGCACTTGCGAGGATGGTGAGATGGGAGAGTAAAATAAGGGCTTCTCATCTTAAATGATGGATTAGGCCAGCCACACAAGGTCTGGAGGCAAAGAGCCCCATCTGTTTGTGGCCGACGCTGTGATATGCCATCTCTCTCTCTGTGCCCATGGGACGTTTCCACTCTGAAGGACAGCCTATTACATGGTCAGGGTTGAGGAATGCTGTCTCGCCTAGATTGCAAGTGTGGCAGGTGGATTATGCTGACACTCACACCATGGCTCTGGCGAAACGCATGAGCAGGTGGGTGAACCACTCAAGCAGAGGTCAAGGTGCCAGTGAGGCCCAGTCTGTCTCCTCATAGTCTCAGTCTTTTAGCACTTTTCCACTTCATGGTACCGAGCCGAGCTGCATCATGCAGTGGAAAAGCGCCATAAGTCTAACTACAGAACGTCTGACGTATATTGCTACAAACTGGAAAAACCTTCTTCAGCTAGCAAACTCTAATCTGATTGGCTAAGTCAAATTACAGAAGTACAGACACAGAAGTGTCTTATTGGTGGAATAAATAAACACTGGATTTGTCAAAGATTGCAAGATTAGTGGCATCAAATCTTCGAAAAGATCCATTGAAATGCTTAGTAGCAAGTTCTCTATATACTAGATGCACAAGCAGATAAATACAAAATAAGTAATAGATAAACATATTTACTTACATATAAACATATTTACTTATCTGCTTGGGCATCTAATTAACATATGTAAGTTTGAATATTTTTTAAAACATAACTTATTCTTGTGATGCAGTGCTGAATTTTCAGCAGCCATTGCTTCAGTTTTCAGATTCACATGGTCCTTCAGAAATCATTCTAATATGTTGATTTGGTGCTTAAGAAATTCAGAGTGTTTTTATTAATGCTTTACTTTTTGTGGCTGCTTAATATTTTTGAGGAAAATGTGGTACATAATACATGCACATTCAGAAAGTCAAAAGAACAGCAATTATTTGAAATATATTATTTGTAACATTTGTAACATTAATTATTTGTAACATTATTAATTAACTTACAGTCCTATTTTTGATTATTTCTGCAAAAGTCCTTTCGGAATACAACCATTGTTTAAAAAAATAAAAAATAAAAGTAAATCTCCAACTTGGTGTAGTTTTATCTAAGATCTGGCTCCCCTGCTTTGATACCTGACCCTCTGACTTAGAGGATGTTATTTATTTTCCCTGTGACTAAATATTTGTGGAGTATTGAACACCACCACAAGTATTATATATATATTATATATATATATATATATAATATATCATTATATATGTATTACAGGTTCATCTCAATAAATTAGAATGTCGTGGAAAAGTTCATTATTTCAGTAATTCAACTCAAACTGTGAAACTCGTGTATTAATTAAATTCAATGCACACAGACTGAAGTAGTTTAAGTCTTTGGTTATTTTAATTTTGATGATTTTGGCTCACATTTAAAAACTCACCAATTCACTATCTCAAACAAATTAGAATACTTCATAGACCAATAAAAAACATTTTTTTGTGAATTGTTGGCCTTCTGTAAAGTATGTTAATTTACTGTACATGTGCTCAATACTTGTAGGGGCTCCTTTTGCTTTAATTACTGGCTCAATTTGGCGTGGCATGGAGGTGATCAGTTTTGTGGCACTGCTGAGGTGGTATGGATCCCAGGTTTCTTTGACAGTGGCCTTCAGCTCATCTGCATTTTTTGGTCTCTTGTTTCTTATTTTCCTCTTGACAATACCCCACAGATTCTCTATGTTTTCAGGTCTGGTGAGTTTGCTGGCCAGTAAAGCACACCAACACCATGGTCATTTAACCAACTTTTGGTGCTTTGGCAGTGTGGGCAGGTGCCAAATCCTGCTGGAAAATGAAATCAGCATCTTCCAAAAACTGGTCAGCAGAAGGAAGCATAAAGTACTCCAAAATTTCTTGGTAAATGGGTTCAATGACGTTGGTTTTCAAAAAACACAATGGACGAACACCAACAGATGACATTGCACCCCAAATCATCACAGACTGTGGAAACTTAAAAACAACCTTGGGAAAACAACTTCACCAACTTGGCTAGGACTTCTCCACCCTTCTCCAGAAAAAAAAAAAAAAAAAAACAAAAACTCTAGGGCCTTGGTTTCCAAATGAAATACAAAACTTGCTCTCATCTGAAAAGAGGACTTTGGACCACTGGGCAACAGTCCAGTTCTTATTCTCCTTAGCCTAGGTAAATCGCCTCTGACGTTGTCTGTGGTACAGGAGTGGCTTAACAAGAGGAATACGACAACTGTAGCCAAATTCCTTGACACGTCTGTGTGTGGTGGCTCTTGATGCCTTGACCCCAGCCTCAGTCCATTCCTTGTGAAGTTCACTCAAATTCTTGAATTGATTTTGCTTGACAATCTTCATAAGGTTGCGGTTCTCTCGGTTGGTTGTGTATATTTTTCTTCCACACTTTTTCCTTCCGCTCAACTTTCTGTTAACATGCTTGGATACAGCACTCTGTGAACAGCCAGCTTCTTTGACAATGAATGTTTGTGGCTTACCCTCCTCGTGAAGGGTGTCAATGATTGTCTTCTGGACAACTGTCAGATCAGCAGTCTTCCCCATGATTGTGTAGCCTAGTGAACCAAACTGAGAGACCATTTTGAGGGCTCAGGAAAGCTTTGCAGGTGTTTTGAGTTGATTAGCTGATTGGCATGTCACCATATTCTAATTAGTTGAGATAGTGAATTGGTGGGTTTTTGTTAAATGTGAGCCAAAATCATCAGAATTAAAAGAACCAAAGACTTAAACTACTTCAGTCTGTGTGCATTTAATTTATTTAATACATGAGTTTCATAATTTGAGTTGAATTACTGAAATAAATGAACTTTTCCACGACATTCTAATTTATTGAGATGCACCTGTATATATAAACCAGATTGGGAAATGTAAGAAAAAGCACCGCACATCAAAACAGCTGTGATGTGCTTGTTTGTTTATTAACTTCGTTTATTAACTTCATTTCGTATGAGAGGCAGAACTGAAACAGTCTGAGAAATGTGTCCTTGAGAAGAACCATAAGTGAAAGCAGACGAGTGAGTACTTCAAATTGCATCTCCAGATAAACTCATGCTTTTAGGTTGAAAGCAAAGCATTTTAGATGCTGGCCATCCGGAGAGATGCTTGTAGCAACTCCAGTATTTTCTTCACATACACTCCAACACAGAGTTGCATGTGGAATGGGTAGTGTGGTTAAATTCAACAAAATCACACACCGTTGAGATATGAAGTGATTGACTGCATTGGCCTGGTACCTAGTGCAAAACCTGTGCCCGAACACAAACCCTGTTGCACAGTGAGGATGAAACATTACATCATGTTTCTTCACCATAAATAAAGTGAATGTATAAGTGCTCTTACAAATAGCCAACTCAAAGGGCAAAACATTTACTAGGAAGGAAAATAAAAAAGGTCAGATTCAAGCTGATGTTTCAAATTATAAGTTGGGTTAGAGGTTAATTGAATGGACTATTGCACAGGCCTCCTGATAAATTTGTTCTGCATCTGCATCATTTTATCTGACAGACACACAAGGGCATGAAAATACAGCGATATGAAAATAGATACTCAAAACGAACACAGAAAATGACCAAAAAAAATAAACAAACAAAAGAGCAAAAACAAATGCTGTATAGTACAACAAATGCACATAGATAGATAGACAGACACAGACAGACAGACAGACAGACAGACAGACAGACAGACAGATAGATATATATATATATTATTTATACTTAACGTAATATTCAACAAAGATCATCAAAATGAACAAAGAAAGTGGAAACAATGTACACAACAATACAAATTCTGTTGAGTACAACAAATACATAAAAACTCAGACTTTTAAATGAAGGTCAGGGGAAAAACCGCAGGCAGTAGCACAATGGAACTGCCACCAACAGGACCCTCATTCCCTCCCAACATTCTGCTCCATTACATCTGGGCAACAGCCTAAAACGACAGCACTGATTACCAATACTGACCCTGAATACTCAGTCACCTCTGCTCTGAGAGCGGACAGCGCAGGGACTGCTGAGCACATAATCTTGATTAAGCAGTGCTGGCAGACTTCAGCTCTCGGGTGAACTCAACAGTTCTCCGATCAGTCTCAGCACGGGTTGTTTTCATGTTGTGGCAGATGCTTTCCCAGCAAGGTCAACTGCTACTCTGAGAGAGACAGATGAAACATAAAACTGAGAAAGAAAGGGAAAAAGTTTCAGTTGAAACCGTTATTAATTTTTTATCTCAAAGTATGCCATTACTGTCTCAAAAGTATTATAGGCAATAGATCTAATAGAGCTCAATCTGGCCGAGCGATGAGACATCAACAACGAACATTACTGTGCTGTGTTAGAGCAAGGGCTGAGGAAAAAACCGGCACACACTGTGCTCACTGCTTTCTTGAAGAAAAGTAAATAATTTCATTTTCTTAATTTTTACATAAAATGTCATTTTGACTATGTGCATTAAGCTAAACTTTCAATCCTGTTGCCCATATTACTATAACATAAATGATAATACTGTACACATATTTCTTTAATTTACGGGAAATATGTGTATAAATAACTAAAAAGCAACATTTAACCCCAAACTAGCTAGCGATAGCTTGCATCTCTATTACTTCCAAAACTTTTTATGCAATTGTTTAAATGTCTAAAATGCAAAAATTCTATTAATTTGCTAAATAAAATTAAATAGAAATTAAAACAGCGTATACAGTATATATTTCATATCAATTTATTTTTTAGCTTACTTTTTAAGTTTCAGGCTCTATTTTGTGCCCTATTTGTGGAAAGTGACCAATAATAATAATAATAAAGCATGGTTTTCAGTGGTTGTATAGGGTCCATATACATATATGTATCATTAATATATATATAAGATATCTATATAAAATATATAATACAGGTGGTTGTCGGTCGGATAAGTGGTACGCATGTGCGCATGCGCGACCAAAATAAAAATTGCGCTGTGTAAATTAGTTTAGACCGCTCATTAGCGTACCGACATGGTTGACGGCTGTTAATGCACAATTACCATTTTAGATCGACAAAGCATAATACTATATAAGATTTATATTCGACTGAAAGCATAATCTAGGAAATCCGCTGCCGTTTTCCAAAGAACAAGCAAAACGGTGACATTTAATTCGTTCTTTGCTGACGCTCTTCACTCTGGGGCATGCATATACTTACGTGCCGGCACACGCCAAAATAAGCTTGCTTGTTTTAAGTTTGACAATGATAAAAGTCATATATTTAAAAAAAGAAATAGGAGCAGTTTATTGTTACTTTTACTATAATTGTATTTGTATTTAATACTGCCTTTTATTTTAAACACAATAGTATTATCACACTTTTATTTTGTTTATTTTATTAAAAAATTCATAATGTGCAATAATATTAGTAGTCACTATTATCACTATTTTTTTATAGTTATGTTTAATGGGTCACACTATGTGCAGTATGAGGACCAAACCAAATCTCCAGGTTCTCTTATGAGAACCAGGCTGAAAAAATTATGTGCACCCCTGCATATTATATATATTTAATATAGCATATTATATAGATATATATATATATATATAGATATATATATATATATATAATACAACACTGTATATCATCCTTACAGCAGGGACTTTAGCATTTCTCATCAGATCTTCCATCCAGGTGCTGACCAGCCTCAACCCTGCTTAGCTTCGGTGAGTAAAGGAAAAAGGGTTTTGTGTATGTGTGTAGCATGCCTGCAATCCCAAATGAGGCTCTTTGAACGTCTGAAGAGAGATAAACCTTAGTAGCTCCGCACTAACTGTAGAAGGCAAGAAAGCTCTCTGTTCAACAGATTTATTTATGTATGGATCTGTGCCGATGCTCTCTGTGCACCTCTACAGATCACATGTGTTCAGGGACTTTGATTCTGACTGGTGGAGTGAAACTTTAAATGTTCATCATAAAAAACAGAGAGGCTATAGACTGGGAAATTATCTGCTGTGTGAGCTCACATCTTCTAGGAGGGAAAAAAATCAATGGAATCAAAGGGGAAAAGAAAATGTTCTCCTTCTATATTATTTCATAAGCCTTGAAACAAAGGCAGAAGTAGTGAATGTTACACTTAAAAATACACTATATACTGTAAGCTTTATGTAGTCAGATTAGATTCTCTTTCAATTCAGTTTGTAATACAAGCTTTTAGTTACTTATTAAGAGCATGAATATCTACTGTACGACAGCTTAAATGGTGGAATGCTGTGATCTCAACTTCACTCGATCTGAGCTTGGCAATGATGATAATGTTTGTGCACAGTCCCATCTCAGTCTTAGCTTATGATGGGTTGTAAATCTGTAAAAATCACTAAAAGTAAGTAATGAAACATGTAACTGTGTAGCAGTCTCTTTGATTGACAAACACTCGCACGTATATAAGCATGTGCACTGTGAAGAACACTCATGGCAATGCAACTGCAAGCAAGAGCAGTCAAATGTACGTATATTATGTAAACAAAGTGTGTTTTTATTAAGTGAACATAAACTGGTGGAGCAAAAATAAAATATCAGATTTGTACACTGGACAATAAATACAGTCGAACAGACCTGTCGCTATCTATTACCGTACATCATTAATATTCATCAACCAATAACACTGACAAGAATGCTCAAAAACACACATAAGACCTTTTGTTATTGGGAAAAAAAACAAGGATTTATTTAATTATTACCAATTATTAATTATACCAAGGATTTATTTAATTAAAAATACTGTAAAATAGTAATAATGTGAAATATTATTACACTTTAAAACGGTTTTATTTATTTAAATATATGTAAAAATATAATTTGTAATTTTTTCTTGTGATGGCAAAACTGCATTTTCAGCAGGCTTTTACTTCAGTATTCAATGTCACGTGATCTTTCAAAAACTATTCAAATATGCTGATTTGGTGCTCAAGAAGATTTCTTATTATAAATGTTGAAAACAGTTGTGCTGCTTAATATTTAAAAAAAAACTGTGATACACTTTTTTTTCAAAATTTGATAACTAGAAAGTTCAAATGAACAGCATTTATTTAAAATTAGAAATCATGTGTAGCATTATAAATATATAATATTAACAATAACAATAATGTTAGATAACTAAAAAACACTTCATTTTGGTTCTATTGCATATATTTTGTTTTGCTTGTAACGGGTAAAATGTATGGATAGAAGATTTAAATAAAGGAGTATACTGTATATTCACTAAAATATTGGTATGGTTCCTAATCCAAATAATATCCCAATGATCAGATCATAGATTCCCTGTCTCCTACATTAGCTAACAGATAGATTGAGATTTGTAGTGGCCATGGGAACTGGACTCTAATCACAACGGAAGATTAGACACAACGCGTCTATGTCAAGCTCACACCTCACGGATCTACCAAGCTGCCAGCCGTTTCACTGAAAATCGTAGAAATTGTATCTAATCTCATTAGAATGACAGCACACAATACAGCACTCACCCCAACACCAGAACCACAGACAGCACAAAACAATGACACAAACACAACAGAAAGAAAGCCTGCTGTTGCCAAGTGAGTGACATGCAATAACATGTTCAGCTTTTTCCCTGCTGGCTCAACAGAGACTTGAACATCCAATCTGCCTGAGCTCCACTTTCCCCCTCTGCAAACAAATAATGTAATAAAAAAGCTTTTATTCACCCTCATTCCTTATTTATCCCCTCATGAGCAAGAGGCAGGCAGGTGGAGTAAAGAAAAGAGCGGGAAATGACATGCTGATAGGCCGCTATGATGACACGGCATCTAAAAGGTCCTTGGTGACGGCAGTGCAACATCATAAATATCCTGCATCCCCAAGTGCCCTTACGATCTATCAACCCTGTGTGTTAACTGCATAACTGAAAAACATGAACTTGAAAACCTCAGATATCACACACTCTAAATCGGTTTGGATCGATACCAGAATTTTTGGCTTTGTTACAATAACAGCCTCTGGTTTTACTGTATCGATACTCAATAAATAAACAGCCCCTGGCAACTGATGAAACTAAACTAGGACTATCTATATTAATAATTTGCGAATATTCTTGTCATTTTTAGTGTTAACATTTAGTTTTTAGTTTCATTTTTTAAAGTAATGATTTGGTAAGTAAATTTGACAGGTTGTTTCATCTTGCATAATACATGTCAAAGCTTGAATCTCATACATTATGAAGGAGGCATTAGCATAATATTATCATTAATACAGACTTCAACATTTCTTGTAGATACATGAAACATTAAGTCAAATGCAATTCAGGGCTCAAAGAGGGTAATTTGTACACGGACAACTGTAGAAAAAAAAAATCATGAAACTTAGTTATGCTAACACATCTCAGTTCACTCTATAATATCAAATGCTTTGGAACTGAAGCCCATCGTGTTATATTATTGAGTACAGGTGTACAGTCCGCAAAACAAAAAAAAAAAAAAAAAAAAAATAGTATTGTCCCCTTTTCTGTGCATCTGGGAAGCTGTCCAGTGAACACGATATGCATGATGGGAGGCAGGGAAACATTGGCCTGTGTCCCTGGCAGTCCCTACCGAGACACAGTCCTCATCCTACCCTGTTCAGCGTTATCATAACCAGACATGGCAACAATCAGTTTGTGAAACAGGAGGCGGCGGCTAGATTCTCCCTATGTGCGGTGAAAGAGAGTTGGAGGGTGTCTGAAGGTTGAGAAAGAACAGGCAGGCGTGAGTATTTATTACATTCAAGAGGACTGATTTTGACACTGAATAATGAGTCATGTTTAAATGATACTGTCGGAAAAAAACTAGATGCATTTGTTTATATGAAGTTAACACGAAGCTGCATTCAGGAGACTCCATGTATCCATCTATAAATATTTAAACTACTGTTCAAAAGTTTGAACAGTATTCAAGGTCAGTATTAAAAAAAAATATATATACTTTTATTCAGCAAGGATAATAGTAAGAAATGTTTTTGCAAATGATGAAGGATCATGCGACACTGAAGACCAAAGTAATGGCTGCTGAAACTTCAGCTTTGCCATCAGAGGAATAAATTACATTTGAAACATTTATATTAAAACATTATTTTAAATTGTAATAATATTCCATAATATTAATGTTTTTACTGTATTTTTGATCACATTAGTGCACTCTTGGTGAGCAGAAGAGACTTCTTTCAAAAACATTAATCTTACCGACCCCAAACCTGAATGGATAAGTATATTTATTTACTACAACGGATAACTATATATGCACAAACATTGTCTGAATAACAAGTTAAGTGTATTATTAGGGTCCATCAGAAACACACTCTTCTAAGGAGGCATAAACACAGGACATGCTGATGTGTTCAAAAGCTGCCCCCAAAAAAGGAAAACAGCATGGAATTACAACACAGCAACCAAAGTCCATTGGCATATAGACAAATATTTAAAAATAGCATTGCAGCCCTTCAATATGGTAGCTGACAGACATTCAAAAAGACAAAATACATATCATAAATAAATACAGCACACATATCTTTAATTGCACAAAATCACAAAGAGTTCACACAAAAGAATTCTAAGGATTATGCTAACAATGAGAACTTTGCTCCCAGCAGGTAATCTGAAGTACGGCAGTAATTGTCTTTAAACTTACCATTGAAGGAGGTGCTGCTGAAGAAGCACTGCTTTTAAGGCAATGAATCAGACACAACTTCTCTCACTTTGTCTGAGAGCACTTTTTAAATTCACCCTCTATAAAACATCCCTGACTCAAATATTACAATTCTAAAAGATCAAATATTAAAAAATTTAGATTTAGAAAAGATCTAAAGATTTTTTCTTTATTTTCTTTGATGTTGAAATGTTAAGCAACTTGTCCATGTTGGCATCTGCCTAGCTTCTTCGAAGTGACAGATCCAAACACCATTTGACTGGACATATAGCCTTTAATTATTTGCATTTACCACTATATATTAGTCATTACCCACCATTTGAGAACCACTGGACTAGTCTAGTTTGTCAAAGAACTAGTCAAACTTACTAATCAACAGCTGGTTGGTGAATCCCAACAGTACCAAAAAAACATAACTGTATCTGTGTAACATAAATGTATCTCCTAGGATGCTTATAGGGTGAATAAAACTTGATTTATACACAAATAAACTACCTTAAACTTAAGTCAGTGTGTCTAACCTCTTGAGGTGGTCACATGTAAGAAGAGAGAGATAAGAAAAAGAACTGTGCCACCGGTATGCCCTTCCAAACCCACCGTTACAACACTCTAGGGACATGGCAGCATTTATCAGGCAGCCCAAAGATCTGAGGAATTGGCACATCTCCCCCCATTCCTGGGTAAACGGCCTCACTTAAAATCATTTAACACTCTAGTGAGCATGATACATGAAGTACGCCCAACTGTCATCCCTGTAGAAAGTGTGAGAGTGGAAGAGGAAAAGAGGGAGGGAGGGCGAGACGAAAGAGTCCTTATTGACCTGCCTTAAATGTTTTTTATTTTTTCAGCACCTGTCACATTGTATTGTGTTCACATTATGCAGCATGTTTTCTAGTGGGTGATACTGATGAGGAATGACTTGGCATAGGCAGCGTGTGTGTGTGTGTGTGTGTGTGTGTGTTGTGTGTGTGTGTGTGTGTAAACCTTCAAGAGAAAACCTGGCTGAACTCCGTGTGTGTCCTTTGAATTAACTAGATGAGATCCAGTGAGATTCAAACTATTTCAGTTCAACAGCAAGCAGCAGGTCACAGCAATGATGCATCATTCTCGTAAAATTCATTGATCTGTACCCTTCGCTGCTTAAAGGAGTCAGCATGGCAGCCTTTCTGTAGTAATGCAAATCACATGTGGACATATGAATGTTTGAAAGGGGAAATCTATTGCCATAAAAGGCACTTTTAAAATAATGCTCATATTTCACTTCAATCTAATGAGACTGTATTTTATAAGCTCTGACTCAAGTTCAAGAAAAAAGAAATAAAGGTTTCTATACACTTCCTAATTAATGTGACAAAAAGAGGATTGGCATTAAAATGCAGTGCCTGAGGAATTTAATAAAAACAGATTTTCATAAAGTTGTGATTTTATAAAATTTTTCATATTTAAAAAAAAAATTGGCAACCTTAAAGGGATAGTTAGCCCAAAAATAAAAATTCTGTCATTATTTACTCACCCTCGTGTCGTTCCAAACATGTATGACTTTCTTTCTTCTGTGAAACACAAAAGAAGATCTTCTGAAGAATAAAAGTAAGTGGGGTCCAGTGATGTTTTGACAAAATCTTTAGTGTTCCACAGAAAAAAAGAATTTGATTCAGGCTTGGAATTACATAAGAGTATGGGGTAGCATGCGTCAAAAAAGTCGAAAATAAAAAAGGGATGAACATAGCTATTTTTAACATGACAAACAGGCCAAAACGTTGTTTTTCACACATCAAATGAAGCAAAAAATCCAGAAATGATTTTCCATTTTGCCAGCCAGTTGAATAAAAAATGTTAAAGAAAGACTACAGTGGATACAAGCAATTTAGCAACAAGATGATCAGAATGCCTGTGGAATCGGACATCTGAACATGTCTGAAGCTAAATTTACTTTGCAGATTTCATTTTAGGTCAACTAAAATCTCAGTAGATAATGAAAGAGATAAAGTCATTGTTAGAAAAAGCCTTTCTTTAACTGAAATACAGAAAAAATTGCACTCCGTGTACCTTTCAATGCATGATGCAGTGCGTTGCATTAAGACAACGGATGATCAATATATACTGACGCAGCCTTCAATCAAAAGAGAATTAAAGAAAACTTTTGCACAGCACTTAATGTCAAAATGGCTGACCCGCAAACTGGAGATAGACAAACTTTTGTTACATAATGTATGCAGTGCTTTCAAAATTGAAAGGGTCTTGTTGTCTTTGTCTCCTAATGGTACTTAAACAGGTACCTTGAATGTACAGCACCATCTACTCCAACATACAGAAATGCACTAATTTAGCAAACAGCTTGTACTGAGAAAGGAGCAAAACACTGGCCTATAGCTCATTTAGTTCAGTTACACTGAGCTGAGCATGGAATTGTCCTGTTACTGCTTGGATAATGAAAACACAGGGTGCCTAATGTCACAATTACGCGTGTATGTGCAGATGGTGTGCGTTCCTCAATGCTCAGCTCTGACAGCGCAAATAACTAGCTACACATTTTACATTTTTGATGAGACCCTCTCAACACACTTTGACAGCACTGCTTGAGCAAACAAAACAGACGTGCAAACAGTGTCTTTCCATGATTGTTAGCATAGGTTTTTTAGGGTATCTCTGAAGGCCCGACTTAACAAGTGTTGAGTAAGAAGAGATTTGTTTGATATGAGACAGGCTTCAAAGACTATAATGAGTTGAAGTATTACAGAAAACATCAAAACTGTGCACAATGGCATGAATTTTTTTAAAGTAACTGTTCTAAGTCATTTCAATTATTATTTTTTTAAATAAACTAGTATTAAGTAAATAATATCAATAGCATATGCACACCTCAGTGTCGTTATTGTTAACTAAAACGATTAAAAATAATCTTCAATAAAGCTGAAATAATATAAAATATAAATATTACATGAAAACTCTTAAACTTAAAAAAATTACAATTAGAAATAAAACAACAAAACTTAGAAATAATAAAACAAACTGAAATGAAAATAAAGATAAACAGAAATATTAAAAAACTAAAAAATGACAATAAAAATGACAATAGCACATAAAATTACTAAAGCAAACTAAAGTAAAAATGACAACTGAAAATATAAAAATAGTTTTTAATACACTGAAGGGATATGTATTGAGAAAAGTTTGGTTAAGAACAGAGTTGACAGTTTTGTTAATTTAACAAACAGTAATTAATTTAATAAAAAAATAATGCATTATAGTTATAGTTTTTTATGTATTAAATTGATCAAAACTGACAATAAAGACATTATAAAGTTACTAAAACATTATTTCAAATAACTGCTATTTTTTTAAACTTTCAATTCATTATTTCATCATTTTAGGAATAAATAACATTTTAAAAACTTCAAATATTTCACAATTTTAATTTTAATCATATTAATCAATTTAATCAATTTTAAAATCTTATCGACTCCTAACTCTTGAACGGTTGTGTTCATTTTACCTCCTTAGTAAAGACCAACATTTCAAAAGTGGTGCAGAGGGAATGCGAGTCTACCTTAGATATACTGACAAAATTAATAGCAAAATAGATTTCTGTGATAAATTTACTGTATGTTCAGTTATATGGAAATAAAAACTTAACTATCTGTTAAGTAACTAAACTGTCTTAACTATTTTTGGACTATTAAACTATACTCAACATAATTTACTTATTTTCACATTATCTCATCTTGAGGGCTTTTTCAGCATTAATTTACTTGATTAATCAGCATATCCTGCAATTAATTTGATTAAAATTTGTAATCGATTGGCAGCGCTAGCTAAAACCATTCAGTCTGCAGTTATCTGTGATTGTAAAGCTGAGTCTGAATAAGATCCAACTCCAACTCCAACTGTCACACAGATACTAAAGCAGTAAACAGAAAAAACAAAAAAACAGTGGTTTTATGTTTCTGTTCAGTGGTTTTAAACCTTGAAGTTAAAAAGTCATAGTGTCCAGATGAACATCAATCTGTTACACATTTAACCTCCATTTAGTGATGTGATACCTCTAAGAAAAGGAAGGTAACCTTAGTCCAGAGTTCAGCCGATGCTCCATCCATTACAGACTATTTGACCTGGGTTGTTACTCCACAGATAGATCTCTCAGCGCTCGCCAATGACAGGTCACATCATTACTCTGCAAACTTTGAAGATGGATGGCTGCAAACTTTTGATCGCTCTCATTAACCCAACAGGCCTAGGCAGACAACAATGTGGCAAGCAGGCTAATGATTTCTCTTGGCCTTGAACATCACCGCCGCCCCTCCAGGGTCACTCCACAGATAGAACAACAGACTGATGAAAGAGGGGGAGGCGGAAGAGCAGCGAAGCTTCCAGCTGTTTTCACAAATGCTTCGATTGCTTTGTCCAAATCAGAGTTCAATCCTAACCACCTTCCCCCAACCACCACAGTTCGAATTTCTTGGAATATTTTGCCAGATGTAGGAGGAGATATCAACGGATATTAACTGTATTTTTGAAAAAAGCCTATAAAGCTATATACTGTATCTCACATAAGTGAGTACACCCCCTCACATTTTTGTAAATATTTTATTATATCTTTTCATGTGACAACACTGAAGAAATGACACTTTGCTACAATGTAAAGTAGTGAGTGTACAGCTTGTATAAAAGTGTAAATTTGCTGTCCCTTCAAAATAACTCAACACACAGCCATTAATGTCTAAACCGCTGGCCACAAAAGTGAGTACACCCCTAAGTGAAAATGTCCAAATTGGGCCGCAATATTTTGTGTGGCCACCATTATTTTCCAGCACTGCCTTAACCCTCTTGGGCATGGAGTTCACCAGAGCTTCACAGGTTGACACTGAAGTCCTCTTCCACTCCTCCATGACGACATCACGGAGCTGGTGGATGTTAAAGACCTTGCGCTCCTCCACCTTCCATTTGAGGATGCCCATGCTTGGCCAATCCATCACCTTTACCCTCAGCTTCTTTAGCAAGGCAGTGGTCATCTTGTAGGTGTGTTTGGGGTCGTTATCATGTTGGAATACTGCCATGCGGCCCAGTCTCTGAATGGAGGGGATCATGCTCTGCTTCAGTATGTCACAGTACATGATGGCATTCATGGGTCCCTCAATGAACTGTAGCTCCCCAGTGCCGCCAGCACTCATGCAACCCCAGACCATGACACTCCCACCACCATGCTTGACTGTAGGCAAGACACACTTGTCTTTGTACTCCTCACCTGGTTGCCGCCACACACGCTTGACACCATCTGAACCAAATAAGTTTATCTTGGTCTCATCAGACCACAGGACATGGTTCCAGTAATCCATGTCCTTAGTCTGCTTGTCTTCAGCAAAATGTTTGCGGGCTTTCTTGTGCAAAATTTTCCCCATCTTTAGACGAGGCTTCCTTCTGGGACGACAGCCAATGCAGACCAATTTGATGCAGTGTGCGGCATATGGTCTGAGCACTGACAGGCTGACCCCCCACCCCATCAACCTCTGCAGCAATGCTGGCAGCACTTATACGTCTATTTCCCACACACAACCTCTGGATATGATGCTGAGCATGTGCACTCAACTTCTTTGGTCGACCATGGCGAGGCCTGTTCTGAGTGGAACCTGTCCTGTTAAACCACTGTATGGTCTTGGCCACCGTGCTGCAGCTCAGTTTCAGGGTCTTGGCAATCTTCTTATAGCCTACGCCATCTTTACATAGAGCAACAATTCTTTTTTTCAGATCCTCAGAGAGTTCTTTGCCATAAGGTGCCATGTTGAACTTCCAGTGACCAGTATGAGAGAGTGAGAGCGATAACACCAAATATAACACACCTGCTCCCCATTCACACCTGAGACCTTGTAACACTAATGAGTCACATGACACGGGGAGAGAAAATGGCTGATTGGGCCCAATTTGGACATTTTCACATAGGGGTGTACTCACTTTTTTGGCCAGCGGTTTAGACATTAATGGCTGTGTGTTGAGTTATTTTGAGGGGACAGCAAATGTACACTGTTATACAAGATGTACACTCACTACTTTACATTGTAGCAAAGTGTAATTTCTTCAGTGTTATATATATAGCTGGCCATGTTGGACCAGCAACAAACCAGCTACCAGCTGAAGATGGTAAAGTTGGTTTTTCAAACTTGATGGTTGTCAGTAAGCAAATAGCCAGCTTGGACCAACTAATGCCTAGCTTAGATTTACTAATAACAATCTTAGACCAGCTGGAAACCAAATATCACATTCGACAAACACAGATTGTGGGATCATATGGACTGTTAAAAGCTCTAATGTGAAAATGTCCTACACAAAAACACATATACACACTAACCTGGTTGATGATATAGATCCCATAGTCAATCTTCTGTCTGCGCAGGACTGGGTGCAGGTAGTGAAGCCAATATTTAAGGTGGTTGTCTCTGTGTCTGAACGGGATGATGATGGCCACCTTTTGTTTTGGCCGGCAGTCCGGAGGAGTGTATTTCCCCCCTTCTGTCACATTAGGGTTCTCTCTCTGCACCCGCTCGAGGGTTATCTGGGAGCTGAATTCGATGAGGAGACGTCCCACTGCAGAGAAGAAAAGAGGCTCAGTGAGACTTTATAAGAACTTCACAGCAGAGTGAATTTGGGAATATTATTACAGTTAGATTATTACAATTACAATACAATCATCACTAGCTATCTGTCCAGCAGAGGGAGTGCAAAATGTTTTCTTTGACTCCCTCTTCCTCTTCATTGATCCACAGATCTTAAGTTGAGACAACCAATCAATAAAGCAGAATAAGGCTTGATTACATGTTCACACAAATACTTTGCAGGAGTCTTAACAGTAAAAGATTTCGCTACTATACCTAGCCACAATCTAATCCCTATTTGCTGGTGAACTGACGTAGTTTTGGCCGCAGGGAATTCTACAACACTCATTAGCAAAGGAGTCTATGCTGCTACTGAATATGTATAGAGAGCCATTTTTAGGTAACATCATTATGTTTTCTCATCTGATCATAAAGATTCAGTCTGTCTATAAAAATCTAACGCATAGCAAATCAGCTATGTTACTGAATCAAATATGGTAATGAAGAAAAATATTAGATAAACAAGTCTAGATTAGACACAAGTGTGCTACCTTTCAAGGACGATTGCGTTTCTTTTATCAAGCAAGTTTTTTTCCACAGTCTGTAAATCAGCAAAAGCAATGGTTCCTAAACTGGGGTCCATAAAGGATTTCAAGTGGTCTGCGAGTTGATTGGCTATTAACTTGGGGTGAAAAATAAAGCTAAATTAACCAAATAATTAAACTTGGCAAGAAGCACTGAATTAATTTTAACACTGAACTGAATCAAATTAAATAAACTCATAGCACTGACCTAACAAACTGGGTTCAAATTAATTTGTAATAAAGTGTTTCTGTTGTGTCACTGAAGTTGTATTATTCTTGTGAAATACAGTGAAACTTGGTCGATTTGGTTCATTTATGTTCATAATCGAAAAGTAGAAGTAGCAATCTAGCAAAATTCTGGAATGGTAAAAGTGAGGCTGTTTCCTTGTGGTGCACAAAAAGTCAGTACCATACTGGCTAAATGACAAAACTGATTTAATAATAATAATAATAAAAAGTCTCAGTCAATACTGGATATGTAGGCCCATATTAGTTTTTATTTGTGCCTCCTATGTTTTCATAGATTACCTTAACTACCATCTAACACTCATTTGAAGTTAAATTCAAATGATTAAAATACTAATAATTTAAGAACAGTTCAATGTAACCTCTGCAAATCTCAAAATGGATTTAAAATTTTTAAACAGTACATTGTGCTACCCTATTCTCCTGAAGCATTTCAAGACTTTTTTTTACAATTTATTTAGAGAAAATAGAACCATATGTTGTTTATCAGTCATGAAAATACATGACATGAAAATAATTATCACCTTCTCTGTATCTGCAATATTTTAGATATTAGAGTGTTTCTCCTGTTTCAAAATAAAAAGAAATTTGCACAGAGAAGTGGTCCATCACCCTACAAAAAGTTGCGAAACCACGGCTCTAAAGTGTACTACGTTCAAAAGTAAAAAAGTTTGGGTCAGTAAGATTTTTATTTTTATTTTTTTTAAGAATTAATACGTTTATTCAGAAGTTATGCATTAAATTGCATAATTTGTTTTGTGCTGTTTTTTCAGCACAAAATAATTTTTTTTGTATTTTCGGACAGCAGTTATAAAAGATCTAACATCAAGCACCTCTCTCACCCTTTGACACCTGGAAGTGATGGAGCTTATAACAATTGAGCTGACCTCGGCAGCAGCAGCAGCAGCTACTCAGTTACCTTCACATAATTTAGATGTGAAGAACAGCAGCTTTGTGTAAACATCTCATGGCCTGCTCCTCTATTTTGGGTGGCAGAGGACAGGTCTGGTTAAAAATAAATTTATAGTTGATTGTATGCAAGGCCTACTGCTGCACCTGCGCTCGTTTCCCTATCAGCCACATCATTAAACTAAGCAGCAGCAGGTCAGCAGGGTACAGCATGGCTGTTTGCGGTTGTAACTGAGACATTGTTCCTGTCCAGATATAACGGTACTTGTCCTATGAGAACCTTCTGTATGCAAGATCAGTGTGTTTATTTCTAGCATTCAGTCAATCAGATACGTTGACCGTGACAATTCCATAGTCAGAGGTATATAATGACATTACCCTTCTGTGGTGTTCTGCTATCTTCATCCTGAGCTCACTTGGATTGTTTCCATAAATATGTTGTAATTGGCTGCTCCTCATGGACACAGAGAGATAGAACAGAAGAAAAAAGCGTTGTTGTGTCCACTTTTTATGAGATGCAGCCACCAACCTAATTACAAGCTCCTTCTTTCAATAAATCCAGTGTGTGGCATCACCGTGTGCTGTTCCCCTCTATCTCTGCAAAGATCCCTTTGAAGTGATCTCTACAAAGGCTCATTGGATCCAGCTACTTCTAATTACCAATGTTATGAGTAAGGCAAGCAGTCAAGTGGCATGCGTGGAAGGGAATAGCGAGAGAATGGTCAAGAGCAGCGAATCTCAAACTGGGGTGTGCAGACTGACCACCAAGGGTGCGCGAGAGAATGATTTTGATGATCTGTGTGCAAACATGCAGGCCCATCTCACTAAAAAGGGTAGTAAGTAATATTCTTTTTTTTTTATAACTGAAATTTTGATATTTTCTAATATACAGTCAGGGCTTGACATTAACACCTGCCAACCCACCAAATGCGGGTGGATTTCAGCAATGGATACAACTGCACACAGAAGAAACATAATACGGTAAAAATTTAGTTTTTATGTTTATAACATATAGCCTAATTAAACAACATGACACGACCAAGAGAGTGCAGTTTTCCCTGAAAACCAAGATTGCAAATTTTGTTTTTATACAAGATTTTGTACAAAATTTTGTTTATATACATGTCAAAAGTTTTTATACAAGAGTTTAAATGAGTAGTTAGTATTAAGTGACTTACATTTTAGGAACACTGTTGACTGTTTTTGCTCGATTTGGTTAACAAAAATAGTTCCAAACAAAGATCACAGCAGAACAGTCGCACATCTCTGAGCAACACACAGCGGTGTTTCCTTACTGAATGATTCTGAGTTTTTTAATTAATAATTTGAGTCAATGATTCCCAGGGATACCTTCTAAAGGAAGCACTGTTCATCTTGAATGAATCACCCGTCTGAATGAATCAAAGTCAAAGTTTATTTATAAAGCACTTTTTTGAAACGTGTTTACCAAAATGCTGTACAAGCATGAATAAGGCAATATTGACAAATAGACTAACAACTTAAAAATATTATGAAATATTATAGAATAATGTAAAATTATTATAAAACAAAATAGTATACTTCCTGAAAATGGATCCTAGAGGAAGTATATATAAAGAAAATAGAATAGGCCCCAAAATGGAGCCCTGGGGGACCCCACACGAGAAACACGCAGAAGAGGACATAAAATCCCCAAGGCGAACAGAAAAGCTTCTGCCAGACAAATATGATCGAAACCACTCCAACACAGTACCCTTAATGCTGACACAATGCTCCATACGAGAGATCAAGATGTTATGGTCTACAGTGTCAAATGCAGCCGTGAGATCTAAGAGCATAAGAACAGCATAGTCAGTGGCAAGAAGCAGATCATTAAAAACTTTCAATAGGGCTGTCTCTGTGCTGTGTAGGGATTTAAATCCAGACTGAAATACCTCATGGAGACCATGTAAATTTAAAAGTACAGTTGTGTGAATACAACTTTCTCCAGTATCTTGGAAAGAAACGGGAGTTTTGAAATGGGCCTAAAATTTGCAAGGACCGATGAAACCAAATTATGTTTTTTGATCACTGGTTCCACAATTGCATGTTTAAACGACTGAGGTACCACTCCCGAGGCAAGACTGCTATTTAAAATAAATTGAATTTTGGATCCAATAGTTTCAAAAGCCTTTTTTAGAATTTGAGGAGGAATAATGTCCAGGCTATAAGAAGATGGTTTCATCTTACCAATAATCTCTCGCAAAGATGCAAGGGATACAAACTCAAAACATAAGTCAAGGTCAAGTTTATTTACATAGCCCTTTAAAACAACATAAATGCTGACCAAAGTGCCGCACAACATACGAGACAAAAACATCCTCATACAATACAATAAAAAAAATAAATCAAAGAAAACAGAACAAAAATTAATAAAGTTAAAACAAAAAACATTACCATGCAAAATAAACAAAATTAAAGCTAAAATATTATCAAATTAAGCATATTCCTGAGAAAAAAATCATGTTTTAAGAGAAGATTTAAATGTGGATCGAGTAGGGGATAGTCTAATACAGTGGTTCCCAACCCTGGTTCTGGAGGCACCCCAACACTGCACATTTTGCATGTCTCCTTTCTCTGACACACCAATTTCAGGTCTTGGAGTCTCTACTAATAAGCTGATGACTTTAATCAGTGTGTTTGATTAAGGAGACATGCAAAACGTGCAGTGGTGGGGTGCCTCCAGGACCAGGGTTGGGAACCAATGGTCTAATAGACAATGGTAGGGAATTCCAGAGCTTTGGACCAAGAATACAAATTCAATGGACTTTAATTTTGTAAATTACCTGTATCCCAAGTTATTATTACTTTATCAAAGCAACCCAACTGCAGTTTGATTGATATTACTTGGAATATGCAATAAAAACATTAATTTAAAATTGTTAAGGAATTATAGTTTTTTGCAAAGAACTAATTAGGAACCGATAAAGCATATATATATTATATATATATATATATATCTTTATATATATATTAGATATGTGTGTGGTGTGTGTGTGGTGTGTGTGTATGTCGTGTGTGTGTGTGTGTATTTGTATTCATATCTCTTTATTTTTTATTATCTGTGTGTTGTTGTGGTCTCTGTGTACTGGAAGCTCTCTGTCACCAAAAACAAAGTATTTGTATGCGCAAACATACAACATTACTTGGCAATAAAGCTCTTTCTGACTTCTGAATTATTCTAAATGGCTCGTTTATTAAACTGTGTAAATGCCTCAAAGCCATTCTGTTCTGGCCAGTGGAAGATCGGTTTTAAAGGGTTAAAGGGGTCATATGATGTTGCTAAAAATAACATTATTTTGTGTATTTGTGTAATGAAATGTGTTTAAGGCTCCAAAAAACACATTATTTTCCACATTGTCCCATTAGTGTTTTCCCTCTATGCCCCACCTTTCCGAAAGGGTGGATTTTTACCAAAGCTCGATGGTCTGAAAAGTGATGTGTGCTCTGATTGGCCAGCTATCCAGTGCGTTGTGATTGGCCGAATACCTCAAGCATGTAACGGCAATGTTACGCCCCTACCCTACGCATGTCTGCATGTGTGATCGGAGAAACAATAAGTGCTACTCTACACTGCCCAAAAATCGCGTTTGAATTGTCAGTGGCAAAATCTTTAATATAAAAAAACGTACTTACAGTCTGTGAGTCCGAACAGCGGCATTGTAGTCTACTCTACCAGTGATCAGGAAACAGTCCTCCATTAAAATGTGCTGCACACATCTGAATATTTGGGTTGAAGTGTTCTGGAACAGTGTTGTAAATACAACTTAACCACTGATTTCTAGTTGTGTCCTCTTTTGGAAAGTCAAACAAAGTAGTTTCGCTTTCACAACGAAACACAGCATCACACACGGTGACCTTGAGTGAGCGGAGGCCGTGGGGCTAGAGTGAGTGGCGGCTGGCGGATTCGACGAAGGAGCGGCCAGCGGGCTTGCGGCAACCACATGTGTGACCCCGGCGGACTCCGCTTCATCCACGGTGAAAGTCGATCCGGCGATCAACAGCGCACAAGGGATGTATCGTCTCAGCGACCAGCACGGATCAGCTCCAGGCATGACGAAGCGGATATTGGTCCTCTTTGGAAGGCCAAACAAAGTAGTTCGCTTGCACAACGAAACACAGCGTCACACACGACATGGCGGCAGCGGCAACAACAATACTACAGCGAGAATAAAAGTTTACGCCTTCTTTCTTTGCGTTGAACATTTGGGCGGCGTTATGCAAAAATTCCCACATGGTGACGTAGATATGTGGGGGCGTGTTAGAACGAGCCGTTTTAGTAGGCGTGGTTGACTCTTAACTTTCATAAAGAAAGATTTGGATTTGAGACTTTAGTCTTTGCAAACTTTACAGATCTTCTTTATGCACCAAGGGCTTTTAACACTTCAAAGAGAAAGGAAAAATTGAATCGCATCATATGACCCCTTTAATACTGATTTCATTTTATTGGTAACAGCCAATAAAACCGCACTGTCTTAATATATTAAGTGAAATTATTAATAAAATGTAAGAATTTGATATGAAAGATGACATGCATTTAATAAGGTTAGGGAAAATGCCCTTTAAATAGGCAAAAAAATGCCCTGGAAATCCATTTAAATAAATTTTAGCATGCAGTAACATTAGTCATAAATGTAATTCCAACCCCAACAAACTTGTGGCTCGTGGCAAAAATGCTGAGTGGCCAGTAATTTGGAAACAACGGCCAACAGTGGGCTGGGTGACAAAAATAAGTAATTTCAAGCACTGGTATTCAGTGAATATTGGATTATTGCAGTTAAAAATGTGGTGTTTAACTGGAGTAAGGTGGTGGGGGTGCTTGACACGTCAAACACTAGAAAGGGATGGACACTGCAAATAGTTTGGGAACCATGGTCTAGAGCAATCCTAACACCTGCAATAGCTGCTCTCGAACAGAGTGTTCCCTGCACTCTGGTCGCAATTGACTGAGGGCATTGATAAGATTAGAGGAGGTAAACAATTGCCTCCAGCTCTTCCACCGGCTCGTCATAACATCCTTATTGATAGTGCAGCATAGTCTCAGCTTCAGTCAACACACCCAAAGAATGTCTGCTGAATACTACATAAAAGAGCTGAAATACACTATTTTCAATCTCACTGACGACTAGCTACTATGTTATTTCCGGGAGCCAGGGTAAACAGATTTTTACAAGGATCATAAGGTATGGCTTTATTATTAATCTTTAAATATTTTTTTTTCATGTGAATGTGAAAGTATCTGAATTTACTTGGATTTAATATATTGAGAAATGCAATATATATGTTTAGATACTTTCAGATACATATATTCAAATATATATTCAGATACTTTCGCATTCACAAGGAAACACTGTAATATTTAAATCTGTAAACATGTAATATTGTAAATGATAATAGTGTATTATTTAAATATGATACATATGATATGCATCATATATAATGTTTCATATAGGTATTATATAATGTAATAGTTATTAAAAAACTTAATTATTAAAACTGTCATATTTTTAAAATTTTTAAAGGGGGGGCTATACTAGTTATAATTTACTATAGTAATTGTTATGTGTTACTGTGATTATCAATCTTGCGTAATTATGTAGACATTATATTATTATATAATATAACACATTTAAAATAAATAAAAGGATTAATTGTAATGCAATATATAGTCTATAGAAATAATGCCAGAAAATTGTGTGTGTGTGTGTGTGTGTTATATTTATATATGATACCATGGTTCTTTCGGAATTCTCAATTCTGATTGGCTGGCAGGTATGCATTAAAACCGTTTAATGCACATGTAATTCCAAGTCAGTTTAATCACTGTTCTATATTAATGTGCTGCTTTAATTGACACACACACACACACACACACACACACCCGCAAACACACTTATAATTATATCTCTTTCTCCCTTTCTCTCTCTCGATAGGGTTATTTATCCTCGATAGGGATAATCCTTACAATGCATACATGCATACTCTACATATATTATATAATATATATATATAATATATTATATATATACATTATTATCTAATATATATATTATATAGAATCAATTGAAAACACTAAATATGTTACTTATATTAGTTTTAATATTCTTATTTACTGTTTTACTATGATTTTCAATATTGCTGATTTTAATATCTCATTGAATACTATATTCACAAAGGTCTTCGTTTTCCCCAATTCCCAAACTTATAGAAAATAGCATTACCAAAATGACCACCAAGGAACTGGCCTTCCTTAAAGGGAATTTGACTAAGTGCATCCAGCATCTCATTATATAATATCAGGCAGGCCACCAGGTGGGATAAGCCCAGTGAAACTGTAATATACTGTACTGTAGGTGCCTCAAAGCACAAAGGGTTTATTACCTGGATCTCTTGGCCACACACACTTGCTTATTGGCTTTCTCTCTCTAATTCTCTCTCTATTTCCATCACACTTTCTCCTGACCCCTGCAGAGCTCTAGCATGGCTCTCAGGCCAACCGCCAACATAGTTACGCAACATCACCACAAATAATAATGTAGGCAAATGGAGAACAGGAGAAAGGGAGAGGGGGAAAAAAGAAAGGAGAGTCACATACTGTACTGTAGAGAGAAAGGGAGTAAGAGAAACAAATCCTGTCAAAAGCACTACCACTTCATCACCACACAAATGTCACCAATTCGGTCATAGTTGTAGGGAAGGTTAGGCTTTTCCTGTTCAGACAGGAGATTTGTAGTATCTGTAAAATCTGCTTAACCTAAACTGGGTTCAAGCACGATCCAATTTTTTCTCTTTACTTTGACACCTGCTGTGATGCTCAAATCCAAACAGTGAGAACATCCTCCACCCAGCTGTAACCTTTAGCACAGGGATTTTAGCCAGATCTAAGAGGAGGGAGCATGTGTTCTGCAACGAGAGTGCTTCACCTTTTTCTATGTTACATTTCAAATTATTCCTTGTTTTATAATATTTCTTATGTTTTTGTTGTGACTTCTGATGAACCGTTTTTTTAAAAATATAAAAAAAATAATTATATCAGTATTCATAATCTATATATATATATATATATATATATACTGTAGATACATCTGTAGGATATCAGACCGAATCAGACAATCTAAGATTTGGTCAAACATTAGGAGCACAAAAATTCCACAGAGGCCCAAGACAACAGGATGTCATAAATCAGACCCGAGCACTAGCCAGTCTGAAGCAAGGCTAACAAACTCTTTCACAGAACAGTTTTCAACATTAAAACAAAAGGAACACACTGATAATAACAACTCAGGAAGGAGATTGTCAAATTTGGAGCAAGTAACCCAGATAAATGGTCAACGAGATGACCACATGATCCTCACGTGATAGTAAACGCAGTCACGAGCCCCGTAAATGGACTTCCCCCACCTCATGACAAAGAACAGACTTTCTAAAATTCCTTACAGACATTTTAATCTCTGGTCTTCATACATTCACAGGATGGCACGGAAACTGCCTTTCCATGCAACTAAATGACACTAAAAGGACTGGTGAGCAACTAATAATTTCTCTGCATAATCACTCCATATCGTGTATGTAACCCACATGTGACTTATCAGGTCTTAATCATTTATTGTGTATGTATTGTTAATAACTATTGAATAGCTTAAGGGGTCGTATTCATGTTTGGTATGTGTGAGTTTAAATCTTCATGCTTGAAACGTTTATTCTAATCACTTCGTTGTCAAATGTATCATACTCTTATTATAAGAAATCATGTCCAAAATGTATACTCTACCAGAGCGGGAAAAACGCAGATCATGTGAATGATGAGATAACAGTTGATTTATGAATGGGAAGGAGAAACATTGCAACACCCAGAGCTACAATTGGTCAAAACACCATTTGGGTGTGTTAAACAGCCTGGGTTAAATACTCAGGACACCATCAAACCTTTTTTCTTCTTTTTGCTTTTTGTCTTTTGCTTCTTTGCGGATTGACTTTTTGTGTCTACGCTTTTAGCATGCGGCTTTTAGCTTTTTCACCCCTAGTCATGTTTCTTTAGCTTTTGAGCGTGCTATGGCTTACACGCCATCTCCTCCAAAAAAACCATGAGGAGAAACGCCACCTGGTCTCATCAAACTTCTATTTCTTTACTTTAGTTTATTTTATTTTCCATTGAGAGTTTCGTGTTTTGAGTTAAGTTTGCCTAACGCCGCATCTCCGAAAGAGTGCTGTCTAAAACTTCAACTGCAGACCACAGCTCAGCGTCGCCAGCCAACGCCCAACCACTGGCTTCCCAAGACTGAACCTCCAGCCAATCAGAAGAGCGGGAAACCCCTTTCGGCAGACAAGGAAGGGAACCCCGGACACAGAAACGCAAGTACTCCAGACAGCTGAACTGGTGCATTTAATCTAAATTTTAAAAAAATTGAGGAACTCAATGCGAGGGTTAAACTAAGTGATTGATGGTTGTTCAGATCTATGCAATTGCACATATTGCTGTAAACTTGGGATTTCACATTTTCATTCTCTTAAACTAATTATTTCCTCACTTTCTCTCTTTCTGCAACTTGTGTGTGAATGCGTGTGTTAGATTAGTTTATATGTCTTAGATTTATCCAATAAAGCCTTATTTATATTAAAAAGAGAAGTATCTTGTGTTTCGTGCTCACAAGTTAATGTCTTAAACTACCAATCTTGTTACATGTGCTAATTGATAGTGTTTTCACTATATTTTGGATACAAATATCCATTGCAGAATTGATGTCATCCGGCTCGTTCAATGACTCGCTGGACTCGTCTCAGTGATAAGCCGTAAAACAGTGATTCTGTCCAAACTCCCTTACATATTATTGGTGGAGTTCCCTTTAAAATCTTAAATGATTCCCTTTGAGCTAAATTATTGACCTGTTTCCCTTACATATATTGGTGGAGAATGCGGGCAGATTAACCTAAATTGTAAGCATAAACCAAGTTATTTCATATTTTCATTGCTGCGGATGAAATATGAGAAGCGTCTGTTAAGACTGGTGTGTGTGTGTGTGTGTGACGTAAGCAGCGCGCGACCGCTTGAATGAATGAATGCAGAGAAGGCTGTAACCCGAGTCCGACTCTCCATTGTTAAACTGCAGTAAGTGAATTTAAAGTTATCTGAGATCGTACAATAAGGTAGAAGTTGAGCATGTTCCTCAATCTTGTAATGCCTTGTTTTATAGATGAATTGATTTCATTGCGTGTTCCAGTGCCTTTCAATAGCCATACTCCCGGCAGGGAATCTCAGTCACCGTTAGCTTAACGGAGCTAAACTGCAGTAGTTAAAAGGGAAATAAATCGGTGGATAAAGAATAGTTTTGAGCGTGTTCCTCAATCTATTTATCAAAGCCTTATTATTCATAGTTTGATTTGCCAATGCGTGTCCCACTGTCATGCCATGCTATTCGATTCCCTGAGTTAAACATAACGAGATAATGTTTGTCTGCCTGTGTCTTTTCACAAAGTAAATTTAATTTCGCTTAACACTGCATGTAAGTGAATATTAACTTTGCATCAACAGCGAAGAAAACCTGTTGTGTTTACTTGTCCACAGAAACTGGCACAGAGATTTAAAGATCTAACTGCAGCACAAAGCTGCTATTTGAATAAAGTTAAATCTAACTCCGAACGAACCGAGAGTTTAAGCGCCACATCGCAAAACCAACCAAAAGCGGTGTTGTTATTTGTACAGTGTTGAAATGCGCCAACATTTCATGTAACATGCTTAACTGTACTTGCAATGCAACTATTCACATGCTAGCCACTAGAGCTTGATTTGGTTGCCATAGTTACGATCATGACACGGAAGTCTTAACCTACTTCCGAAGCAACTCTGAACTGCAGCACAGCGACGCTATTGTAAACAAACCCCTACGGTGTGGCTAAGCTAACGAAACAGTTGTTTACATTGAAGTCTATGCTAAAGCCTGTAGCCTCAAAGGTTAGCAGTTAGCATTAACATCCAGTGGTTGAATGCAGTGTGTTTGTTTGGGCAACGATAAAGTGATTTAACCCTTTAAACATCTAAACTAATACACCTGTTGGTCTCTTTCTCTCTCTTATTCCTCCCTTTTCTCACTTCTTACCACTTTATCTTACTTTACTAGAAAGGGAAATACTAACTCACAATTATTAATTGTGCCAAATTCAAATTTAATTAAAACATTAAATTTATTTGGAATCATTCAAATTTCCCCCTCAGATCATTTCATATGATCATTATTTCTAGTATTCCCTCTTATGCCTAATCATCTTAGGTACGAATAAGCCTTGAACTTTAAAGTTTAATAAACTTATTCTACCTAATTGATTTTATTACCTATCAATAAATTCTATTCAGACTTATACTTACTCATTATTTTATTGCGTTTTACCCCTTTTCTTCCTGTGGTTATACACTTAGCCATTATTGTTTTATTAAGTGATTTCCTTCTTTATTTAATTTCCTTTACTTACTTTGCCCATTTATTACTTTTTAATTTTACTTTACTTACCATTCTTGTTCCTCTGGAGATCCTAGCTTGGGAACGACACACCCAAGCCCTAATATGAGACAGTGTTATCCCTCACTACGAGTTCAAATAAATTAGAAAGACAACTTTCTTTCCCTCAAATTTTATTTTAGTTTGATTAGTTGTGCAGCAACTAAGAACAACACTATTCTACTCGTAGTTGAGCATAACAGCATCAGAGCCTGCTAGTGGACACGATCCACTCAGTTTACTGTCTCCGTCCCTTCTCTCCTGTTCTCTTCCTCCTTACTCTTCACATGCGTAGGGACCTGTAAGAACCATCAATCAATCCTATGTGAATGGAATACATAATCTTGTCGAAGAAGACNCCTGTAAGAACCATCCATCAATCCTATGTGAATGAAATACATAATCTTGTCGAAGGAGACGAATTATTCTTATGAATTTGATTGTAATCAACCCCTCCTTCGTTCTTCCTAACCTCCCTACATTTGGAAACGCAATCCAAATTTTAGCATCTCATCCAACGCTGAGATCAATTTAATAGAGATAAGTGTTGAACAACTGTCGCCTTCGCAGCCTCCCTGGTGAGCGGCCCAACTGTAAGGTGTACGGTGTCAATCCTGTCAGACTAAGAAAAGAGATATCAACATTATTATTGCATTCTTTTGTCTAAAACAGAGATTTTATAATATTGTTTACCTTCTTGATAACTACATTCAATTGAAAAAAAAAATTCTCTAAACCGAAAAGGAATTTTTTTTTTTTTTCATTGAATTGTTTTCACCTTTTTCTCTCTTTTTCCTCTTCCTCATTAGAAGTGACAAAGTCTTCGCATCCCTAGTCTACTTAGACACCCCGAGACCAACACAATCATCACCACACTTCACTAGTGGGTCACAGCCACTGACTCAACACTTAGTTGTCCCACCACACATAGGCTTCTACTCTACACAGATCTGTGTCAGTCTCTCTTCTCCCCAGCGTGCCAACATGCCGCAGACTGCAGACCCTATTGCCCATGGGGAAGATGTGAACACTTGGCTGAGAGGCATGACAGACAGCCTCACCCCCAAGACATTTGAACTGTTATTATTTTTAATAATAATCCTAATCCTGAGAAGATTCCTGACACAAGATTCAAGCCAGAACAACAACCACGAGGAGCTAGTCAAAATCACCAGCTCCCTAAGCTATGCCTTCACAACCCAGCTGAAACTGAGCAACAAGTACATCACCCACCTTCAAGAGGAGCTGACATGTGCTCAACGCCGCATAGACAAGCTGGAAGTGAAAGTTCAAGATCAACTCAAAACACCCAACGAGAGGGAGCAGGAAACAACGGAACAAGTTAAAAAGCTCCAAGCAGCCCTGGCAGCAGCGCAGCTCGACCAACAACATTCAAAGGCTGTCCAGAAAAACCTGGTAAACAGACTCCAGTATGCCGAACAGCTACTAGAGAAAGCCAAGAATGACTTCAGAAACAAGAATGTTGAAATCAATACCTTGAAAGACCACCTTGAAAGGTATAGAACTGAAATGGACAATCTGACCCAACAACTAGACGATACCAACGATGAGCACTACATAGTCAGAAAAGAACTCAAAGATGCTTATGAGCTAAAACAAGAGCCAAGAAAAGAGAAGCATCTCTCAGCCTCACCACTGCTGAGCAGAGCAGAGTCCCATATCCAAGAACCGGCATATGACGAAAGGCGCGAAGGGCCACAACCCAAAACCTCACCTGCCTTCGCCACACAACCCTTTCCTGCCAACGAAAGAATACCTCCCATCCAAGCAGACCTTGGAGCTGCACATGGGATGACCATCAAAGACCTCAACAAGCTGTCTAAAAACATCGGCAGTTTCAACCCAAACTCTGCAGAGGGCCACGCCATCCAGGCTTACCTGCAAGATATCGAATTTCATCTGGAAATGAGACCTTGTGTGACTGACAGACAGGTTATACCTCCTTAGAGCCAAGTCCAATCCTGAGGTACGAAACTTCCTAAATCGACAGCCCAGTCAAACAAAGTCAAACTACCAGCTACTTCGTGAGGTCCTGATTAAAGAGTTTACAGACCCTGAGTCTGAACATGGACTGTTAACTGCCTTGGAGATCAAACAAGGTCGACAAGAGGTTCCACAAGCTTACTACAAACGACTCATACAAGCCTACTTTGGTGCACACAACAAACCTGACCTTGAAGAGGATGTGAACTTCAAAAGCCTCTTCCTAAGAAACCTGCACCCTGGAGTCAGCCACCATCTAGGCGTCATGGCCTGTCCACGCTCCATGACCATCCAACAGTTGCGTGACCTAACACAGAAGGCCTGCAACAAGCAGAAGATGGCCTCAAAGAAAACATCCACACTCTTGAACTCCGTCACCAAAGACTCAAGCGTTGCACTGGATGACACCCAGTGGCATCACGACACCAGATACTTCCATCAAGAGCAGAGAGAACGTGACACCCATGTCCAAGACAGCTTTCAGTCTAACCGCTGGAAAAATCCATGGGACCAGCCACACTTCTCAAGAAACCCAAAAGATAGGAAAAACTGGAAACCTAACCAGACATCCAAAGGTAATCGCCTGACTCATCCAAGAGCAACTCGTGTGAGTAAGCGACAACAAAACCCACATCAGCACCACTCAGACACGCACAGTGCTGAGTATGCAGAAGAGCAAAACAGCTTACCCTCAGACGACATGGAACAAGTCATGAGACAAATGAAAGAGTTCCTTCAAGAAAAGCTGAACATGGATGACCACAAAGTTGAGTCATGCTCGCTGTGACCAGCGACAGAACGGAAGGCCGGTGATCACCTGGTACACCACATCAGAGACAGCTGACAAGCACCTGTTCAACAACCACCCAGAACAAGCAAGTCTCTCACGGCCAACTGTTGATAAAAACTCTGAGGTACCAAAGAACATCACCTCAGTCACCCATCGCTCACTAACAAACTGTCAAATCAACTCCAAGAACCACATTCCTGTCTGTGCAACAGCAACCACCCAAGCACAGAAGGTCAGAAAGTCTGCCACAACCAGAAGGCATCACAAGAGAAATGCAACATAAGAGACAAAGTTTGCACCCCAGCTTCACACAGCCATGCCAAACTAGCTCCGACTGTCTGCTAAAGAACTCCCTGCCTTGCTGGACTGACCCCCATTAGATCATGGACACGCCCTCATCCAAGCCAAGGATGCAGAGAGCCCGTCTTCACGGACATACAAGAAAAGGGGGGAGACAACAACGACTGAAACAGATCTGACCACACATACACTACACCATTAACACACACAACATTACCTACACCCAGAGGTAACCACATCTACTGATAACACATTCAACAAACATTTTCTTCCCACAAGTAGAATACCCAAATTTTAGCATAACAAAGTTACATATGCCCACCAGGAAGAAACATGCAGCCATCCTCACAATAGGTAGAAAACGTGACACTAAGTTAAGGTACATGACACACTAGCTGCAATACATCCTAGCTCAACAGTAGTTGTAAACCATGCTAGGAAAACCCACAGCAGCTTAGGTTTGTTTGTTCTTCTTATACCTATCCTGATTCCTTCCTCTCTTTCATTAGTAGGTGAAACACCTAGACACCCTGCAAGGGTCAAAGGTCTGATATTAGGATTGACTCACCACACCTAATATCCGCCAGTAATTCTAAACTGAATGGAAGCCAGAGAGCTCCATGCACGATAGGTCAATTCATTTAATTGCAAATGATGTTACTAGAAAATTAATGGTAAACGTTTTAAATTAAGACAACCTAGAAGAACCAAACAAAGTTATCCGCAAAAATTTGATTGACGAATCAACGTACGGAACCAAATTAGAACAATTTCCAGATTGAACTAAAACATATTCAATTTACTAAACTATGTTGACTAACTGAACTTTACCACCTGTACCTAAATAACCTGATGCCTGCACCAGTACAGTAACTGTCATGGAGGTGTCTTGTTGTTTGCTGTGTTTGTCTGCTTCTTCTGCCTTTGTTTCTACAGCGCTCGCCGATGCGTCAACTCACAAACATTCGCAGATCGAAGGGGGGGGTGACCGGGTTAAGACAATTTAAGATTTAGTTAAGAACATGGTTGAAACATGAGGAGCTGAATTCCACAGAGGCCAAAGACAACAGGATGCTCATAAATCAGACCATAGCCAGTCTGAAGCAAGCCTAACCAAAACTTTCACAGAACAGCTTTCAAAATTAACACAGAAAACACACTGATCATAACGTCTCAGGAAGGAGATTGTCAATTTTTGGGCAAGTTATCAAGAATAATGGTCAAAAGAGATGATCGCATGACTATCAAGTGTAGTACTACAATCACGAGCGCTTAGAATTGGACATCCCACTAGGAGACAAAGATCAGGACTTTCAGAGATTCTTACAGACACTTCTTACTTATGGTCTTTCATACATTCACGAATGGCTATAGGAAAATGCCTTCCTGCATCTAAATGACACTAAAAGGACTTGTGAGCAACTAATCATTTCTATGCATAACTCCATATCATGCATGTAACCCACATGTGACTTACCAGGTCTTAATCATTTATTGTGTATGTATTTTTAATAACTATTGAATAGCTTAATGGTTCGTATTCATGTTTGGTATGTGTGAGTTTGAATCTTCTTGCTTGAAACATTTCTTCAACCTTGACTTGACTGAACCCAGGGAGATCAGCTGTGATTTGACTGGACTCATGACGATCAACTGTGACTTGACTCGTGAAGATCAACGGTGACTTGACTTGACTCGTGAAGATCAGCTGTGACTTGACTTGTTTCATGAAGATCAGCTGTGACTTGACTTTACTCATGACGATCAGTTGTGACTTGACAGAACTCAGGAAGAACAACTGTGACTAGACTTAACTCAGGAAGATCAGCTGTGACTAGACTTGACTCATGAAGGTCTGTTGTGACTTGACTAGACTCATAATAATGAACTGTGACTTGACTGAACTCAGGGAGATCAGCTGTGATTTGACATGACTCACGAAGATCAACTATAACTTGACTTGACTCATGACGATCAACGGTAACTTGATTCATGGAGATCAGCTGTGACATAACGGGGCGCTGTTGTGTCCGCCATTTTGTGATCAGGCTCCTCTGTAGCTGCCATTTTGTGAGTGTACTCTGGTACAGTCGCCATTTCAGTCACAGACACTTTGTCGTGTTCTTCCTCCGTGACACCCACAGTAAAAAAAGAGTCAGTCAAAGAAGCATAATCCATAAACTGAGCGAGAGACGAATGTGGACCCTCGCCTCTAAGCTTAGACCTAAGAGATCGATTAATGCCATCACAAAAAAACTCTATCAAAAGACAGTCCGGTAAATCTGAATAGTGCGCGATTGCTAAAAATTCTCTAATATAGTTCTCAGCGATTGCGGGGCCTTGTTTAAGGGCTAATTACTATTCTTGCAGTGTCCTACTGGCCAATGTCCACTGAAACAGCTGCTGGATCCTTGTGTGGCCGAGTATTCTGTAACGGGGCTGACGAGACGTGAGATGTGCGGATCCATGTGCAAGCTTTATTTAAAGCAGAGAGGTCAGAAACACAGGCAGGGTCGAACAATGGCAAACAGGTATATGGTGGGCAAGACACAAGAATAATCCTAGGGCTAGCGAAGGTCAACGAATGGCGAACAGAATCAAAAGGGCGAGACTTAGAGGGATGATAAATCCAGGAACACAGGAAAAGGTCCAGGCATGGGCAAACAGAGTCCAAACGGCAAAACGACAGGGCAATCCAAAAACAAAGGCAGCGATATATACACGGGAAAACAGGCAAGGCAAGACTAGACTAAACTAAACTAGGAACTATGAAAAAGACAAAATTAAGACAATAAACAGGCTCCGCATAGCAGCTAACATTAGGAGAGTGGAAAACGCAGAACAATACTAGAGACCAAACAGGACATAAACATGGAATGGCTTGGTAAAGTAGCTAACACTTGGAGAGTGAAAAACGCTAGACAATACTTAGCAGTGAGAGAGAGGAAGTCCATGGCTTATGTAGCATGTCTGATTGGATTCAGCTGTGTGTGTGTGATCAGTGCATTCAGCTGTGTGCGTGTAATCAGTGCAATGGTTGATGGGAAATGCAGTCCAGGGTCATGTGTAACAGTCTGTGTGTGATCAGTGCATTCAGCTGTGTGCGTGTAATCAGTGCAATGGTTGATGGGAAATGCAGTCCAGGGTCATGTGTAACAGTCTGTGTGGTGTGAGAGTCAATGTAATGGGAGAAGGGTGACCTCTGATGGCAAACAGATGGAAGTTCATGGACCGGATTCGTGACAGAATGAAATTGGAATATGCAATGACTTCAATCTAGCGATACAATCAGATAAGGCCTTTAAAAGATGATAAGAGGAACATCGCTCAAATCAATCTTTATCGCAATGAAGGAAGAATTCTTCGTTCCAACAGGCGATTTTGATCATATTATAATGTACTGTAAAGAGATTTCTTCATCTTTAGAGAACAATTTTAATATTATGAAATGCAGTTTACTTTAACAATTAACAGTGACTAAATGTTAGACAAATAGAGGCTGTTAAAATACAGTACTGGAGGTGGCTTTGAACCATCCAATCAACAGAGTGAGTTCGCGTTGCGACTTGTCTCACTCTAAGCGTGTGTGACACCCTGTATGTGTAGTCACAGCAATAATTTGTTTTTTCCCATGTATTTGATTGATGTATCCCAATGTGTTTTCTATTATTATGTGTAGTGGTGATGCGTAGTAATCTCAGTGGACAGTAGGGGGAGACGCTGTGCAGATTAAGGACTGTGTGGTTAACAGTGAGTCGCGGAGAAGAGGCCATTACAAGAGTGACTCCATAACTGAAAGCAGCACAACTGTGTCTCTCTTTGTTTATTTAAACAGGTGGGTGAAATCGATCACCTAGGACATAAAACATAACAAAATATATCGATTTCGTGTGTATGTTGTTTCAGGAGGGTAATATACAGTTCCTGAGTCGAGTTAAAATGTTTAAAAGGGACAGTGTTTGTGTTTATGAAAATGCCGTTTCATTCGCGGACATTCCGCGTCAGGCCTGGTATTCAAATAATACAATCCAAATGGTTAGAGGCTCCAACACACTGAATACCCAAAGTAATGTAATGTTTATTGTGTTTATAGCATTAAGAGCGATGTATTGAGCAATCGCCATGCGTGTTAAGATCTCTATGTATATATATATATATATATATCTATATATATCTATATATATATATAATATATATATTAGCCTATCTAATTTTTCAATAGTATATACTGTTGAAGTTTGTATATTATAATATGTTTTAATGATCTTTCTTCTGATTAAGTATATTCACTGCATATAGTAATTCAGTTTAAATTTTCATATTGTGTAACCAATGGTTCGCTCACCTATTCAGTTATACAGTGGTTGATTATACAGTGGTACAGTGGTCATTTGCACATACGAGAGAGACTGTAATATATTGTGATGTAAAGGAAAAAGGTATCGAGTTAGATGACAGAAATACAGATTGAGTGTAAGAAAACTCTTACAAGAGTTATGCAACACGTTTATTAGTGTTTGGTTTAAGTGAGTCACAGGTAAGGTGACATAAGACATTGTGATTTAATTATACAATCTTTGAATTATTGTAATAAAGCATTACAAGAGCGACTCCATGACTGAAAGCAGCACAACTGTGTCTCTCTCTGTTTATTTAAACTTCAAGGACATGTTAGTGAACAAGGAAGGACTGACAATCCCAGAGTTAAAGAGTTTCCTTCAGTCACATCTGAATGAGAGATGTAGCTCTGAGCTCTTCCAGGAGTTAATGTGCGGGAAACAGAATGACAATGAGACTCCTCAACAATTCCTGTATAGATTGATTGGTCTAAAACAGAAACTCATTTTCCTGTCTAAGCAAGCTGTCACAGACCTGGAGTATGATGAACAAACTATTCAAAATGTGTTTCTGCGAACGATTTATCAGGGCATGGGCGCTAAGTACAACCAGTTTCGCACCGAGTTGAAACCTCTGCTTACGAACCGGCTAGAGACAGATGAGGCACTCCTGCTCCAAGTAACTCAGATAGCCAGTGATGAGAGTGAAAGACAACGTCGGTTGGGACAAGCTTCACGCCAGAGAGTGTCAAACGCCCTGGAGTATGATGAACAAACTATTCAAAATGTGTTTCTGCGAACGATTTATCAGGGCATGGGCGCTAAGTACAACCAGTTTCGCACCGAGTTGAAACCTCTGCTTACGAACCGGCTAGTGACAGATGAGGCACTCCTGCTCCAAGTAACTCAGATAGCCAGTGATGAGAGTGAAAGACAACGTCGGTTGGGACAAGCTTCACGCCAGAGAGTGTCAAACGCCCTCAGCGCCCAGTGTGAGTCCAGCCGACGTAAGGACACAGATTGCAATAGACAAAACGACCAGACTGAGACGATTCGTCGTTTAAGTGCACAAATTGAAGCTCTTACAAAGACTGTTGAATCACTTGCAAGGGCGAGAACGACAGAAGGTTATTGCGAAGTCCCTGATTCTCAGCTGTAGTGAAAGCAACGTAGACAAAGGTTTCCCAAATGTAGTAGTAAGGATGTTCCCTCTTGCAGTCATTGCTTTGCATGTGGTGAGGAAGGACATTGTGCGTTGGGCTGTCTAAGAAGGGAAAAGGTGCCGGGAAACGACCAGCGGCCACTGACGAGGGGTGAGCAGTGACCGAGCAACCCCAGCCCCAGGCTAAGGAGAAAGAAGCTCGGATGGGTAGAACAGCTGATTCGTTGAATCAAAGACAACATCCCCGTGACCGAGTAGCCCAGCTCATTGGGAAGAAAGCTATCCTCAAGTGCCACATTCATGGTTTCGCAGTAACCGCTCTACTGGACACAGGAGCACAAGTTAGTATAATCGACTACAACTGGAAGAGTAAATACTTACCAGAACAAACTCTGCGACCGCTGTCAGAGATAGTCAATGGGGGTGACTTCAGTGTCTCCGCTGTTAATGGAGAACCACTGCCATTTGAGGGATGGGTAGAATTGACAGTGAACCTGCCCGGGAATGATGACCCAAGTTTAGCTATTCAAGTGCCTTTCCTGGTGGGGAAGATACCATTAGAGCGGCCATTGCTGGGGTTTAATGTCATCGAGGAGCTAATAAGGGGGAAGAAGGACACAGAGCGTGGTCTATGTGCATTTGCAGAACTACTAAAGATGGCCCTGGACATTAAAGGCGAACAAGTCAATGCGATAGTGAGCTTCATTCAGAGATGTTGTCATACCACCAGGCCAAGTGACTCATGTAAAGTGTGAGGTTCCAGTTGACTTGAAATGCTCGGAGCCAGTAGTGCTGTTCGAGTCCAGTGAGGAGAGTGCATCATTGACTCAATTAGACATTGGAGAAGGTCTGATGGAATTAGAGGGGACAGATCGGCCCTATGTTAGGATTCCCCTGTGCAACCCTAACACTTGTGAAGTCACTATCAGATGACGTACACCTCTAGGAAGTATACAGCCCATAGCTAGTATTATCGAAATGGAGCGACAAGACTTGGTAAAAGGTGGTGACTTACCAGTGAGCCGGGGAGAAGAACCGCGTTCCCAAGAATAGGAGAACGACCGCAGGGCAGACAGTTTGTGGCATCAGCCGGTTGATATAAGTCATCTAGGAGAAGAACAGCAGAAATTAGTTAAAGACATGCTTCATGAAGAATCCAACGTGTTTGCTCACGGAGATGATGATATTGGGTGCATCCCAAGCTTACAGATGACGATTAATCTGAAAGATTACATCCCTGTTCAGCGCGCTTATGCCAAAACCCCTGTATAAGGAGGTGAAGGAATACGTCCAGGACTTACTAGCTCGGTGTTGGGTGGTCAAGTCGAAGTCTCCATATGCAGCCCCGGTGGTGTGCGTCCGGAAGAAAGATGGTACGCTGAGACTGTGTATAGACTACAGATTGTTGAATCAGAAGACAGTCCCAGACCGACATCCACTTCCCCGGGTTTCCAGGACCTTATCAACACCCTTGGAGGCTACCGATGGTTTTCAATCTTAGATCAGGGGAAGGCCTACCATCAGGGATTCATGTCGGAGGGATCTCGACACCTTACTGCATTCACAACCCCTTGGGGACTATATGAGTGGGTGCGCATACCTTTTGGATTGGCTAACGCACCAGCGGCATTCCAGAGGAGTATAGAGGGAATGGTGGACTCATTGAGAGATTAATTATGCATACCGTATCTCGACGACATACTTTGCTTTGGCAAAACGTTCGTGACCATGTCCAGGGGCTTAGGACAGTTCTTAGAGTACTGAAGGATCATGGAGTAAAGTTGAGGCCAGCAAAATGCGAGCTCTTCAAGAGGGAGGTCAGATATGTGGGAAGACTAGTTTCAGAGGGTGGTGTCAGCATCGACCCAAAAGACTTAGAAGCGGTCCTCTCCCTAAAAGAAAAAAAGCCTGCTACTGTCGGAGAGTTGCGGCAATTGTTGGGGTTCCTCAGTTATTACCGCACCTACATCCAGGACTTTTCACGGATCGCTAAGCCACTGTACGAGCTCCTCCAGTCTCGGGGAACAGTAGCAGCTGAGGAGCAGAATAAATCTGGTAAAGCTGGAAAAAGAAGGAACCATTTACCATCCCGTGCGAAAGCAGAGTGGACGAGTGTGCACCAAGGTGTGTTGGAAAGACTCATTGGGGCTCTAACCCCCCCCCGGTACTAGCTTACCCGAACTTTGAACTTCCATTTGTGCTCCATACAGACGCATCCGAACAGAGTCTTGGGGCTGGACTCTACCAACAGCAGGAGGGCAGGCTCAGAGTTCCTGGCACTTAAATGGGCGATCTGTGAGAAGTTCAGCGATTACTTGTCCTATGCGCCACACTTTACAGTCTTCACAGACAACAACCCATTGACGTATGTCCTCAGGACGGCTAAACTCAATGCTGTTGGGCATAGGTGGGTGGGAGAATTGGTGGACTTCAGATTCGACATTCGCTACAGACCAGGCAAAGTGAACACGGACGCGGACATGCTCTCTCGATGTCTCCTCGATATCGATAAGTTTATAACTGCATGTACTGAAGTTCTCACAGAGGAGGTGGTCCAGGCTACATGGGAAGGAATTCAGGTTGACCAAGGGAACGATGTTGCCTGGGTCACGGCTCTTAATGCCCATCAAGAGGATGTTGGGTGCCAGTTTGGAAAGAGGTCCATGACGCTTGATCACTCTGAGTTGAGAGCCGCCCAGAGGGAAGATCCTGTTGTTGGTAAGGTGATAGAATTGAAGGAGAGTGGTGGAGAACTGACACCTGACATGACGAAAACTGTGAATGGAGGCCTCAAGAGACTGTTGTATGAGTGGAGAAAACTGGATCTCCAAGAGGGATTGCTCTATCGTAAGACCAATCACAGATCTCACCTTGTTCTTCCAGCTAAGTTTAAGCAGGTGGCCTTGAAACAGCTCCACAATGACATGGGTCATGTAGGGACGGAACGAGTTCTAGACTTAGCAAGGAGCAGATTCTACTGGCCTTTTATGAAGAAGGAGATCGAGCACTATGTCACCCAGCAGTGCCGATGCGTGAAGCAGAAGAAACCAGTGGTGAAGATCAGAGCTCCGATGGGAAGTCTTACCTCAAGTTGCCCACTGGACCTCGCGACTTTGCAGCGAATGATGGGTGTCAGCAATTCAAGAACAACACCTTATCACCCCCAAGCAAATCCAGCAGAACGCTTCAATCGCACCCTGCTACAAATGTTGAGGACGCTGGAGGAGAAAGAAAAGGACAGTTGGAAAGACCACCTCCCAAAGGTAGTGCACGCTTACAATTGCACTAAGCATGAGGTGACAGGGTTCTCTCCATTCTTCCTCCTGTATGGACGTCACCCTCGCTTGCCCATCGACTTGTTGTTTGGTCTAAAATCAGAGGACGACCAGTACTCACCTCGAGAGTATGCAAAGAAGTGGGCCCAACAAATGGCTGATACTTATAGACTAGCCTCGGATAACAGTAAACAAGCGAGCGCGCGAAACAAGAAATACTATGACCAGCACATTCAGGGTGTTGTGCTGCAACCAGGAGATCGAGTTCTAGTTCGGAATCTGAGTGAACGAGGAGGGCCTGGAAAGTTAAGGTCATACTGGGAGAGAACAGTGCATGTGGTCAAAGAAAGAGTAGGAGATGGACCAGTCTATCAAGTGTACCCTGAGTCCACTGGAGGTCAAAATCTGGCAACGATACGTACTTTGCATCGAAACCTGCTTCACCTGGTTAACGACCTACCTATAGATCCGCCACCTCCGGGAGCTGACGACCCATGTAGATCTAAGGGAAGGAAACAAAGATTGTTAAAATCAGCAAGACAGCCTGAAAAAGCAAATACAAGTGATTCATGTTCGGATGACAGTGATGCTCCGAGAGAATACTACTGGTTGTGCCCCTCTGAAAAGCAGAGATATGAGCAGAGAAGGACTATATCTGACACTTACTAAAGAGGAGATTGGAGACGGAGAAAGGGTGAGGATAGACCTGCAATGAATGAAAAGATTGCTCTAGGAGTAGAGGAAGAATACTTACCTGAGCCAGTGGCAACTCACTCATCGACGGACTTACCTGCTGCCCTGGAACCTGAGGTGATGGAGGGTGAGCAGGGAGAGATGGTACCTTTGGAGGGAGAAAGACAAATGGTTAGTTCAATGGAAAAAGCTGCAGAAGATGGATATGTGAGAAGATCCAACAGAGACCGAAAACCCACACAGGTCTTTACTTACCCCTCATTGTGTCAGCCCAATTATGAATTGCTTACTGAGATAGGGGCTGCCCAATTTATGCCGACACAGCAGTTACCATATTACTCTAATGGGGTACAGGGACCAGTATATGTGACTTGTGCTTATGTCCCTCCTACATTTCCTTACCAGATAGGTTCCTATCCTACTCTATCATCTTATACTGCCTTTTGTGGACACTAGAGAATTAGTACCTACAAGAAAATAGAATAAAGACACATACACAGACATGAATGTGAACAATGAACACTTATAAATTACACCTTGACACAGAAATCTTAAAATTGGTTGCAATGTGAGGAGAATGTTTGTGTTATTGTGAAAACGGTTTATAAGAGTTAAAGGGTCAGTGTTGTTTGGAGCCATTTCTTTTGTCGGGGAGAGTGTGACACCCTGTATGTGTAGTCACAGGAATAATTTGTTTTTCCCATGTATTTGATTGATGTATCCCAATGTGTTTTCTGTTATTATGTGTAATGGTGATGCGTAGTAATCTCAGTGGACAGTAGGGGGAGACGCTGTGCTAATTAAGGACTGTGTGGTTAACAGTGAGTGGCGGAGAAGAGGCCATTACAAGAGCGACTCCATGACTGAAAGCAGCACAACTGTGTCTCTCTTTGTTTATTTAAACAGGTGGGTGAAATCGATCACCTAGGACATAAAACATAACAAAATATGTCAATTTCGTGTGTATGTTGTTTCAGGAGGGTAATATACATTTCCTGAGTCGAGTTAAAATTTTTGAAAGGGACAGTGTTTGTGTTTATGAAAACGCCGTTTCATTCGTGGACATTCCGCGTCAGGCCTGGTATTCAAATAATACAATCCAAATGGTTAGAGGCTCCAACACACTGAATACCCAAAGTAATGTAATGTTTATTGTGTTTATAGCATTAAGGGCTATGTATTGAGCAATCGCCATGCGTGTTAAGATCTCTATGGGATTTTATATATATATCTATATATATATATATATATATTATATATATTAACGTGGGCAAAAAAGTATTTAGTCAGCCCCAATTGTGCAAGTTCTCCCACTTAAAGAGATGAGAGAGGCCTGTAATTTTCATCATAGGTATATCTCCACTATGAGAGACAAAATGAGAAAAAAAATCCAGAAATCACATTGTAGGATTTTTAAAGATTAATTGGTAAATTCCTCGGTAAAATAAGTATTGGGTCACCTACAAACAAGCAAGATTTCTGTCTCTCTCAGACCTGTAACTTCTTCTTTAAGAGGCTGCTCTGTCCTCCACTGGTTACCTGTAATAATGGCATCTGTTTGAACTTGTTATCAATATAAAAGACACCTGTCCACAACCTCACACAGTCCCACCCTCCAAACTCCCCCATGGCCAAGACCAAAGAGCTGTCAAAAAACACCAGAAACAAAATTGTAGACCTCCACCAGGCTGGGAAGACTGAATCTGCAAAAGGTAAGCAGCTTGGTGTGAAGAAATCAACTGTGGGAGCAATTATTAGAAAATGGAAGACTTACAAGACCACTGATAATCTCCCTCGTTCTGGGGCTCCATGCAAGATCTCACCCTGTGGGGTCAAATTGATCACAAGAACTGTGATCAAAAATCCCAGAACCACACGGGGGGACCTAGTGAATGACTGCTGAGAGCTGGGACCAAAGTAAAAAAGGCTACTATCAGTAACACACTGCGCTGCCAGGGATTCAAATCCTGCAGTGCCAGACGTGTCTCCTGCTTAAGCCAGTACATGTCCAGGCCCGTCTGAAGTTTTGCTAGAGAGCATTTGGATGATCCAGAAGAGGATTGGGAGAATGTCCTATGGTCAGATGAAACCAAAATATAACTTTTGGTAAAAACTCAACTTGTCGTGTTTGGAGGAGAAAGACTGCTGAGTTGCATCCAAAGAACACCATACCTACTGTGAAGCATGGGGTGGAAACATCATGCTTTGGGGCTGTTTTTCTGCAAAGGGACCAGGACGACTGATCCGTGTAAATGAAAGAATGGGGCCATGTATCGTGAGATTTTGAGTTAAAAACCTCCTTCCATCAGCAAGGGCATTGAAGATGAAATGTGGCTGTGTCTTTCAGCATGACAATGATCCCAATCACACCGCCCGGGCAACGAAGGAGTGTTTTCGTAAGAAGCATTTCAAGGTCCTGTTGTGGCCTAGCCAGTCTCCAGATCTCACCCCATAGAAAATCTTTGGAGGGAGTTGAAAAATCCTTGTTCCCAGCGACAGCCCCAAAACATTACTGCTCTAGAGGATATCTGCATGGAGGAATGGGCCAAAATACCAGCTACAGTGTGTGAAAACCTTGTGAAGACTTACAGAAAACGTTTGACCTCTGTCATTGCCAACAAAGGTATATAACAAAGTATTGAGATTAAATTTTGTTATTGACCAAATACGTATTTTCTACCATATTTTGCAAATAAATTCTTTAAAAATCCGACAATGTGATTTTCTGGATTTTTTTTCCTCATTTTTGTCGTGTCATAGTTGAGGTATACCTATGATGAACATTACAGGCCTCTCTCATCTTTTTAATGGGGAACTGCACATTGGTGGCTGACTAAATACGTTTTTTCCCCACTGTATATATATATATAGCCTATATAATTTTTGAATAGTATATACTGTTGATGTTTGTATATTATAATATGTTTTAATGATCTTTCTTCTGATTAAGTATATTCACTGCATATAGTAATTCAGTTTAAATGTTCATATTGTGTAACCAATGGTTCGCTCAAGTATTCAGTTATACAGTGGTTGATTATACAGTGGTACAGTGGTCATTTGCACATACAAGAGAGACTGTAGTATATTGTGATGTAAAGGAAAAAGTTATTGAGTTAGATGACAGAAATACAGATTGATTGTAAGAAAACTCTTACAAGAGTTATGCAAAACATGTTTATTAGTGTTTGGTTTAAGTGAGTCACAGGTAAGGTGACATAAGACATTGTGATTTAATTATACAATATTTGAATTATTGTAATAAAGCATTACAAGAGTGACTCTGTGTCTCTCTTTGTTTATTTAAACAGAAAACTTACTGCAGCACCACCAGTCGGACGGCGGGTGTGCTACACGCGCGTAATATAAAAACACAAATAAATTGATACTGAGTTTGCTCACAAACAAAGTTTGAATATTGCCCGCATTCTCCACCAAAACTGTAGTAAATCAGCTCAAAAAGGGAAATATTTATGACTAATTATAACTGGTTATAATTAATAATAAATATTTAGATTACATCTTAGAATTAACTGTAGCAGAATCAAGATTACAATTATTTGATCTGTCCGTCCACCAAGCAGACAATATAATAATTTATCAATTCAAGGAAAGATTACTTTCCTGGCCAAGAAAGAATAACTTTCCTCCGTACAGTACTAGCATTAACTTAATAAGGGCAAGGGATCAACCTTCAGTGACTCCGAATTGTGAGCAGTACACAGAGGCAATCAATTGTGAATATAAGGGATTTAATAAATGAAACTACAGCTAACATACAACAAGACTAAGCAAAACACAGAATGAAGAAAAGGAAGAGAGAGAGAAGAGCAAAAGAGTGGCAGTATTTCACATCAATTAACCACAACCTAATGAGAATCATCAAAGAATCAAAAATCACCTTAAAAGGGGCTCAAACTTAAACACACATCTAAATAGTTGTAAACGGTTACTTGCATTGGCTTCGTTGCTGAACAAGAATCCTGATGCGGTAGACAACGGAGGTTCTTGACGAATTCTTTTAGAAGTGAGCTGGAGGTTTTCCTTGATCTTCTGAAGATTGGAAAGTCCACAGCGGATCGACAAAGTTACTTGAAGATAAAAAACTGCCGGAAAATCAAACTCAAGAGGAGAGTTTTTATGAGTCTTGGATAGTGTCCCGTCTCAAGAAGAAAGGGGTTTTGAGCCAAGATTAGTCTGAGCTGATGACTTTTGAAAGTTCCTATCCACACCCACCTTTTGGGTGGGATGGCCAATCAGAGGCATGAATTTTGAGTGGGAGAAACTTTCTTTGTCTCTGTTTATGGCCCATTTGCATGTTTATTGCTGGTCTGGAGGATTGGTGCAGTTTTACCCAAAATATGGTACAAATAGTATGATGCATTTCACGATCACATAGTGTATATCATTGTTTGAGGAATAAAGAGCAGATCATTTTGATACCAAGAACGAAACATCAAGAAGATCTTAAAGCAGAGATACACTCATATACCTGAATATAAGCATCGGTGGCTTAACTAATACAAATAAAGAGTGGTAACTAGGCTAATATAATAGGGAAACATACAAACAACACATGCATATACCAGATACAATTGTAACTGATTAATTATAGTCTAAATAAAGAAAATGTCTTTATGTGTGTGTGTTATGTGTATTGCCAGCACGGGGGGTAGTTCGCAGGCCCAGACATCTGGTGGCAGGTACTGTGGCTGACTGATTCTTAGGACATTGGAATGTGTTTGAAGTTGATGGGGAGACCAGATAGTTGATCTGGTTAGCCTCTAATTGATAATGGGGGGAACCATTGGTAATTGAGCACCCATATAAATGTAGAATCTGGGGCCAGGACTGTAATTTATATGCAAATATCAAAAGTCTGAAAGGGTCTCTGAGACATAAAGCCCCCATGACCCTCAGTGATCCTAAGCAGACATTACAGCACGTTAAAAACGGGTTCGCGCAAGAAAACTTGTCCCGAGTTTTACCTTATCAACCCATAGGCCTACACGTTCAGTGACTGCGAGCTGCATTGCACGCGGGGATGTAATGTTGACTATCATTAAAAGTATATGAATGGTGGCAATACCAGCGTATTTAAGCAGAATAGTGCAAGCAGCACCACACACCCACATGAAAACAGCAGCGCAACCGGTGTTTATCATAGCAAAGGCAACGTGTCAAATGAATTCCGTGAGCGGAGGACGAGAGCGCCGGAGTTTATGCAGTTAGAAGAAATCTCTAGCATTAATTCTGATCATGGCTTTGTCAGTGTCTGGTTGTGGTGCCCTGGACTGGCCACTTGAGGCCACTCTCCTGTTTTTGTGTTATATGTTGTGAACTCCATTTCCCACAGTCCCTTGTCTGTCATTCTGTCTGATCATTAGCACCTGTTTATTATTTCCGATCATTATCACCTGTTAGTCATTTACTCATTATCCCAGCTATATATACCTTGCTCACTCTGTCTGTCATTGCTGCTATTTTGTATTGTTTTCTGAGTTCATAGTTGTCTCATGTTCATTGTGTTTTCGGTTCTCTGTGTTTTGGATTCCCTTTTGCCACGTTTTTGTTCTGTTCCGTTCATTTGTTACTTAATAAACAACTGCACTTGGATCTACCTTGTCTCTCCTGGCGTTCCGTGACAGGCTTGTCTTGAAAAACAAAGACAGTTTGACGTTCGTCGTAGGAGAAGTCACGCTGCAGGACTGTGCGCCAAATCTTCTGACACTGCCAGAAGTTCGTCGAAGGTAAAATCTGATCGCAACGGCCATTAATCGGCTGTTGGTGAACATGTCAAACTAATGATCAAAGACTACAGATTTTAGCCTAGGATTATAGGAATATTTTAGGATTTTCAAAATTTGTCTCAGACGACCAAATCGTGGCCAAAATCGCACAGTGTGAGCCGGGCTTAAGTCACCATTACCTACAAAAAAAAGTATCTTGGTACAAAATCGAAAACACAACAGGAAGCCAGTTATTTTGAATTTCCTGTAAGATTTTTGTGCAGTTTTTGCCATTTCCAGGCCTCGTACTTTGACAAACTTCTACTACAGTTTTAGTTGGATCATCTTCAAATATGGTGAGGGTGATCTTAAAGGCACAACATGTAATTTTTTAAAATATATTTATTAAAATCTATATAAAAATATACAACCCATTCTCACTCCCAAGGCTTCAAAAACCGAAGCATGGTCAAGCACCCTTAGCATCACTATGAAGACTAGTAATGTTAGGTTCTTGAACGAATCGTTCTTTTGAGCCGGTTCTCTGGAAGTAACCTGTTGAGCCGGTTCACAAATCGAACTGAATCAAACTTTATTTTTTTTTGTTCCGGGTTGATGACGCAGGACGCACAGTCCGAAGTAGCACGTCCAACTCAAAAATAACCGAATGAGCCGGTTCAACCAACTGTCGAAGTTTGCAGAGGATTACCGAGGACTCAACAAGAACCGAATGAGCTGTGGCAAAGTTTGCAGAGGATTACAGAGGATTCTGATGAGTGAGTTGACGATACCGTGCAAGCCTGAGGCGTGTACTGGAAATCTGTTTGTTTATTATGACTGTTATTAATTTACATTTTATTAAAACCTGCCAAAACCTTTCTGTCGAGTAATGTAAATACATTTTGACAATAGTTTGTGCATGCATATTATATTTAAAGTTTCTTAAGCAAAATCAAGGAGTTTATAAGAGTGGTTTATTCATTCTTCATACTGTAGACATGTAGAACTTTTCCGCGTTTGTGCATCAATGTCTGTAATGTGTGCTGTAGGTGCAAAACTTTTTAGGAATCTTATCCAAGTTGTAGGCTAGTCAGTATTGCTCAGTCAGTCGTATCTGAGGATCCGCGAATAAAACTGTGACCACAAACACCATTAACTTAGGTGAATTATATGGCAATAATCAGCAATATGCTTTCACACAAATAACTTTATTTTTGAATTTTTCAGTTGTACAAAATTGCCTGACTTGTTAGAAAAGAAATCGTAAGACCATAGACGTATAAAAACATGGATGTAGTGTCCCGTGACGTCACCCATAGATTTCGGAGATCTTTTTGAAAGCTCAAAGTTGGCAGAGCGGGCAATCGCCATCTTGGCAGCGCATCACCGCGTGTCACTCCCGGATAATCGAAAATGGGCTAAGAGGCGGGAGCTGGTTGCTGAAACCACATCCACCTAGCTCGACGGTTGTGACAGCAGTGGCAATCCACCTGTCACTCAACTGGCCACGCCCTTAATTATGCAGAAATTTAAGGCTTAATATAATTTAAACGGACGGGTTATAAAAAAATTCACCCCCCTCATAGCCCAAAATAATTTTTAACCAGGCTGTAAACATGTTTATTTTTTTTCTCTGCCCCCGCGACCACAAGACCTGGCACAAAGTCGGGCGGGGGGGGTCGGCCCACCGGAACGAATACGCCGGCCCCGCAAGCGTAAAAAGTTCACACAACCGGCGTTTTGCTCACGTTATTCCAGTGATGTGGAAAGTGGACCACCCGCAGCCAGGGTGGTCCCAGCTTTTACTTATTTTAAAGAAGGGAGTTTGTAAATGTGATACTGATTTAATACACATTTCAATAGACAAGAAGTTAATATCAAGTGACTTACATTGTCTGACTATAACACTATTTTAATTTCTGATTTTTTGCTCTTTTTCGTCGTCGAAAATAGTTTAAAACAGCTCAGCCACTACGCATCTCCATTCAAACACAGCGGTGATTCGTTTATGAATGAATTGCGTTTTTAAACGAATCTAGTGAGTCCGTGATTCATGATTACCCATTCATAAAAACAGTCACTTGATTCATTCCTGAATGATTCAGAGCCAGACTCGGAATGTCCAAAGCCGTTGCGAATTAATCAATTGAATTGAGTGAATGATAATTTTCGGTGATAAAATCAGTTACTTGCCACCACCTGCTGGCGGATTTAGTTTCATTTAGTTATAATTTCAGTTATTCAAATCATATTT
>JADLZN010003422.1:0-67555 GCA_018155175.1 Sinocyclocheilus anophthalmus
GGGGATTATTTCTGCTATAACTGCTTTGAACACAGTCATCTTCCTCATAGCTGAACTCACCCTCATCATATTCATAACCTCCATTCTGATAGCCATGATATTGCCCCACACTTGACCTGTCATAACGAACAGAGCGACCTAGTCTTCTAGATGTTTTGGATGAGATGAATTTGTTAGTTAGCCAGTTTGCTGCTCCTGATATCTTCCCCAGAGCCCATCCTTTACTCTTGAATTGTGCAGCTCCAGTTTTCTTTTTACCAAAAAACGCTTTGAATTTGCCTCCTAGTCCAGAGGTAGCTGCTGCATTTTTATTTGCCTTTCCACCAATACTGAGTAATAAGAGTGTTCTTCCACCCTCCTCTTTTTTATTTTTGTCATCTTCTGTAGCTTTTGACTTTCCAAAACCTGAAAACAACTTTGATGTACTTTGTAATGCCTTTGGTGTCATACCTTTTTTCTTCTTGCTGCCAGATAGTCCCATGAAAAGCCTAGATGTGCTTTTTAGCTTTTTAGACTGTTTTGGGGCTGACTTTGAAAAAAATGGGGACTTTCCTGTCAGACCTGTGAGAACTTTAGAAGCACCTTTTAAATTAGCTTTTGCATCCTCTTTCTTTTGAACATTCTGCTGACCCTGAACAGCAAAGCCCATCATAGCTGAAGAGGCCCCTTTCAGGTTTATGTCCTTCATTTTACCAAGCTGAAGTTGTGGCTTCTTCTCTTCAGGTTGAAATCCTGTAACAGCTTTAGATGCAGCCTTAATATTGGCACGCTTACCAGTCTTTGGGTCAATGCCTTCTTCTGCTGCCTGGCCACGCTTTGGCTTAGCTACAGCCTTCACAGCCATAGCTTTGGACGCTCCCTTCAGTGCAGCTTTCCCTTTCCCTCGTTTACCACCATCATCCTCACTTTGCACATCCTCTTCATCCACTGCCTCACTGTCCTCAATCTCACTCCTTTCCGCATCAGAGGCCTCTTCAGATTCACTAGGAGCTTGTTTGCCCTTTCCTTTTCCTTTCTTTGGATCCTCTTTCCCTTTGCCTCCCTTCCCCCCTTTCTTGTCATCTTTTGCTGCCTTTGTGTCTTCTTTTGCTTCCCCCTTTCCCTTGTCACCTTTCTTAGGTGCAGCTTTGTCCGCTTTCTTTGGAGGCATTTTATCCTTCTCCAAAAGTCATTCTAATATATGTCACTGTGTCAAAAATAGGTGATCAGTGACAGAAAACTCAAACTGTAATACAAATGTTCCATGTGGAATACAGGTTCAACAAAGAGTAAATGAGTATAAAGTGCAAGTAGATCTCTTACATCACAAAAAAAAGTTATTATTTATATGTCAAATTTAGTCTATTGAGTGTAAGCCCAGGTCAAAAGCATTTCCAGTTAACACAAAAGCCAAATTGCTGCTAGCTCCTTTTCTTCAGGACTCTACCTTACAGGTGAATTCCTCACATTTCAGGAATGTCCGACAGAGTAGTGTCCTTGGCTGTAGTGCTAATTTTGGCAAGAGATTTCCCACAGACGAAAGGCTGTTTATCACAGGCATCCATGAATGTCAGCATCCCTTTTGTCATGTGCTACAAGCTTTTTCATGCCTTGGGAAAAGTAGTCCAGTTACACTTTTTGTCCTCTTGAGTTTTGCAGGTAGTGTCCTTCAAGAGCTCCAAATGCATGTGTCTGAAAGTATGCGAGGGCTCCCCATGCTAGTTGCAAAGGGCACCTTAAATATATCAGCTACACTGACTTAGGGTAACATTATCTGTTTGGCTCATTCCTATATAAATAATGCACGTTGGCTGAGCTGTTACTAAACTGTGTCTGAGGACATTTCCAAATAGAACCTAAGTATGATAATGATACTGACCGTGGAGGAATGTTTACACAATAATGTCATCACATTTGAGGTGGGTTAAATGTTTAATATTATTAGAGTAAACAAATAAAAAGCTTGTAATTGTTGTTCCAGACAACTTTTATTTTCTGTTTTTGATTGATACCATGCACAACATTTTGATTTAAAGCAAAATTATGAACCACCTAACTGAAATATCGGAGATGGAAATTATTTAAATTAATTGAATTGATATAACAAATATTTTGGATTGTTTAGATCAATAAAACAGAGCAAAAGTATATTCTTTGTACAAAGTATAAATATTTAGCTTGTAAAAATCCAGACAGATAAGATATATATTGTTTTTTTAAATGTCATACTTTATTGGCAGTATGACTTTGGAGAGCATTTAAAATAATTAGCACATCTTTATCTTTTAAATATATTTTTATGAGCAGGAGAAAATTCAAACAAGTATCAACATACATTATTATGATGCTACCAACTGTGTGATACATATGTATATGTAAGCTCTTTGAAAATTAAGTTTTTATAACGGACTATAATCACATATGTACATACTAAGCTGCGTGATTATTTCTCTGTTGACCACTTAATATTCCAAGAGTTCATGACACTGGTAGGGATTAATTCTTAATGGCTGGTCTGTATTCAGTTCACTAAGAAATAATAAAATATTAATCAGAAAAGTTCTAAATATAGAGTGACCCCATTCATTGTTAACATCAGATATTCGCCATCCCATGCAATTATTGCATATTTATGTGATATTATATGTAGGTGAGATTTACATTGAACATTTTTTTTCATGATTTAATTTTGTTGTCATTTTCCTTCCTGGAAGAGATTGTTATCAGAGTAATTTAAGTTGAGTAATTTTGCCTCTACAGTGCATCAGCAATTCAGCTGTTATGCCTTGAAACAAGTCCAAGAAGAGATTATGAGCTCCTTGTCCAATCCATTTCCAATACACCACAGTTATGACTTCAACTTTAGCTGTCAATGTAATTAATAAAACACAAAAATAAATCGATATATCAAGTTGATTTGTTTTGTTTCATTACAATACTAAATAGCACTCTTAAAATCACATTATTTTCCAGCAGGATATATACATCATCATCACTACTTAGGAACTAAATACATATTAAGCTATATAAGGGCAAATATAAAGGTAAGCAAAGACTTATATCGGTGTAGACACATAGCTCAGCCTCCCTGGCGAGACATAATGCATACCACAAACCCTAAATGAACCCGTTTAAATCCTATTCACCTAGGCCAAGTGCTGGGTAAGGTTACAATCAAGAGGCTCAGGGGAGGACTAGATTAAATTTCAGTGGTGATATAAATGGTTAGAAGCGAGATATCTAAGCGACTAAATCTATGCATTGTCTCATGCCAAACATTTAAATGCCAAACAACATCTTTTCCACATGAAATGTCAAATGGCTGCAGCAACAGCCTCTAAAACGTTATCCAGTTATCCACTGTACAATCCACAAATCTTTAAATGGCTACACTGCAAAAAAAATATGATTGTGATTTTAACAGTAAAAGAATGTAAAAATGCTACAGTAAAAATCTTTACTGGTTAACAGTAGTTTAAATAACGTAACAGCTCACATTACATTTATTAATTTACAGTAAAAAACTGTTAGTTTTTGGAAGTGAAAAATAATAAGTCAAAAACGTAAATTGATATTCCCAGAACTCCCTGCATGACACTTCACATTTGATGTTTTTTCATTGAAATAGCTTATGTTTCTTTTTAGTTTTTCTTATAAGTTGTATACATCAGGGTTTTATACTACATCTAATGTTGTTAAATGAATGTTTTTTGCATTATTTTAGTGTCATGCATGTTACCATGATGGTGTTTATTATTTGTGTGAATGACTTCTATCTATTATGTATTCCCTTCTCTGCTTGTGATGAGCTTTAATTCATCATGTGACTTTCAACAGTAGGTTGGTTTATTAGCATTATATCAGTTAATGAAATATGTTTTTTACTGTAAGTTTAAGTTAAATTTGTAAAACCAAAAATGTTGCTATACCATATTTTTAGACGGTAAAGTTCTGGCAACCACAGATGCCGGCATTTTACTGTAAATGTCACAGATATTATATATATATTTTTTTTTTTTTTTTTTCCAGTGTATGTTTGATTATTGTTCATTAATTATTGAGGGCAGAGTACTCATCATCACTGAAGAAGCTACATTTTTCTTACTAACAGTAAAAGCAACAACATTAAACCATGACTTGATAAACTGTCTTGTTATTGTGTCGGTGATTTATCTAAATTAATACAATTAAGCTACACCACACAAGTGCAGTTTTGTCACGTACAAGCAAACAAAGTGTTTCATTAATGTAATGAACCTCCTCCTGCTTGGCAATGCCAGCCATTAATCAATAAATAATGAAGGGAAATCCTTAAAAGGGCATCTGGGGTCTATAAAATGGTGGCCAAAAGTCCAAGATATGCCCATATAGTGATAAATGGCCATATATTTAAATAAATAATGAAAGGAATATATAAGTATATACATAAATATAACAATTTTAAATAAAAACGTACTTATTTTTTAATCTAATCTTGTGATATATATATATAATACCATGAATCAACAATTTATTTATGGATATTTATAATATTGGTCACATTTTATTTTAAGATCCAATTCTCGCTATTAACAAACCATTAACTATGACTTTTGCCTCAGTAAACTCCTCATTTGTTGCTTATTAATAGTTGGTATGGTAATTGCTAAGTTTAGGTATTGCGTAGGATTAGGGATGTAGAGTATGGTCAAGCAGAATATGTGCTTTATAACTACTAATAACGCCAATATGTTAATAGTAGGCATGCTAATAAGCAACTAGTCAAAGTGAAAATTGGTCCCTATACTAAAGTGTTTACAAAATTTAAAACATGTATACATTTTACAAGAAACATACATAATAAATGCATAATAAGTCTATTTTTATATTGATCAAAATGACCATGCCAATAGCTGTAACACTTACCTTAAAAATTGCAATTCAAAAATTATTACATCCAAACCCTTTTCCAAAAGAGGTGCTCAAAGTTGTCAATCACTATATAATGTTCTGAAATATAAGATCCATTCTCAGTACAATGAGTGTGCTGCATTTAAATATGCTTGACCAACTCATTGTATGTTCAAATCAGGGCTGATCTATTATGTGCTTCCTCTCACTAATTGCCCTCTTTCAGACGAAAAACTGCCCACATACAAACAGTCATCTTCTCAAACTGCGGTGGAACAAAAGCAATGGTAATCTGACTTGCGTGTTTCCTGATTTGGACAATATGCATTACATGACACAAAGCATTGTTATGTATGTCTGAGAAGCTGGCAGGTATACAATTTCTATTATTCTAGAAACCAAAAGTCTGGCTCTGTATGCAAACAAACCACCTCACCCCTATTACAAGCTAATTGCTAACAGGCAGTAGCTGCAGAGACTGTTTTTGCCTCCAAGTTTTAGACGTGAGAATGCATCATCATAGGCAGTGACAAAGTGTCCATCTACAAAAACGTATTTATTAAAGCTCCTTCTCCTTATGGTCAATATTTGTGCCAATACCAATAACTGTTCATTATAGTAGACTGTCAGTTGGCCCATGCTGAATTCATGTGCATCATACTGTCAGAAAAAGAAAACATGCAAAAACTGCAACTTCACAGGCACAATATGCAGATGAGTTTATGTCTTCAGATTTGGAGAAATTTAGCATTACATCACTTGGTCACCAATGGATCTTCTGCAGTGAATGGGTGTTGTCAGAATGAGAGTCCAAACAGCTGCAAAAAACATCTCAATAATCTACAAGTAATCCACACAACACCATTCCATCAATTAACATCTTGTAAAGTGAAAAGCTGCATGTTTGTAATAAGTTTGTGATTGGTTTTAAATGAGTTTCTCCATTCGTAAATTGCTTGCTCCCTTGAAATGTTATAAACTATCGTGGATTTTGATGTGAGAGGACAACAGGAGAAGGAATTTCTGGAGGAAGCGTTATTATGGAATGGATTGGGGCTCGTATTTTTGGCCAGAAATGCCGTTTAAAGTTAAAACAACTTAATGATGGATTTGTTTCTTTCAAACACACAGTTTTTGGCTTCACAAGACATTAATTGATTGGCTGGAGTCGTGCAGATTACTTGTGGATTATGTTTTTTTTTTTTAAGCTTTTTGGACTCTCATTCTAACGGCACCCTTCACTGCAGAGGATCCATGGTGAGCAAGTGTGATGCTTAATTTGTCCAAATCTGTTCATTTTAGGAAACAAACTCACCTACATCTTGTATGGTCTAAGGGTGAGTATTTTCAGCAAACTTTCATTTTTGGGTGAACCATTCCTTTAAGGGGCACCAAAGGTACAGCAGGTGGTGTATCTTTGAATGAGTGTTGCTTCCCCACTGACAGGCTGCTGTACCTCTAAAGGTATCATTTTCGTACATTTTCCCTGACATTGCACTGGTAAATCAGCAGGGGGCAGCAAAAGCTCATTGGAGAACACGAGAGATGACCGTCTTATCATGTGAAATTCATGGCATCATCCCACTCTTCCTCAATGATTTCCACTTCAAAATTAAGCAACTGTGTATACAATGTACAGTATAATGTACAGTGTAAGTTTACAGATATGATCAAATATTAGTACACCATGCTGTTTGAAATACCACCCAAAACCTCATACAAACGTCTATTTTCTCTCTCTCTCTCTCTATATATATACCAACAACAATATGAGTTAATTTTGAATAAAATATGTAAATGTATATTTCATCATTATCCTCATACTGTATCCTATATTAATAGTTTGGTGTGTGTGTGTGTGTGTGTGTTTGTGTAATCAAAAGTTTCTCTTTCTTTCTTTATTTCGTTGCTGTGACCAAGAATAAAGTAAACACCTTTAGCCTACTAACTTTTTAAAATCTTAAAGAAAGATCATGTAGTTTATTTCACTGGGCTGTCCTTGCAGTAAAATACATTTGCTCAGTTCTAAAGAAGCTTCCTTAAAAATCTTAGCTTCCTTTAAAAAAAAACTCATCATGAGCAGTAAATGATTCGGAATGGAGTATTAAAAGCTGAAGCACCCACACACACACACACACTGCACCATATGGCCTCAGCATTAAGTGTCATGTTTACAAGCGTAGCGTATTGGCACTCCACTCGTCCTTCTTACCATTATCTTTCCATCCGAACCCATTCAAAGCAACTCCAGCGTAGAAACGTTACTTCTCAAGTTATTCCAAAACAGTTTCTTGCCATCCTGCTCATCATTTTAGCGCTTTGAAATGTGGGCTAATTACACAAAGACCCATCAAGCCTGAAGTGGAACAGCCTTCCAACGGCTTGATAATTCCCCGCTCCACACTTGTCCGTTGTGTTGTACAGCCCGAGTGCCTCAGCATGCATATTTAATGTCGTCTATTATACTAGTTTTCTGTAATGAATGGAGTAGGCTGCTCTAGGTTTTCAGATGAATACAGAAAGCTAACAGTTCACATCTTGTAGTGTGTTTCTGAGTCACCACCCGTGTTTAAGTTGTGAGCTGAACTTAATGGCGTGCTGTAATCATAGACAGTCCTCGCCACATAACCATACTTAGTCAAACAATAATGCATAAATTAAAGTTTTATGCTGGAAACGCTACATTTAAAACCCTCTCAGCAAGGTAATATTTAGTTTAATGTTTTGATTTCATGAGTAAATGTCCCATGGATATGTGCAGTAAAACATCCCCTCATCAGCTCTCCACCGGGGTCATTATTGATGCACCAAACCCTTAATAATCTAAATGATTAACTAAAACACCATAAAAGATGATAAATGACCAACACGCCTTGTGAGAACTGTATAGTGCTGAAGTTCAACAATCTGCTGCTCCTTTGAGGAACATGACATATCTTCTTGAACTATCCTCAACTGGTATGGATCAACTGGACAAGTGTTCTTGTCTAAGTGCTTCAAGTAAGAATGAACTGTGATCTTTTTAGATTATGACATGCTGGTTGTAGAGGCATGTTATATATAGCTAACCCAGGATTGGTGGAATCCATCTGCATGGTCATCTGACTATGGTGATCTTATATTCATTCATTTTTTTTATGTATCCTAAACTATCTAGTTGTTTCGTCTAAACCTTTGTACAAAAGACTTCACATGATCAATGTCAATTTGGTTAGTACCCAATAAAAGTGCAGAATATTAAATGTCTGAAATATGATTATTTATTCTCAAACTTTTATTTACAGATTTGAACTGCATTTAGATTTTTCATTCTCAAACACTGTTCATGTCCAATTCAGTTTATTAAGAAAGAACTCTTTTTCATATTATGAAAAGTAAACTAAAAAAAAAGATCTGAATATTATGTACTAGAATGGGTTTTGTCTGGGAGATGATTTTCATAAAATAATCACTTTTTAATTGTTGATCACAGGTTTGTCTATGAAGTTCCATGAAACACTGCAGTTGTCAACAAAAATGTTCTGCTTTGTATATATCAAATGTTATACTGATATTGTAGTGGATCTGAAGACTAGATTTTATTTCTTCACAATCTGAATGACATCCTCATGTTCCATGATGTGCGTCAGTCCTACTCTCTGAGGACTGTATTTTGTGCTTGTTCCCTGTAATCCAAAAAGACAGCAGTAATTTCAGAAAAAGGAAAAACATATGGAACAAAAGCAAGAATATATTTGACTTCAGATGAAGAAAGATCTTACCCAGACAAGTGCGTACTTGAACTGGCTACTAATTTCCTGTTGTATTCTGTGACACTGGAGAAATAGAGCAACAATCATGAATCTTATTTTGTGCGCTATATATATCTATATAATATATATATATATATATATATATATATATATTTAATTTATATTTTTTATGTGCACATTAGAAATACACATTTTCAGGTATACTGTTTAGTTTTGTAAACTTAATATATATGAATATATATACACAGAGTATGTCTTACCACAGGTTGACCACTGTGAAATACATATAAACAAAGCTGCAGGTATCACAGGACAACGAAACAGACACATACCACATGTTCGACTGATGCTCCTCGTCTCATGATTATAGGGTCACTGAAATCTGGCCGTTCTTAACAACAATAAAAATAAAACGGTAAGAGCTGGGGGGATACAAACACTAATTACAGAAACTCAAACAAATGCAGTTTGGGGATTGATTGATTGATTGATTGATTGACAATCTCTGAAAGGTACCTTCACAAATTTAAATTACAATTTACATTTAAAATGGGTGCAAATGTGAACCTTATGCTACACGACCCGTTCAAGAGGATGAAAATGCTTTAAAAAACAAATGGTTAATTCATTGAATGCATCAATACAAAACAAGCAGCTTTGTTATAGAGCAGGAATCTCATAAATATATTAACTTATGTGGGGGGCCTTTGAATATTGTGTTGGACAACAGGAGACCTTTGAGTCAAAAAGGTTGAGAACCACTGTTTTAGGGTTAAAGCCCCCTAAATTACTGTTTTTGAGGACCAAAAAAAAAAACTTACCTCCTCGCTTCTTGGTGTATATGCAGATCAGAGCCAGGTATTCCCATAACTGCTCAAGGAGGAAATCTAGATTCAGCTTCATGCCACAGCTGATCACTACACTGTTAGGTCTACGGGCAAGACGATCCACTTCCTCTATAGAAATCTGATCCACTTTGTTGTACACCTGTAATAAGACAGAGATTCATTATATCTCATTTTAAATTTGCTGACATATATTTAAAACGGAGAAGCTCTGCATCAGGCTATTTCTTGAATTTAAATATATACTCACATATAAGCAAGGCATGTGCACTCTGTTGCCCACAATGACATCAATAAACTCATCAGGAGTGCTGTCCTCTCTGAACAAAACCTCAGCGTTGAAGATTTCTGCAGTCGTGTTAAGGTTAACGTGTCGCTCATTATTAGAGGAAAATGAAACGGTGAATAAACAAGGCTAAAGGATACTGTACTCATGAAGAATGAGCTGAACAAGCTTCTCAGAGCAGTGTGTGAGGGGAACCGTTGAATTGTACGATAGGCCACCACCTTTTTTAGGCTGAAAAACAGATCTTTCACATGTAAGCAATAAAATAAGCAAGAGGAATAACAGTCTCTAAATGTAGCTAATACTTCTCATTATATGCTGTTATTTCAGGAAGTCATTTTTTCACATTTAGTGCTTTATGTTGATTAATCATTATTGTTTATACATGCATTAATTGTGGTCGATAAAGGTTCATTAATGTTTATGGAAAGTCTCTTACGCTCACTGCATTTATTTGATGCATGATCCCTCAGAAATCATTCTAATAAGCTGATTGCGCTCAAGAACATTCTTATTATTATCACTTATTTTTATATAAAATAAAATTAATTTTACTTTTTTCAGGATTCTTTGATGAATACAAAAGTTCAAAAGAACAGCATTTAATTAAAATAAATCTTCGTAACATTATACATGTCTTTGTCACTTTTGACTGAATAAAGGTATACATTTCTTTAAAAAAATTAAAAAATAAATAAAAATCTTACTGGCCTTAAACTTTTAAACGGTGTGCATAGTTACATGTTTTTTTTGTCATTTGCATTTTATTGTTAACTAAAAAGTTATTTTTGTTGATAAAAATGCTGTTTTTTAATGAGTAAAATGGTCTAAAATTAATGAATGACACTTAACAAAAATATAAATTTAAAAGACATTTTAAGCACTGTTTTCATCCAACGAGTCAATGAGAACAAAATTGTCACTTCCTGATAAACTGACACTAACTATCACTAAGAAAAGTAGGAGAAGCCTCTGAATATAATAATTTTCATATATAATAATTTACTTGCACCTCAGAGTGAGCAGACGAAACACAATAAATGCGGTCATTGCTTTCGGAGGTGGATGCCTGCTGTTTGGGAACACAGTCGTGTCAGACAGTTCTGGGAGGCAATTACACAGAAATACTTTAATGACAGACTTTGCTCGTGCATTTAAGAATGACCATAACATTTCAGATGCTGTGCAATGAGATCTGGTCCACTATTTAGTCAAGTATGGCCGTCCTATAGCGCTGTAGGAAACTTTTTCCTCGTCGAAGCAGAAACCAGGAGACGTTGGGATATCTTTCATACAGAAGTCAATCTTTATTGAGGACTCGCTGTGCATCACTGCAGTCATCCAAGTCTGACTAAGGCAGTAATACATTTAGTTTATATACATTTTAAGGGGGCGGGATACATTCATTAGAGGTGGAGACAATCTAACCCATAGCATGCAAATTAAGTACAGGAATCAGCCGTTACCAGAATTCTCCATCCCTGATCTCATCCGCATAACATGTCCTTCAAAGATGCATAGGTGCTACTCTCCAATCAGTCCTGACAGTCCTAATCATCATCATAACTACTCGCAGCTGGGGCAGAGGCACCAAGAGCCTTACAAACAAAAGGTGCACCGTCTCAGTAATCGTTCATTTTACTAACATAAGAGAACAGGAACAGACAAACCTCTTGCCCCCTTGCTTAAGACAATCATTTGTCCTGATTCAATATAGCCTAAACGACTTCAACTTTAGTGTTGTTCATGTGATGCCCTATGTCAAACATAGTATCAGCATATTTTAAACAGATTCTTAAATTTGTAATCCCACAATTCCCCTTTTGAGAGTTCTAATAACTCTCACAAAATACAAATTTAGACACTTAAAAGTTCATTCTTGTAACTTGTGATCGTTACAGGCACATAGCACTTGCTCTGTGTTGATTGTCTGTAGTGACGAACGGCATGTTGACACAGAAACAAACATGCAGCTAGGGTCCATGAAGTTCTTACTGGTAATAGTCTTTTCTGGTTGGAACTGTAATTTCCCCATGATGGGCGTGTTGTCTCATTTTACCCTGTTTAATGAAAACACTTGATACTGTTGATTGCCATCGATAGTACACCAGTAGGAACAAAACCTCTAACATGCTCAGCATTCTAAATTTTCCTTGATCCACAGCCAGTGGTTTTACATCACTAGGTGTTCCGAACTGAAAGAATTGTCATCATTCCTCTTGTGTAAATTTTGCTGAAATATCAAGATATCTGTTGATTTTGTTCAAGTTCTCTGTGACATTAAACCCTGTGCAGCACCTCAGGTCCGATATGGTGGCATGCTCCCCCCCTTTCGTCTTTCGTTGCAGGAGAAGCTCTAACCTTGTCAAGGGCCTGCAGTACACCATAACCGGGATTAATGTCCAAGCGACTTCTTGCCAACATGTGTGTTGCACAAGTGAGTCTTTCCATCCAAACCAGGCATTTCTTGACATCTTCCTCATCTCTAAGAATTGTTGGATTTTCTGGAGTCTATACTTTTGGGCGATGTCCATGATGATTATAGTTATGGCACTGATCCATGTTGATGGATGCTGAAGTTCCCGTATTGATTCTGCGTTGTGTATTTAATTTTTTCTTCCGTGACAGTTGTCTTGGTAGGGGGTCTAGTTGTCTTTCAGAGTTGGTGGCTTCATACACAGGTGATGAGGTTGGTGCGTATGGGTCTCGGGACAGCCATCAAGTGGTATCTGCACAGAGTAAGAAAGAAAACAAAAGACGACAGAGCAGTATTTGTTGTAAAGGACTGCAAACACTAGGGTTGTATCCTTTGTTCGATCTGAGTCTGCTATTGTTGTTCCTTCTTTCCCTATTTTTTAATTCCTGCGACACCTAAAGAACAGTGAGGTAAGTATGGACTAGTGGATGGGGAAGGCCTATGAGGGATTCTTCACCCAGGATTGGCCCCCGAAGCCTGTTGCATTCGGTTCTTTCCTGGGCTCCTCACTGGTCCGTGTGTCCTATCCTATCCCTGTAGGTGGGGGAACAACTTTACAGTGGGACACATGAGTCCAGGTTTTCCTTGCCTGACACAACACTGCAGCTGCTGTAATCAACATCACTTGATGTGGTCCGTGCCACTTAGGCTCTAACGGCTTGTTTCTGAATGACTTTATCATGCAACAAACAACTCAAATTCTGCATTCTCTATGGGAGTTTCTGTTATTTCACTCGTAGCTGCGTATGTGAGTGTAACACAATCATGAGTCATTTCTCCTTCATCCTCTAACACAACTTCAGTCATTGCAGACATCATACATGAGGATGGGTTTGTGACTGACGCATGCTGTAAAACAATGTTCAGGGCTGTGAGGGTTGCTAACCAATTTCCCCAACGAGAGGTGGTGACAGAAGTGACTTTTGCTTGATTCATTAGTGCGGACACTGCATGAGGGCATCTTACGTTTACAGTATGTCTGTTAGCCAATTTTGTAGGAATTTCTGTAATTACTGCACCTGTATCAAGCAAAAAGTCAATCTCTTTCTCTTGTATGCTATCTTTCACAAAAATTATTTTGTCATTGTGATGGATTACAGGGGAAATTAAGCACTCACAGCCCTAACAGTTAACACCTGAGCAAGCTGCTCCAACAGTTCGGTGAATTGGGGAGGGGCTGCTTCAAAGTAGTAAGTAGACTGAATAGGAGCTGAGTAAAGCTGTTCATTTCTCCTAATGTCTTCTTGCTTTTCCTACACTCTTTCATCCAGTGTCCAGGTTTACCACAGTAATGACAACTGCCCTACCTCTTAGGACTTTTACGTTTCTGTCAGTTCTCTGTGTTGACCTGAAAGGATAATGCTGCAATCTTTACTCTGGCTTTTAACATCAGAGTCTCTTTCCCATGTAGCTAACCTGTCCAAGTTATTTTGCAAACTTCCAGTGGACCAGGTTAGATCTAAGAACGGCAAAGCAGATCTGTACTCTGATAAAAGGCCATCAAACCATGCTCGAACTAGTGGTCCTTTATGATCCAGTACCTTCTCTGGAGTGTCAGCTATTCCACTGTATGCTGCAGCTGACTGACAAAACCTTTCAGTGTATTCACTCACAGTTTCTTCTTTCCTTTGCACACAGTTAGTGATTCTGTCTATTTTGGGTCCCATGATATTCTTTAGAATTTTCAAATCGCCTTTACTGGCATGTTGTAGTTCAGAAGTAACAGCAGACTCAAAACTGTTGAATTCAGATTCAGTTAGAATTTGTGACATCAGCTGTGTGACTTCTGCTAACGACATGTCGTAGAGACGCATTTTGCTGATCAATGCTCTTCTAAATTCAGAAAAATTTGTGCGTGCTGAGGGTAAGCTCTGGGATAGTCTCTCTATATCTTTAGGTCCTAGTGCTTTGGCAACAGTTTGTACTTGGACAACAGAAGAGTTGGGAGGAACACTTTCAATTCCCTCAAATCCATGAGATCTTCTCGTAGCACCACATACCTTCACTGAATCTACAGGCACATCAGTTACTGATTGGATGGCTACATCTGTTTCAAAGAAAGCTTGTAAGTCAGGATAATTGTTATCAGGCTGACTAACTTCCACATCAGTTTTTTCTGCAGCTTTGTTGCGGTTCATTTTCTTAGTCAAAGAGGATACTCTAGCACGGAGCTCTTTGTTCTGTTCCTCTAGCTTTAAGTTACGCTGAGACTGTTGTGTAGCTAGCGCTAAACCAAATTCTCTGTGGCAGCAGATAATGCCTTTCACATTGTTCTTGCGTATACATACTCCTAGTACCTTTTTACACTCATCTACAGACCAAGTCTTGTCAGGATGGATCTCATATTTCTGAGTTAGTTCTTGTCTAACTTTCTCAGTGACTATTAGGTTCATTTGCACTCCTAACAGTGATTTGAATTCACTATCTGACCACAAAGGAGACACGAGACCACCTTTTTCAGTTGTGGGGATCAGTCTAGCATTCTTTCTAAACATTTTGTGAGTTTCTTTGTTACCACACAATCAAAACACTAAAACTTCTCTGATCAACAGAGGGTACGCTTGTTAACACATCAACTATTGTTAACCTTCCTTGGCAAAGCAAAGCAAATAACAAATTTACTAGCACTTTATGCTAAACTTCCCTGCTTAACTTCACTTCTTCTCTGCCGAAACAGAGGGTAACACATATTAACACGTAATGTTAATCTTCCCTGTTTTAACAGAGGATAACCAATTCTTCCCTGCCGAAACTTGAAAATTTTTTTTTTAGAGGATAACTTAGTTAACCAAACCCTACAGCTGTCTGTTAACTCTTCTCTGACGGCGCAGAGGATAACACATTTGTACTGGTCTTAAAGGTTATTTTGGATAGAGTGGAACTCACCAACCCTTGGTTGTTCAGAAAGATTCAGTCTGGAACTTCTGGAACAGATCTTTGTTGAGCTTGAAGTTTCAATCTGGATTCAGGTGAGGAGCTCTATCCGGGTCACGGCACCAAAACTGTAGGAAACTTTTTCCTCGTCGAAGCAGAAAACCAGGAGACGTTGGGATATCTTTCATACAGAAGTCACTCTTTATTGAGGACTCGCTGTGCGTCGCTGCAGTCATCCAAGTCTGACTATAGCTCAGCACAGTAGAGTTTATATACATTTTAAGGGGGCGGGATTCATTCAGTAGAGGTGGCGACAATCTAAACAAAGCATGCAAATGCAATACAGGAAATAAATGCATCAGCCCGTTACCGGAATTTCTCCAGCCCTGATCTCATCAGCATAACAGTGTCATTCAAATGCATAGGTGCTAATCCAATCAGTCTGACAGTCCTAATCCAATCAGCATAACTACTCAAAGACTGGGGCAGAGGCACCAAGAGCCATTACAAACAAAAGGTGACCGTCTCAGTAATCTGGTTCATTTTACTAACAATAAGAGAACAGGAACAGACAGAAACCTCTTGCCACACCTTGCTTAAGACAATCATTTGTCCGATGCAATATACCCTAAACGACTTCACTTTAGTTTTTCATGTGATGCTATGTCAGAACATGGAATCAGCATATTTTTAACAGATTCTTAAATTTGTAATCCCACGAGCGCAAAGTCACATGACTTTTTGAACGCTCATGCGGGATTTATTCGCAACATGCGTTTCCATCTCAAATTGTGCACAATTCAAGACACCTCAAGCGACCATACAAACGTTTTTGTAATTAAATGATTTATATTTTGTCATGTTCCATCACTCGTCGTTCTGATGCGATATCAAAATAGTCATAAACATGGTGATGAAAACCATAGCTTATAACATGCACAAACCTAAAACTAGCTGCACGATTATCAAATGCTATTGGTCATGCGCGCATCTCATCAGTAAAGGCTTAAAGTATAAAGAAAAGAGAGCCGTGGTTCACTGACAAGCTATGCAAAATCGTGTTCGCAGATGATTTAATCGCGCGATAATGAAATTGTTCTGCGATTATCAAAGCTTTTTGCGTAGCTTGTCAGTGAACTGTGTAGTAAATGCTGCTCCATCTGAAAGCACGTGAAAATATCACATTTAATAACGTGTTTTTACTCCAAACTCACTTCATAACATCAGTCGAGTGTTTGTAGTAAATCCTTCTGTGTGATGTGGCTTCTTACACAGAATAACATATTTCATAGAATTCTGAGCAGCGATAAAGGCTATGTCGATTAGCATTGCATTATTATATGCTTTATTATAATAAACATTATAATAAGACGAACTCAGATGAACCATATATTGTCGTAGTCGTATGTTTATTAGTCACGTTGAATCAATGAAAGCAGTTAAATCAGAGATTGTCTTAATATAGGGAGATACGAGGGTCTGTATTACTTGCTATTGGAGAAGGCGTAACGGTCAACTAGGATCACATGTACCTTAATAACCAAGCACATTACAGCCTTGACTGGCAATGGAACCGTGCTAATTGCATGAAAATAATCACGTGGGACTTCAAATAAAGTTTTGCATTTCTCTAGAAACGCCACAGACGTGATTATGATGAACTCTCTGGCTGTCAAATCACATCTCAAGCTGCAAGCATATAATCTAAGCACATGAAGATGACACATCCAGCAGGAGGCGCACAAACTTTACAAACTTTTACAGAGTGTGCCAGAGAAGCACATTTGGCGTTTAGATCATTAGGATTGCACAGTCATTTCTAAAATATTTAATTCGTTGCCATTGCTTTGGGTTACGTAATATGCAATTACATTAACATATATAAAGAGACTGCATGAATGGGAAAGCGGAGGAAGCTCCGCCCACCGCACGCGTCACTCCGGCTCCGACTATAAAAGCGCAGCGGGAGCGAAATAAGCCTGGCACTCCAGCGCGAGCATCCGACGCGAGTCCTTCACAGCGCTCGGTTTAGGGTTGAAATGCGGCTGGGGAACGCTATGCTGGAAGTCTGGCTCCTTGTAAAGCGCCAGTGATGGATGTTTAAGGATGCTATGGGATTACTGTGCAGTGCTTCTATGGAATAAGCTTGCAGCATGGAATCTCATGGAGAAAACAGGCTCAGCACTTGAACTCCATCCAGCCCATAGAGAGGACAACCTGGAATTAGTCTCATTATCCTTTTAAACCTATTCAGCTGAACTGGAACTGTGTTTACTTGAGTGACAAGTGTACAGAATAAACCATGCATTTGGGCAGAGGACTGCTGTTTTTCCTTCTCTTAAACAGTGTGACCATGAGTTTCTCTCTGTCGACCTGCACCACGGTGGACATCGACCACATCAAGAAGAAGAGGGTGGAGGCCATCCGGGGTCAGATCCTCAGCAAGCTGCGCCTGACCAGCCCGCCGCAGACCCTGGGCCACAGTCAGGTGCCCTATCAAGTGCTGGCCCTCTATAACAGCACTAGGGAACTGCTGGAGGAGTTAGGGCGAGACCGACATCAGAGCTGCGGCCAGGACAACACCGAGACCGAATACTACGCTAAAGAGATACACAAATTCAACATGATCCAGGGCTCCCCTGAAAACAGTAAGTCCACTACGAGGAGGTCTCACACCAGAGACCGGGCTTTCCGTAGACGTGTAGTACTGCTTTAAAATCACCTATGGAGCAGTCGTTCATATAAATGCAAATACGAAAAACCAGTGTGGTTCTCTAATGGCCAGTGCTGATGATACCAATATCTAGAGAGCACGGTGCAATATAAACAGTGCAGTTTAAAGAATTTCTGAGCATTTGTTTATCTCTGAGAACCGTTTCACCGATCTGTTATGTAATCTCATTCTGTTTGTGAAAGTTCTTATGAAGTGTTACAGGCAGGTGATAATTGTGCAGCTCTGACTCGCGTTGCGCTGTTCACACGAGGAAACCGGATTTAATCAGTCCTGATAATAAAGGGAAGAGACTCGACATCTGAAAAGCATTCGCATGGTTTGTCTGGTCTGTTCGTTCATCGGAGGGTCAGTGCAAAACGATCCCCACCAATTTTCCATGTGTCGCTGGGCCCCGTCCAAGTCCAGACGGGCCCCAGATTATTTGAGGACACAGTCAGTTGTGTGAATGTCTTCCTAGTTTAGCACTAGACAGCTTGAATGCTCGGTGAAGCTGTTCAAAGGTAACACAAGAGATTCTGGAGAACTGATGGGTTTTAGTGAGATCAGAACCAGACGGTCCAATCAGAGGGGAAATGAAATGAATTCTATTATATTCAAGATCTTCCCTTGTGTCTGTACACTCTTAAAAATAAAGGTCTCAAAATGTTTTTTTTTTTTTGCAGTGATGTCATAGAAGAACCATTCTGGGTTCCCCCCCAAAAAAACCTTTCCCAAAAGAACAATTTTTCTTAGACTAATTTTTCCCAACTGATTTTTCCCACTATACAAAGAACCTTTTATGGAATGCAAAGATTCCATGGATGTCAATGCCAGTAAAGAACCTTTATTTTTTAGAGTACCGGAGGAACACTAACCAATGTTCTCGCAGGAACTTCTGAGTTCCATTTGGAACATTCCTCAGAGAACTGCTGGTTTCTCCAGAGGATTCTGATCTGAATTTTTAGAGGCTAATGCTTTTAAAAGCCCCACTTGGCAAGCGTCGAATTCTTTGAAGTGTTGATGCATTTCTTATAGATTCAGGAAGTTTATATGGAACATATATTTTTTAATTCGCTGATCACGTCACAGCTGTGAACTGTGATTGGCTGCTTGCTGTTGGTAGTTGATGGCAGGTGGTATTAGGAGGAGGGGCTTTCTCATTCTAGCGAGCGTCTGATTGGACAAAATATGGCATGAGCTCGTGAGTGCAAGTCAACTTTTTTTCTCGGAAAGGGAAATGCATGCACATTTTTTTTGAGCGCCCTTCTTTATGATGGCAGCAGGTGATTGCATCATATAAATGTATATTTTAAGTGCTTCGTATTAAATGATTATCACCCCACGCCACTATGCAAGTGCTCAGTGTGTTATTTTTAAATAAAGTCCCACTGGAGCCTTCACAAAAGAATTTTAGCACTCCAGCGGGAAGACGCGCATTTGCGGCCTGGCAGCAGGATCCCTTCTCTTTCCATCAAGCAGTTTTCAGTTTCAGCGAGCGCAGTATGAGAGAATGAGGAGGGGATAGAGTAATGTATATTCATGTTCCATTCACATCAGCTAAACTAAAGGCTTTTTCATTCACTGCGTTTTGGAAGCTCGCGGCGTGTGGAATCATTTACACATCGTGCTTTTCCGAGCGGTCTAGAAAGCGCCCCAGCATTCATGGCCCTGAGTGCATCAACAGGTTACGCTTTCTTATCGGCTCTGGGTGTATTTGCATCCAAAAATGACTGCGTGACATCATTGGAAAGCATTTTTGCCATTCCAGACCTGTCTATCCCCTCTAATCCAGGCGCATGCACGTGATAAAGCCGTGCACCTGCGATTCCTCAGATCTCTCAGTACCGTCGATTTGATTGGCACTGAAAACCTTCGACTGCCATCGTTCACAGTCAGCATTTCAAGAAATGCTCTTGTTGATGAGGAAAAACCATTAGCTAGATGGGATCAGTCTCTGGTTTACATGTATCTTGGATTTTTTGGACATTTTCACGGACGGCACTGGCTGACAGAGATGCGCCATGGACGTGGATCAGAGATGCACCGAAAGCTGGCGCTTCTTGATTTTTATGTTTTAATAGTAAGAATGTGGGTGTATGTATTTTTATTTCACACCAGCAAAACAAAAGAGATCGCATTTTGAAGGTACAATTTGAACCCAACAACACACAACACAATATTCCACACAACAGTTTTTTCCGTTTCTCTTCATTCTCTTATTCTTTCGCAGATTAGTTTCACGTGATCCGCACTCGTAGTTTCAGCACGCAGGCCTCGTTGCCCACATTATCTCAGCCTCTCGCAGTACTGCGGCTCCTGTACTAGCGTTCGTGTCATTCGCTCTTGAGGATCAAGTAAAGAACTTCAAATTATAATCGACCTGCAGGATGTCAAACAGTTCCCAAATTCCTTTAGAGTGGTGTCAACGCCCTATTACACAGCTCTTGATAAATGGAACTCTACAATATCGCTATGACCCTCATGGTAAATTCGGACGTGCCCATTGTGGAAGACAGATACCAAAAGATCAGCCAGGACCTGAACTGCAAACCCCATTCAGCTGATTTAGTGGGTCTGATGCGTTTTTCCTTTACAAGTTGTTTTGATTTGTAGACATTTAAGTCAGCTGTTATCTGCTGTGATGGATGGAATCATTTAACCATTTATTAATCGTGCTGCACTATTAGTTTTCGTTGCATATATAATAGGCAGATTTTCGTCGGTGAAGGAAACTTTTTAGAGCTTGAAATTGTTGCATCTCAATCTCTATTCTGTCCAAGATTATTGATATTAATCACCACTTTTCCGCTTGAGTTCGTTTGTATATTGTAAGGACCTTCTGGTGTGTATTACCTGGCTAATGTTACCATTTTATTCACGTAATTTTGCCAACGAAATCGTATTGGTATTGAAACTTGTGTGTTCCAATACATTAGTAGTAACTCTTCTGATTCGTCAATTACTGTCAGAGAGCGCTTACGGTGATGTATTTTGTTAGCCCCAACATACACACGTTTCGCATCCAACTCTTGGTGCTTCCCTACCTAACAAAACCCCATCAGGACCTTGGTTTCTTCTATTAAATTCTGGAGTATGTTGCATTGGACCAACTATAAGCTCCTTGTTAGGTTTATGGCCTTAATACACTCGTTTGTCTTTATCATGTAATCTTCACACCATTCTCTTTATCGAAAACACAACTTTTATGAAGCCTAAGTACAATCGCCAGAAGTCAAAAGCTAAACGTGTGTGGTTTTACCTATAAACAAACCTACAAACCACCGGCATTAGGCACGTCATACCCTTTAACCACTCTTCATACTTTTTTCCCAACATTAGCACTTTGGATATGATGTTGTTTTGTTTTTAGCTTGTGGTCCTATTTATTAAAGATGCTTTTTATTATTGAGTGTTTATGAAGGTTCCTGTTCCTAAAATGTAAAAAATAACTTTTTGTCTAAAACTACACATCATCAATATCATTACAGCATTTAAAATAAAATCAAATAAGAATAATGAAATAAAAATTGTATTTAACACTCAATCATGATAAAGAATGATGATAAGGTTTATGTCAACATAGTATTAGAGTTACCCCTCGAATATTAAATACTTATTTTTGTTAATTGACAAGAAGCCTAAATAAAGTAAAATACAAATATTAGATGGAAAAAAAAAACTGAAAGTTGAAGCGCTAAAATTACTAACTGGAAATAACACCTAACAAACCTAAATGGTGATGTTTACATAAAACCCATAACAAGATAATTTTTAAAAATGACTGATATCTGATAGTATAAAAATAAAATCTGATTTAAAATCACAGTAAAACTATAGCAAGTATCTAAATAATACTGGTAGCGCTTTAAAATAAGATCAAATTAACATTAACTAATATTAAATACAAATAAGCACTATATTTGTTACAGTATTTAGTGTTAGTTAATAACCAATGATAACCATACGGTGGTTCATGTTCTAGCTCCACGGTCTTTAAAACACCTTCAGGATTCATATAGACGTTTGAGTTTTATAATGGTACTTACGTAAATGTTGTTGCAAATTATATGAAGATGAACTGACCGGTTGTTTAGAAGTATTTCATTCTTCGTTCATGTTTCTACGCACGTATTATATTAACAAACATCGTAAGATTATGGTGAAAACTGCTACACACATACTAAAATAAACCACTGGTTTGAATAACTATGCTAGTAGTGCTGATAAAAGCATCTCCGCAACTTTCTTTTCCCAGTTTGGTATTAATCCCCCTGCACATGAAAAAAAAATATAATTAAACATTTTTTGTCTTGTTCAGCCTTCAACAATATCAAAATATATCTATTAATCCATCAAAGATAGGACCTAGTATTATGTCCTGAAACATGTCACAAAATTAGGGGTTTTGGCTGAAAACAAGCAAAATAAAAAATTGCCAATGGGGTAAACAAAATAATCTGTTTTCTGTTTGAAATAAGATTATGTGTTGTTCTAAGCAAAAACTCACGAATTTTGAAGTTTTTTTTTTCCTGAAAACAAGGACCTAAATTGTAATTGGCTACCTAGAAAATGTCGTGATTTAGAATCTTTTAGAGATCTGGTGTGAAACAAGACAAAACAATCTAAGTACAGAAAAGCCTCGTTTGCTCTAGTGTGACCCGGCAAACGTTGTTCTCCCTTTTTTTCTTTTTGTGATCGCAGCTGTATCCTCACTCTGTTCAGGCTATTTGATGACTTGTAAAAACTAAATCTTTGCATATTTCCGGACTTTAATTTATCTATTGAAACAAATCCCTTGCCACTCCATTATGGAACCAACCAGAGTACGTCTATAATGGAGCCTGGCACGAAATTATCAGACCAATAATGAAATCCCTAAAAACAATGCAGTAGCGAAATTTTTTTAGAGATCTATCTCGAAGGAACCGAAAGAGCTGATTAGATTTCAAACCTCAAAGAGGGGCTGTTCAACTTAAAGACGGGAGAGCGGGCGTGAGAAGTTCCGGGAGAGCTCGATCGGATCTGCCGTGTTTTGGTTGCAGCCCATTACAGCATTCTCCAAAGAATACCCTAATCACAAATGTCGCATTAAAACGTCACCACCATATTTCACTTCACATTCACGTTTTGTCGCCTCTTTTGCCACTGCTTTCTTTTTTGATTGTGTCTGCTTTGTGCACCACATGGATTACAGATGGCTGTGACTTGTAATGTTGAATGCTTTGTGCAACCAAAATCAAAGAAGCGGCTGCATAAGCCGTGTGCGGTTTGCAATGACTTTCTCTCGGTACAGTCCATGTGGTTCAGAACCGTCTGGACAGATATGCATATTTATCTGTTCATATTACATAAATATTCCACATCTGACTCGCCAGCCAGCCAGTCAGGAATTCAGTGGATCGCTAATGGATTGTGGTCTGTCATCAGTGAGCACAGACTCTAGCGTTAGACCTTAGACAAAGCAGAAGAAACGCTTTACAGTTAGGAGCTTATTAAAAGGGTTAAATAAAAAGGTTTAATCAACTGGAAGAATTTAGAAGGTAAGCATTGTGTTAATTGCTATGTACATGTTTGTGCACAAAACCTGTATGCGAAATTATGATTCACAAAATGTTCATGCAAGTACATAAGCACATAAGCAAAGATTCCCAATGTTTATTTATATAATATTATTAGTAGAAATTGAATAACTAAGTGACTTTAAATCTTATGTATTTTATAGTAACCAAAAAAAAACAGTGCTCAACATGGGATGAAAGTCATACTTTCATTGAGCAAGGCTGCATTAAATTGATCAAAAGTGGCGGATCCTTTTTTCGTTTAAAGACACCTTATAACGGTTACCAAAAGATTTCCGATTGTTAATAAATGATGTTGCTTTGAACTCTGTTCAGTGTGTTCATCCTCGCATAAACATAATATAGGCATCCAACGTTTTCCACAATAATATTGTGTCAGCACAGACAAACTTTTCACACTGGCCTCTCCCCTTCTTTGTTTAAAATTTGTAATCAAGAACATGTCTATTATACATACACTTACAGTTTAAACAACGATTTAACCGTAAAGATTCTAATATTTCACTATATTACTGTACTTTTGATCAAAATAAATGCAGCCCTGGTGAGCAGAAGAGACTAGTGTAGGGTTTGCTGTGCAAGAGGTTGTGCGGAAANAGAACTCGTTTGTAATAACGAGTTAATGTGATTCATCAAGATTAGAACGAGGCACAGAACAGATGAATGTGTTCACACGTCTGTTTGCAGGAGGATGTTTTCTGTGCAAATAGGTAAGCTGTTTTTTGTCAATGATGCCCGCTTTTTGATTGGTGCGTTTAACCGCAAACTTCACTCCCTGCAGAAAGCAGACAGTAAAAACAACTGAGAGACACGCTGGTATACATTATCTACCGAACATGGCAGCAGTAGTTCATCAGATAATGGAGAAGAGTAATACAACAATGCAGACTGTGTGTGTGTGTGTGTCAATAAATTAGCATTGAAATGTGTGTTTGTGCATCTTTCTTTACAATAAATGTCACTTGCTGTGATTTTCTATTTGCTGGTATTATTATATAATGAATGATATTCAGACTTTCAGACTTAGACTTAATATGAGGCGAGTAAATAATGACAAACGTTTCATTTTCGGGGTGAATGAATCCTTCACTGAAAAGAATTTAGTGCAGAATTTTGTATTTATTTTTTTCACTCAGAACTGCTAGTACATTTTTTAAATTGTTACAAAGAAACAGCAGGTAACACACTGAATTAAACATGACATTTTGAAATAGTACTTTTTTGTAAAACATACTCCGATAATCTTTAATAATCTTTAATCTCCAAAATAGTTTACAGTGTTGAAGTGCCCATATGCTTCTGAGCAGTTAATGTGAAATTAAATGATATGATACGACATTTACTCATGTAATCTGAGGTTGCACCTGTTTGTAGTTTAGTCCTTTACACATTTGGCTTTCATTTCAGCATTTCTGAACTTCTGATTCTTGTGCCACAAAGCATAAACAGATGGGTGAGAGGTTTGCCTGAATGAGTGATCAGATCAGATACTGACCTCTGACCTCTCTTCCATTGCAGATGACCTTCCCTACTGCCCCAAGGGAATAACATCAAAAGTCTTCCGCTTCAACGTCTCCAGCATGGAGAAGAACGCCACCAACCTGTTCCGGGCAGAGTTCCGTGCGCTGCGTGTGCCGAACTCCAGCGCCAAGAGAAACGAGCAGCGCATCGAGCTCTACCAGGTGCCTTGTATCTCTATCAGCTGCTTACACTCTTCACATTAACCCTATACCGCCTGACTTATGAAAGATGGTCAGAAAAATCAAATTATTTCAAATGGAATTTTGAATTTTTTTGGAGCATCATATTCGATCCATCAGGCTTTTATGGCTCATATAGTCTGAAATAATGAGAATATGGAGGAAAAAACAACTTTATTCAAACTGAGCAAAAATAGGCAATTTGCTGCAGATGCTGATATTTAAATGATGCAGTTCTGCTGCTTGTAGTGTAAATCAATGAGATCTTTATAACAGTAGAGCAGATACTGACATAAAATTATCTAAATATCAGCGGTCGCTCTATATCTCCAGTAATCTGTCTTAGTGAGATGAGATTTAAATGATCCAAACATATAATGCAATGATGATTGAGAGATGAAGAAATTAAACGTTCCACTGAAGATGTGAGATGTTTTTGGAGGCTTGGGAAGATCATTCCTCCACTGAGGAACCGTGAAAGTAAAGCTTCTGGAAACAAACGCTCCTCAAAAGCTCCTAGGATCAGATTTGAGACTCTAAATACATGATTGATGGAGACAAGTAAAGCTGAGCTGGTTCAGTCCAGTAAGTGTTCATCTGGAGATATTACTGCACTTATTCTGACCTTTACTTGATCAAAACCAGTCAAGATTTGACTCGAGAAGCTCGAGCTGAAGCTGGACGTTTGTACAATTATACTGAAAGAGCTTTTACTGGATAAAACACTCTAAACTATCAATCAGAGACAGAAGACATGAGGAGATCGAGTGTGAAACAGCTTTAACAGCATCTGATCATGTTGATCATTTAGAGGCCTTCGAATATGATACAGTAGGCTTTACAGGGTTAAGACTTTATTTTTCCAAGAAGATTTAGAGGATTTACGATCAGGCCCAGATGGGATTTCTGGACATTTCCTCTACTAATTTTAAAGGGAAAATCTGCAGATTTCTGTGGAATGGATGTACATGAACAGTATGTGAAACTGAGCTGAGCGTATGACAGTCTCACTGGTAGCTGCAAGCATTATAAAGCCAAAACTATTTCATAAACTCACACAAAGCCTGAGGTTGTGTATGTCTTTGAATGATGGGAGTTACAGCGCTTTCTGCAGATCAGTCAGGAGTAGATGCATTTATAAAAATAAAGGATCATTAGAAGAAGAGATGTTGGAAGAGACATCAATTTCTGTTTCACTGAAAAAAAAAAGAAATTGCAACAAGATCACTTGCAACTTGTAAGCCAATCGTATAATGAAGTACACAACAGTCATTCAGCATTGAGCAGATATTTAGTTAATGCTGCATGGTATTATACAAAACAGATATTATTCTATGTATTAATATTCTTTACACTTTAATGCAAAAATAAAATAATATAAAGAGACTTTGTTCAAAAAACATAAAAAAAAACCCAATTGTAGTGTATAGTGAATATTTTTAACAATTAACCAAATATTAATACCTTTTTAATTATCAGTTAAAGTGATCAGTTGTTTTCTATAGTACTTGGTTTAATTATCGGCAATGCTTTAGCACATAAGTAGTTCATAAGTACAACACATCCTTCACATTTCAGCCTCAGATACTAGAGTTTCCACACACAGAACAAACACAGACACGAGAGAAAGATAATGGCACTGTACTGAACTCAGATCGAGCGCGAGCCTTTTACAGGCCTGATCTGTATTCCAGGTGCTGATGGATTATACAGAAGAACATTTGCACAATTGCAAGCGAACAAAAGAAGCATTCTGAGAAACTCAGAGCTTTACTTTCACATGCCGAAGCCTCTGACCGCAATATAAAACCCTGCCACTCGTTATATAACAGATTCATTCCCACAAGTATATATTCTATAGGTGTTGTATTTACAGTGGGGATTTTCGCTCAGTTTCCCCCTGAATCTCCGGTGGGAGCCTGAGAGCCCTGATGGGGTTCCAGTATTTCCAGCAAAGGAGCCGTCGGTCTCAGGCCTCCCGTCAGAAGCTGCTTTGCCCCGCAGGAGAGAGCGCCGGGGTCAGGCGGGGCGTGAAGTAAGCGTTTCGCCCCCACACGCTGGCCTCGGCTCTGGCGTGGGCCGCTCAACTGCTCTCCACGGACCTCCGCCCCCAGCTGCGGTCTCACAGGATGCTAGATTAGGTCCTCGCAGCGCTCCAAAACCTACTTATCCCAGCCTGCTTTTCATGGGCCAAGCAGTGGTGGGGCCTCCATGCTCCGGAGCCACGGCGGATGCTGATTTTATCTGGCAGACTGAAGCATCAGACAGTGAGGGGCCGCATTCTTACAGCTGCTTTCAAGGGTCTTCTGATTTTCTACTGAACTTGTAGTGAAGACGACAAATGAGATAACTTTGTAAGAAATGAAATGACTCTGATTTCCTCTATGCATCCACAGTTAACAAATTAGTAATTCCTGTGAAAATGTTAGGAGCACCTTCTGATCAATGACAGACATTAACTTTACAATTACAGGCCAATACTTATCCCCTTAAATTGATTTCCTAGGGCATCTTTTACCTTTATAAGGGTTTTCTCTAACCTTATTAAATGTACACTGGGAACAAAAAGTACATTTCACAAACAGTTACAAAGACACGGCAAGTAACACATTAAATTAAACATAAAGTTTAAAAAATACACTGAAATGCCATTTTCTTGTATAGTTTTTGCCACTAATATTTGTTTTATTTAGAATTTAAATTTAAGCCATTAAGTCCATAAGAATACAAAAAGGTGTTGACCATCAATGACATCATTATCAACAGAATCCTCTTAGACTGCAGAAGCTGCACAGAAGCTGCATCTGAAGTGGCATTTATATGCATTTATTTAGACTGTTTAACACACCTGACATTAATGCATTAATGCAATGTTTTCCATATGAAATTTTGAATATAGAAATATGATGGGAAAAACATGAAATGATACTTTGCTGACATTGAAACTGCCAATAAGTGGCAGAAAGTTAGTCATAATGAGTGAGTCATTGATTCAATTGATTCGTTCAGAATGGCTGATTCATTCATGAATGAAGTAAGTGACTCTCTTTATGAATTCATTGACTCAAATGATAAAGCTATTAAAATGAAAGTAATTATGTCTGAAAATATTCTTTATATAAAATATCCTTGTGTTTATATAACTTAATCACTATTAATTTAAAATAATCTAATCGAATGCGTGTTATTTTCTTTAGAAATAAATTATGCATAATTCAGAGGTGAATATTATTTAATAGCATGAAATACAAAATATTATTAACACAAAATATAGTACATTAATTTCATTCAAAATAAAAATGTTATGCTTGTTGCCTGTGGTCTGATTTCACCGCCAAGGATCAGAAGTGGTTAAGGATTAATGCATCTGCTTCTTTAACAATCACATTAACGATTCTTTGAGCTCAGAAATGACACTGCTTTAAGTGTCTGGAGGGACACGGTAACTGCTCTAGGTTGATTTTGAGTTGGACATGACAACAGTAATGACTTCAGTCAGTGGTTCAGTCAGTTATTAAACTGATCAAACCCATAACTCATGCATTTGAGACTGAGGAGTGTTTTTGACCGATTCATTAAAAACAACTGTGTGAGTCATTCATTTGTGAATCACACATCCTGTGAGGATATTATCTTTGCGTCTTTTTTTTTTGTGTGTGCATATTTGATTCAGACTGCAAACTCAAACTGGGTGATGATGATGCACTTATTTAGCTGAAAAACATTAAGTGTGGAATGTTGAACACGAAATTCATACACTAGACCTACACTCTAAAAAATGCTGGGTTAAATACAACCAGTGCTGGTTAAAATAGGGACAAACCCAGCAATTGGCGTTTTTGACCAAGCATTTTTTTAGAGTGTACAGTGGAGTAAATAGTGCATAGTGTACAGTATTCATCATGGAGAAGGCAATCCCAGAATGCAATGTGAAGAGATTAGCAAAAAATATATCCAAAGGGAGAGAAATGTCAATTATAAGTAAGGGATATTGTACATCCGGATGGTTGTTATTGCAAAATAAACCCTGACCGGGTGATCACCGTAAAGAGGTTCATTCTGCCTATTACACAGCTGCTTGCCACATAAGTAAATAATTGGACACAAAATATTGATATGAATTAATTTTTTCATTAGCTCACTAATTGCAAAGCTTCTGCGAAGAAAAACAGTTCTTAGAAAGCGGCTTTTAGCCAAGACGAACAAACAAGTTCAAACAAGACAGATATTTAAGGGATAAGGTACAGTCATACTACTTATTACACATCTTTTCACCTCATGAATAATTAGGGGGCCATGAAATATTGATTTTGGATGAAACAGTTTTAATATCTTACCTGTTTATCTTATAATCCATTACAGTGTACAATCATCCTGGCGAGAGGATGCACACTACAACAATATTACATTGTTATTAATACTTAAGTCCTCAGATTTCATTTTCTAATCAATAATTAGTCTATAAGAGGGACGGAAGATTGTAGCGCCGTGGCTTCAGATACCCAGATGAGCGTCTTTGGTTAGGTTAGAGACCAAAAACTGAATTGAACACAGATTAAAAGGGAGAGACCTATATCTAGTGGTCACAACTCACCACTTTCAAAACTGTTTTATGGAGTTTTTGTTTACTGAAAATTTTATTTTGTCAGAAAAATCGTTATGTTGCACTGTACTTCAATCCCTCACAGCCTCGCTTTCATTCCTGTCAGAAATCAAAAATGGCACGGCTGACCAATCAGAATCAAGCATTTCAGAGCGCCTTGTGATAACTCGAATTAATTCAGTTTTGAAAAGTATCACTACAAAGGGTAACACTTTACTTGAAGGGGTGTGCAAAATAAAGAACTTGACATGACACCTATATAATCATGACATGACACATGTCATGTATATGAAGGTTTTTTTATGCATGTTTATTACAACTGTCATTAAGTGTCATTCGCTAGGTTATGTCATTTTTAATGCAAATATGACATTATTTGACCTAACCCTAACCTACCCTTACCCCTAACCATAGCCCATAACAAAGACATCTCAAACAATGTCATCTTTGCATTAAAAATTACATAACTGAGCGAATGACACTTAATGACAGTGGTCATAACATGCATAAAACCTCCTTCATATTGTTATGATTATGTAGGTGTCATGTCATGATTATGAAGATGTCATGTCAGTCTTATGCACACCCCTTCAAGTAAAGTGTAACCCTACAAAGTTATTTGTGTGATGAGTTGCTACAAATACTTTCTAAACCGCTCCCTTATGAGTTTCTGTCTAGGATGCTGTCTATGTAGACAGAGTGGAACAGAGCTGATGTCTGCCAGAGTTCAGTTCAAGAACTGTCAACATCATGGAGATTATTCAGTTCCAGTATTTAAAAATAATTCTGAACGAGAATCTTCGCCTGCATTCAAATGCAGCTGTCAATCAGAGGCGTGAACGCGTGTGTTGACTGAGTTCAGGCCATTCGTTCACAGTATTATGGGCTATCAGACTCCCCGACTCAGTTTTTCCATGAGTGAGAGAGCAGAAGCGTTTGGCCTCGGGCAGCTCCGGTGTCTGGATTAATCGCTGTCTGTCTGTACGTGTGCAGGAGAGAGTCTGTGTTCTCCTCAAGATCACGTGTGTCTTTATTTTCCATGTTAAAATACTTTGCTCGTATCTCAGTTTAATGTTCAGAGTCACTGAAGAGTTAGTCTTCAGACTGACGGCAGAAGGTCTGGGAACCATGACTGCTTTGAATGGCCAAGGACCGCCCAAGAGGCCATATGACTGACAGGTAAAGCATCATGTTTAGGGGCGTGGAAATGTCTCCACAATAACAGTGTGTAAAACTTTCGGACGTATTTTAAAGAGTCTATGCTATGAACTTTACATATTTCACATACTTTTGAAAATCCAGCGTTCATTTGATCCTGATAAGCGTGTTCATCGTCACAGTTGTAAACACGACGGCTTTCTTCTTCCATGAGTGAAACAGTGCGACTGTGAGACGCTTTCAGAAATTGGTGTAAATAAAAAATTCAAGTCCTTTGGGAAAGTTCGTATTAAGTTGGAAAGTCGAAATGATGGCGTCAGGTGCGTTCAAAGCACTTTTGTCAGAGCAAGATGGCGATGTACCTCTTCAATATGAAATTCAAAAAGATTTTTCAATGCTACATCTACAAAATGATAAATAAAGAATGTACATCAGATGTGTTTTTATGCGGTAAATAAATATGCCGTATGTACATTTCTGTACAATTTCTAAGTACTTGTACAATACGCTTTTTTTTTGACATGCACTTGCATTAAGTAAATTAAAACAAAAAATCATTAATTTTAATCAATTTCCTGAATCAACTGGGCTTAGGTAATCCTGAGTTTCCCCACATATAAATACCATTTTTTATGGTGGCCGTTCAATGTCGTACAACTCATAACAACATCCGATCGTTCCGCCAAGATTTGACACAACGAACAACGATCGTTTGTTTGAGCGACCCCACAAAAACCAGGTCACTGCTGACTCACCAATCACCGAGTTTGGGGCTGGACTTACTTTTTGAGAGTTCATCAAACCTTTTATGATCTTTTAAGTTCTGTTAATTCTAGCCGAGGCATATAATGTCACTTTTAAACTACGTGCGGCGTGTCTTTTGTATCTCTTCGTCCAGATTACGCACATCGCTAAGCAGCTTTAATCGGCGGCAAGAACGTCGTACGAAAGGAACCCGGAGTGGGTTTCCTTGACTGGCACTGAGACCCGTACGGGCGTGGCTCATGTATAGAGGGAGTTCAGCCTTTACCAAACACATTACATCATTGCGTAAGATCGGGTCTGCCCTGTTAAAGGATAGTTCAACCAAAAAGGAAAAGTGAGTTTACGCTTACCCCCAGGGCATCCATGATGTAGGTGACTTTGTTTCTTCAGTCGAACACAAACTAAGATTTTTAACACAAACCGTTGCAGTATGTCAGTCATATAATGCAAGTGGATGGAAATCACGGCTTTGCTTGCACAGACGGATCGTTTCATGTCTTTACACATTAATGTATCGTCACGAGCCGAAGGGTTTAATTTGGTTTTGTTTGTATGTTTTTTTTTGTTTTGTTTTAGCCGTGATTCCCATTCACCTCCATTCTATGACTGACAGACTGCAATGTTTTGAGTTAAAAATCTCCTTTTGTGTTCTACTGAAGAAACAAAGTCCCTACATCTTGGATCTTGATCAATTTTCATTTTTGGGTTAACACCCTTTAATATGTGAACTACATGACTGTGTTGCATTCTCGCTCAGATAGAAAGATTGCTTTTAGTCATGAAATACACATTTTGGTTTGCCAGGTACTTAGATGTGTTGTGTGAAATTTGTAATATGGTCAGCGCATGGAAAAAAAAAAGGTTGGGTTGGTGTGGATTACAGTTTCTACTTAGCATTTACATTTTACCAAATAGTTACCAAAAAAAAGTAACAGACGAAATAGTACTTGTAAAACATACTCCAAAAATCTTTGGAAAATCTTTTTTTTTTTACATTGAGGGTGAAGTAATCAATGACTAATCAGTGAATGACATTCACTGTACAAGCTTTTGATGTTTCTGTGGAATCATCCATTAAAATGATAAACAAAATCAGTGTTTTTCACTCTATGCTGTGGTTTTCCAGCAAAAGTGTGTATGAATTTACAGCTGTTGCTATAATTAGTGAGAATATTGGCAGAGCAAGTACAAATGTGAAAAAAATCCCACAATTGAGTTGTGATGAGTGCTTCTGACCGCACAGCGACTACTTCATGTGCTGCACTATGATAAACTGCACCAAAACACTCTGACAGAACAACTCCACTGTATTTGCTACTGTACTGTCAGATATAAAGGGAATGATCATTTTAAACTCCTATTATTGAACTCAATCACTAGAGTCACTAAAGATTCAATCTATGTAGGAATCAGTCGATAACTGGAAAATGAATGCAATGAATGACCAAAGATGAGTTTGCATTTCTCAGAAAATTATAACAATTTGAAAACCCATGTTAAATAAATGTCAGAAACCTTTCAGAAATAATTGGCCTGTGAATTGCACAGTTCTAGCTCCTCACGACGAGCCAAAATCTCACAGAGTACTGTTAATTTAACAGTGTTTAGTAATGCAGAAGCGGTTTTTATTAAAAGTCTAGTGTGGGCTAAATTACTGCGAGTAGCAGTTTCTCAAAAGATGCTGTTTAGGCTGTGAATATCCAAACACACACACAGAAACTGGAATGAGATGTTTGTAGAGAAAATGTAGCCCAAGCTGTGTGTTGTTCCACTGCTCAGAGACCAACCTCGGCCTGGAGGTCAGCGTTCACTGCCCGTGCCACACGTTCAGTCCCAACGGAGACATCGTTGAGAACGTCAATGAGGTGTTGGAGGTCAGATTCAAAGGTGAGTGGAGAAAAACAGTGCTGTTCAAGTGTTCAGAATCCAACATGCAATGATTGGATAATTTTTGAATTGTTCTGCTTTTTGGCATTACTACAACAACAACAAAAAACATGTATCATAGGTTTTTATGATTCTGAAGAATATGTATGGTATTATGATTATGCACTGTAGTTCTTGGTCGCACTTGCACTGTATTTGTGTTAGCCCTATCCGAACTCGTTTCTAAATAGTTGGATGAGGGGGGGGGGGGGGGGGGGGGGGGGGGGGGGGGGGAGGGGGGGGGGGGGGGGGGGGGGGGGGGGGGGGGGGGGTTGCTGGAGTTTTATTTCCCGCATATTAAAGGGGTTCTATTATGCTCTTTTACAAAAGAGTCTTGAGTTGGTTTTTGGGGTTTACTAGCATAGGTTTTCATGCTTGATTGTCCCAAAAACGCATTATATTTCACATATTTTACATCATTGCAGCATCTCTCTTCCCAGTCTGTCTCAAACACCCTGGTGCGTTTTCCCAAAAGCCTTGTTCCGCTAACTATAGATCGCAAGTTCCATGAACGCTGTTTGTAACTTACAGAACTTTTGGAATGACCCCTGTTTAGTTCCTGTTTCGATGAAACCCCTCTTTCCGGAATACAAAATGTTCTTTGATTGGTTAGCTGGCCCAGTGTGTTGTGATTGGTGAACCCCTTCTAGCGTGTTCCGGAAATGGCACACCCCTTACCATAACGGCGGGTTTCATCTCCTCACCTGTAAATATTAACGATGGCGTAAATTTTGCCAGACCAATTTGAGCCTAATTGAGACCCTGAGAATGTTTAGGACAAGAAGATCATGAGGAACCTTTGCAAGCACAGATTTTACAGGAGTGTTATGTTGTTGTTTTTTTTACAGTCTATGGCATAGACTGTAAAAAAGATGGACAAAGCGTCTTCACTTCCTTCCACTATAGAAACGTGAAGCCAAAACATCCCAGTATGACCGCTGTCATCTTGCGAAAATTACGTCATTTGGAGCCTGATGTCTGAGTCTGCGCAGTAGTGATTCATTTGGAGCTTGAGTCTGCGCAGTAGTGAATCATTTGGAGCTTGAGTCTGCGCAGTAATGATTCTTTGGGGCCATAGTCCTCAGTAGGACTCGTTTGGACCCTTGGAGCCTGAAGTCGGCACGGCGCAGTATGAATCTTTGTGGAGCCCGAGTCTTCGCAGTATGAATCATTTGGAGCTCGAGGTCTGTGCGTAGTGAATCGTGTGGAGCCCATTTGGAGCCTGAGTCTGTACAGTAGTGAATCTTTTGGAGTCAGAGTCTGCGCAGTAGTGAATCGTTTGGAGCCCTTGGAGCCTGAGTCTGCACTGCGCAGTAGTGAATCGTTTGGAGCCCTTGGAGCCTGAGACTGCACTGCACAGTAGTGAATCGTTTGGAGCCCTTGGAGCCTGAGACTGCACTGCACAGTAGTGAATCGTTTGTGAGCCATAGTCTGCACAGTAGTGATTCATTTGGAGTCAGAGTCTGCGCAGTAGTGAATCGTTTGGAGCCCTTGGAGCCCGAGACTGCACTGCGCAGTAGTGAATCGTTTGAAGCCCTTGGAGCCTGAGTCTGCACTGCGCAGTAGTGAATCGTTTGGAGCCCTTGGAGCCTGAGACTGCACTGCACAGTAGTGAATCATTTGGAGCCCGAGTCTGAGCAGTAGAGATTCGTTTGGAGCCCGACCAAGGGGGAAGGACAAAAAAAAAGGGGGAAGGTCTGCGCAGTAGTGAGTGATTTGGATAACCCTTCGTATACATGGAGAGGGCATATTTTATGACCTATACTGCAGCCAGCCACCAGATGGCGATCAACAGGCCTCGTCCACCCCTTGCTTTGCATATTCTGTGGGTGGGAATTATTTAAATGAGTGACATTGTGACTACAATATCTGGAAGAAGTGCGCTGTAGTCCGACTCCGAACAAGCCGTTTGTTCTTAAAAAGTGTTTTCTGTTAAACAGAATATCTGCCTTTAGTGGACTTTGAGCTTTGTAACCTTGCAGATATTTTAATGCTCAAACAGCAACATTATAGACTAACTAAAGTAGAAAAGCATAATAGCCCCTCTTAAGGTATTCTATAATTACAACAACATATAAAAGTGGATGAGGAATGAATTAAGGCGACAATCAGAGCTGATTCTGGTAATGCAGTATCTCCTGACTGTTTTTCTCTGAGATGTAATACACTGAAAAAAAAAAAACTGGTGCAGGAACACTGGGTGTTTGAAACAGTTTTCACTAAGAAAATGTATTCCAACAAATAATTCCATAGAAATGGCAAGTAACATTGAATTAAATGTGAATTTTTTAAGTAGACAGACTGAAATAGTATTTTCTTGTCAAATATACTCCAGTGATCTTTTTACAGTGATGATGATTGCTCAGTTTCTCAGGATTCTTCCATAAGCTCTTGTGATGTGCCGTCAGCTTGTCTCGTTGCACCTTCATCACACACGCGTTCTGATGAGATTAAGGCCTCAGCGCTCTGTCCAGCAGCGGTCGGACGCTGCGATCATGGGAATGCGCTGCCGTATGGAATCTCACTTAGTTCTGGGGGCCTCGCGGGTGTCTGAGGTTTTGGGAACGCGCTGGCTGGAATGCACCGCCACTGTGGGCACTCAGACTCTTGGCCCTCAATGAAAGAGGGGTGTCCGTATCTAGTGGCAACGCCTCTCCTGGGACCCGAGCTGCTTTTGCTATAACAGATTGAATACACAGATGCTCCAGGAGACGGAGAGCTGGAGCTGCTGTATGTGCCGGGCTTCAGGAACGCTCTTCTACTTCTCAACAGGAATAAGTGCTGCTGAAGCTGAATCCAGACGTCAGCGTGAGCTCTGGTCCACTTTGCAGCGAGACATAATATGCAGTTCTTGCTTTGGGGTGCTTTTATCTGAAACCGACGATACTGAAATAATAGCACATAACAAAGTGGTAAACTAATGCTGCAGAAATCTCAGAAAACAGCTGTATTGACAACACGAGTGGAAAACGTGTGTAGATGTTAGAATGTCCATCTGTTATTACATTTTCAGGCAGGGCAGACCGTATGGTTGTGGGAAGATTGTCAACTCCAGTGACTAGTTGTTTCTCAGAAAAGCTCGCTGTATCACGACTAGAAACCTGAGCACACTGACTCATTGTGTAAAGACTGGTTTTGTTTTGAGAAAGCGCTTGCTGTTTTGTGTGTGCAATACACATCAGACGCTCTGTGAACTCGTGTGCTTGAGTGCTTTAAAGTGAACATTTAAGGTTTCTAATGCGAGCCCTGTGTGTCAGTTTTAGACTGACTGTGCTTCTGCTGCGTCCTCAGGGATGGACAGTGAGTACGAGGATTTGGGTCGACTAAAGAAGCAGAAGGAGCAGCTTCTCCCTCATCTGATCCTGATGATGCTGCCTCCACACCGGCTGGACGTGCTGCCCACCTCTAGACGACGCAAACGCGCGCTGGACACCAACTACTGCTTCTCGTGAGTGTTTCTTCAACATAATAATCATAATAAGCAGTTTGAAACCGTTTAAAGGCATCATCACACAGTAATGAGTTCTGCAGGGATGATGTGTTTTTGTAGGCCAAACCAGTTTGTGTTTTAGCACTTCTGGTTCTGTTGCCCTGAAGTCAATGTTTTTTTTTAAGGGGTTTTTGGTTAAATGTGTCCCTGCAGCACAAAAGCAGTGTTAAGTCGCTGGGTATATTTGTAGCAATAGCCAAAAATACATTGTATGGGTCAAAATTATCCATTTTTATTTTATGCCAAAAATCATTAGGATATTAAGTAAAGATTATGTTCTATGAAGATATTTTGTAAATATCCTACCGTAAATATATCAAAACTTAATTTTTGATTGTAATATCATGCTAAGAACTTCATTTGAACAACTTTAAAGATGATTTTCTCAATATTTTGATTTTTTTTGCACCCTCAGATTCCAGATTTTCAAATAGCCAGATATTGTCCGATCCTAACAAACCATACATCAATGGAAATATTATTTAGTTGGCTTTCAGTTGATGTTTAAATCTCAATTTCGAAAAAATTGACCCTTATGACTGGTTTTGTGCTCCAGGGTCACAAATGTCTAAAGTAAGGTCTGTGGTGAACACAAGCTCAAGATAGTCTCCCAAGATATTTTGAAAGCTTTTACGCATCTTGAAAAAGGCGGTTGCTAACAAGTGTCTAAATGGGACTACAGTGGGATGCTGGCAGTGTAACTTGAACAGGTAAACTCATCTAATCTCTAGTCGCTTTCACAGCCTCATCAATCGCACTCTTGCAAACCATTCTAACTTAAACTTTTAGGGAAATAGTGTTCAAATAAAGACTGAAGCTTAATGGTGGTGACGCTGAAGTCATGTGATCATGGACTAGTTCGTTTATAGCCTATGTTTAGCTTTTAACTTCTGACGGGATTGAGGCTTCAAAATTCAAGTTTTCATATTCTTAAAAGGTGTTAGTCTCAGAGCTTATTTCCTGCAATAATCCAAAAGCCAGTGGAAGAATCCTCTAGGGGTTTTGTGGAGGGAACCAAGTTGATGCAAACTTATGGGTTGGCCTGCAAAAATACAATATAATACAATGTGAAAGAAATCGAACAATAATTTCGAATCTGAAATGTCGCGAATCTGGAGCTCCAGTCATTGATTCAATTCCCAGGGAATGCATGAACTCTAATACCTCGAGTGCAATGCAAGCCACTTCGTATACAAGCATCTGCCGAATGCATAAACGTTAATGTTATTCTGTAGACAGGAATGCAAGCTGAATTAGATCTGCTCTCTTCTCAAAGACGGCAAAATCCAAATTCACATCCCTGCTTCACGTTGCAGTAAGCAGCAGCGCACCTCATGTGTCTGGAGAGATTTTGCTTGTAAGAATTAACTTTTTAATTGGCACCTGACTGCTCGAAGCGAATGGGAGGCTCTGCAAGAGCTTGCAAGTTTAGATTTGTCCCAGTATGCTATGTAGTGCACTGGCTCTTTAGTGTGTGGCTCTCTGTTAGCACTCCACACCTGGGTCGGATCCAGGAGGGAAAAAATGACACACCTTACAGTGGAATTTCTGAGCCTCAAAAGACTGTCTGACGTGTTTATAAGGCCATACAGAACCGAAATAGAAGTCTCCAAAACATCCAAGTGAAAAGTGCATGGAAACGTCTCTGAATGAATGCAGAATCCACAACAGGAGCCAAAGAGCACGAGGATGTGAACAGACAGGTGGAGAAAGTGACGGCTTTCCTTCTGCTTTCAGAAACTACGAGGAGAACTGTTGCGTTCGGCCGCTGTACATCGACTTCCGGCAGGATCTGGGCTGGAGGTGGATCCACGAGCCGAAAGGGTATCACGCCAACTTCTGCTCCGGGCCGTGCCCATACCTCCGCAGCGCTGACACCACGCACAGCTCGGTGAGAGTCACCTTCAGACGTCATCATTTACTTACCTTCATGCCAGTTTAACCCGACTGACTTACTTTCTTTTGTGGGAAAAAGAAGACCGTTTGAAAAATGTCCAAGCTGCTCTTTTACATACAATGAAAGTGAAAGGGGACAGAATTTCCAAGATGCACATGAAAGTCGAGGTGTGTCGAGACCAAGACTAAACCCCTTCGAAGTCACGGATGCTTTGTGTGCGAACAGTCGACTATTCATGAAAATCTTCCTCCACTGCATTGCAGATCATGTGGTTGGCATAATACAAATTGAACCTTCCAGACACGTCACATCAGTGCGAGGTCCATGATGCCATATGTGACCCGGAGCACAAATCAGTGTTAACGCTGGGGGGTATTTGTAGCAATAGCTAAAAATATATTGTATTGGTCAAAATTATTGATTTTCTTTTATGCCAAAAATCTAAGGATATTAAGTAAAGATCATGTTCCATTAAGAGATTTTGTAAATATCCTACTGTAAATATATAAAAACTTAACTTTTGATTAGTAATATGCAATGCTAAGGACTTCATTTGGACAACTTTAAAGGCCATTTCCTCAATATTTAGATTTGTTTTCACCCTCAGATTCCAGATTTTCAAATTGTTGTATCTCGACCAAATATTGTCCTATTTTAACAAACCATACATCAATGGAAAGTTTTTTTATTCAGCTTTCAGATGATGTATAAATCTCATGTCTAAAAATGGACCCTATGGCCTGGTTGTGTGCTCCAGGTCCTGGTTTTGTGCTCCAGAGTCACAAATGTCAATGGTTCTCGTGCAACTCACGTCTGACCAGAGCTATCTTTAAGTTTTAATATGTAGAATTTCAAAATTCAATTTGAGAGCTACATTAGATACAACACCATTACCATTGTGTCCCTGGTCCATTTAGACTTTACATTTCAGTCTGTTCCTCACAAGCATCATCATAGGCCTTGAGAAGACTTCAGAAGAAGAAAAAAATCATACGGACTATGGTGCTTTTCAGATTCTTGACACGGTCTGTCTCTATTCATGCTCATTGTATTGAAAATGGAGGCATGAGCATTGTGCTTAATATCTTTTGTAGCGATGCACATGAAAGCATAAAGTGTTCAATCACCCAATTATCCAAATTGAATTAGCAAAACATTCCGTAAAAGCTGAAACAACAAAATCACTGATTGCATCAATCTTTTGTGTTCCATGGAAGAAAGCCATAAAGGTTAGGAACGACATGAGAGTGAGCAAATTATTAATTTGAATATCAATTGATGACAATTTGATTTGATGGCATCAGGTGAGAACAAAATTTGGTCTAAATCGATCTCAGTAATGACACTATTGCTGCTTTAATTGAATGTTTCATTACTGATGGATTTTACACTTGACAATTTTTACATCTGTATTGTAGAAAGCGCTGTAGAAATAAAGAATGACTTGAGTCTCAATGTGTTTCCCTGCAGCTGCTGAGCCTGTACAACACGCTGAACCCCGAGGCGTCCGCTTCCCCCTGCTGCGTTCCTCAAGACCTCGAGCCGCTCACCATCCTCTACTATGTGGGCCGAACGCCTAAAGTGGAGCAGCTCTCCAACATGATCGTCAAATCCTGCAAGTGCAGCTGAGGGGCCAGAGACCCCGGCCCTGAGCCCGACGCGGGTCCCAGCGCTCGAGGGGCATCAGGAAGGGTGCGTGCCAGGAACTGGACTCTAAATGAATACCTCCATACATCCTTCTCACCCACATCCAACCCGGGAGCCAGAGGCTTCTCTAAGCACTAGAAAGTTGCGTTCCAAGACGACTACGCTGCCCAACGATCCCTCAGACTTCTAGTTTGACGTTTGAAGTGACTTGTCCACTTGTAATGTGTAATTTTTGGTCAGCTCTATACCTGCGAACCTCATGGGCATTTGTGAACTCTGACCTTCGTAACATCTACAGAAGCGGCTTCACTGAGGACGACACACGTGCTGGATCGACATACACCGACCGAACGAGAGCAGACGTTAGCCAATCCTTGTGTTTTTGTATAACGATGTTCTAACATAACTCATTTGAGCACTGCATTTCCCCGACCGAACTTTGTAACGCAGTAATCGACACGGTCTGTCTAACGTGACGTGTTAATGTTAATACAAACATGCTGGAAAGAAATCTTTTGACTAATGTTTACCTCTGTCACTCGGCAGAAGTTTTAGGGATTTGTATAGTTCTTCAATGAAGCTGACGTTTGGAAACACATGAACTTTTAGATCACAATCTGCTAATGTTTTTACCGCTATTACTCCCGAAAACACTTTTTTTAATTAAACAGTCTTGGACGAAAAGAGTTTGTCATGAGTTTCAGAGAATCCACATCTTCTCGCCTATTATAAAGAGTGAACACACAAGAGTAGCAAATGCTGATTGCATAGCTTGCTTTAACAACCTATTTTTTTTCTTAAAACAGAAGTAATCACAAAAAGTAGCTGACATTTCTTTCAGTTTACGGATACAACTGAATGCTAAACAGTTACTGTAGCATAAACGCACAAATAATTTGTCATGATTTTAAAGGTCAATCAAGTTTCATGACTCACATCTGGTCATGCAGTAACAATGGAGGATATTCCAGTAAACTCAGGAGAGAAAATGCAATACAAATACTGTACAAACTAAAACAGTAAATCCTGAGAATAAAACTATGTTGCATTAAGACAATCTTGCATAATCGGCCTCATTCATGAAACGCAAAATTAATTCATGGAAATTGTTGTTACATCAATTCAATGCAACAGTCTAGGTAAGAAGTGTGTTCTGTTCCTGCTGCATGAATGAGTCCCTGTCATTCATTCATTTTTGGCCAGGTACTTAAAAGTGAAACGTTAAACTAAAATCAAACTGAAAACACAATGTCATCCCTTCAGCACAGCAGAGTTGATCACGGTGCATCAAGTATTACCAGGACATTGGTCAAAAATGGTCAAGTCTTTAGTTGCAGAAGAAACTCATCGCAGGTGTGGATTCTAGAGCTGCTCCAGCGGTTCCTCACACCTGAATGAGGCAATGGAGCAGAAGTTGCTAGCGATCATTAGCAAGCAGTGCTGAAAGCTCTTTACTCAGGAGTCTAAATCTTCTATCTGTACATGTAAACATGGATAAACGTGATGTGCGCTCTCGTCTGTTGCTGTGCGTTTCGCCCCATGTGCTCGTGTCGCAGTTGTTGCGAACCATCAGTCCGCGCGCCCTTCACATGGCATCAGATGTGGTGTGAAAATGAAGCCTGGACAACTGCGCATATGGGAGAGGCAGGATGCCTTCAGACTGCGGAACCGATCCAATCAAAGCAAAGGATTTCACGTACAATCACACAAACTCAGTAAAACACACATAAGGCCAGTTAGGAGGGAAATATTGATTATTAGAAAACTCGATATTGACAGTCATGAGGTGTCGTGTGTTTTGAGCAGGACGTGGATCTCTCGATCTCAAGATGTAAAGCGATTCCAGAGAGCAGCTGATTGGTACGGCTGACCTTTGGCCTCATTCATCTGTTCCTAGAGCCCTGATTGCGGAAGAGTTTACTGTACACTGACAGACCTGGCGGAACACAACACAGCACAGCACAGCACAGCACAGCACACACACACACACACACACACACAAACAAACACACACACACACACACACACACTCATGCACGCATGCACACACCAGGTACACCAGTCTCGTTCCAACATCACTCTTGCATCTGACCAATTCACCCTTTCACACTACCAGCGCTACTCTTAGGAGATGTATTTGACTGTTTCATTCGGTTTCTGACTTCATGATCTTCTTGATGAACATCTGCTATGATAAATCACCCCTCTTAAAGCTGTCGTTTTGATGGCGCTCTCTCATACAATCCTCTGGAGATAAGTCCAGGGGTGTGGTATTCTTTGCATTTTTTAAACCCGCGATCCAGAGGTGTTTTTCGCCGTTATTTTCTACAAGTCGGTCTCTTCTCCTCAATCCATGACGTCGTAAAATGTGATACGGTTGTGGGGTCAAGTGGTTTGACTACTCTGGGGTGTCCCGCGAACAAGATAAGCACCAGCACCATTTCACGGCATGGGGTGTGGGGCACCTTAGTTGTGGGGGACGATTCGCCGGGTAACTACCTATTAACTATGCATTCTTGCTTCATCAACATCCTAACTTGCTGCTTATTAATAGTTAGTAAGGCAGTTGTTAAGTTTAGGTATGGGGTAGAGATTAATGGATCTAAAATATGATCATTTGCGAAGAAGCAGCATATGTGCTTTAGAATTACACTACCCATATATGAGTAATCAGGCTAAGTACACACACCCACACACACACACACACACCCACACACAATAATCAACTATTAATAGTGAGAATTGGTCCCAAACGAAATGTTACGTTGCATTTTTAATCTTATAAAAGCAGACATGTTTTTAAGTGACACCTCTTTTAATGAAGTTCCTTAACGTAAGTTAGGGAGGAGCGAGCCCATCTAATCTTTCAATCAACAGCCAGAGTATATAAGCAGCTGCTTACCTCTCTCCAGTCGCAGCTGTTCCAGCATCCCTCCATCTCCCCAAAACTCCACCTTCATCTTAGCTACCTTGCCCTTCGTAATCATCCTATATCAAGTCCCTGGGGTATATCAGAGCTTGAGTTGAAGCTGCTTCACCGAGCCCCTCATCAGTGGACAGCAAGCCAAATAAATTTACTTTATTTCCTAATGATTATATGGGCATATACCGCGAACTCGTTAACTCACACAGGGACAAAAAGATTGCAATCCGTCGTGCATGTCTTTGCATTCTTGCTCTTCGGCCTGTTCTCCGCTTGGCAGCGTATACAGACCATAATCCCCGCCCGTGAACGCTTCTTGGCCGACACACAAACCGGTGCAGATTGGCAGAGCCAGGGCCTCTTTGTCTAAACATCATCAGCTTGTGATTTCGTCTACACACTCGCGTATTGTGTTCCAACGGGTGCGACGCGGTTATAATTATCAACTCACTGTCTAAAACACATTAGTGGCCACCAGTACAGCTTCCTTGGCATTGTAAACTCTTGTAAAGAGGCATTGTCTCACATGGCACGGTTTGAAGCACATGATTGTACACAGGGGGCGCATGGTCATTTCGCTCCCAATCTCGAAAAGAATGCCGCCACACCTCTGTTCATCATTGAAAGGCGGGTGGCGTATCGTACCCATAGCTCTCTCGCAGGTAGAATTCAAGGGCATCAAGGGTTGGCCTACACCACACTGGCGCGGCCCCCCCGGAGCGAAATTAGGAACTTCCGACTTAGTGCCCTCTAGAACTTGCATTCTGGGCCATATCAAAGAGGCACAAAAGCACATGCACTGACTGTACCGACCTTCCCTCCTGTGAATACCTGCCCCACTCAATCCCCGGAGTCCTTACCTCTTCAGAAATGACTAAAAACACTCGGCGCCCCATTATTGACCCGCGCAACCACGACCCGCTCGAGGGAAGGCGATGCGGGAAAAACAAACAACGTGCACCCTGGGAGACCGCACGCGATTCCGTTAGGAACGCCCGGGGGGCCGGACCTACGTAATTACAACGTCTCAAATCACAGCCAAAGCGTTCTCTGGGTTGGCGACAATGAACAAAAAGTCTAATAAAAAATACATTCGAACACGAGCAGTGCGGCGATGCGGGGGCTGTTATGGGCTCGCCATTTGGGTGTGGAGTTATGCGGCGTTAGAGGGGGATACCTTTGTACGGAGAGCTCATCATGGCAGCTCGATGCAATCTGCATTTGGTTGCGCTCCGGGCTGGCATGCGTCGGGAGCGGCGCCCAGCTCGGCGAAGTTTGCACCGTGGAGTTAAATAACATCGGGCTACAGGGATGAAAGGGCGTCATGGCTATCCGTGTGCCTTATTGGGTGGCATTGCAGCCCCGTCAAGCGGGCCTATCCGGAGCAGCTTGACCTCTCTGCACCGCCTGGGACAGAAATCCCTTCTTCTCTATCCATGCAACATACAGTGAACTCGGAGGACTGGCCTTTCTCCGTTAATCTATGTGAAGGGCGCAGGGAAGGTGGGCCAAAAGAAACGGGGCATATGAACACATTATTCAGAATATTCTGCATGTCCAAACCAAAGAAATTCAGGGTGCAAACAGTAGCAAAACATCAAGTAGTCGAAGAAACACATTTTTGATGTGCAACACTCACACGACTGAATTTGTATTATTAAATATGTCAAAACTTTCAAAACCCTCTTCGGTATTTTAAATAGTTTCCAGTGTATCTGCTGATCAGTTTGTACACAGGAATATTCCAATAGCTGTGGTGCTTGTGGAAAAAAGACTTAATCAATGGGCCTTAGAGTCAGGGTTAGACTTTATCTATGAGGAATTGACTGGATGGTGACTATATGAAGGTGACAGTATTAACTGAATTAACATGAAACTGACTCGACTGCCTTTTGTAGAACTGCTTATATCTGATCGACTACCTTCACACTGTTATTGACATCAAACAAACCAACACTGAAGTGACTTGGGCTAAATAATGACATTATTGTCTTTTTAGAGCTGCTTGACATCAGAATCTCCATAGTTGAGTTTCCATTATTAGTTCTGATGTTTTTCTGTTTATCACTGTGAAGCTGCTCTGTGTTGTATAAAGTGTTACGGAAATAAAGGTGTCTTGACTTGATGACTTCAGATGACAAAGACAGTCGTTTCAGAGCTGGAGTGAGTTATTACATTCTGAAGGATTATGAAGAAAACATTTATTTTGGAACAACATGCACTAATGATCAAAATGTATTGTGTGCAAAGCAATGCATGTGAACTAGGTCACTGATCCTTTGAGTTCTTTGCTGGTGCATGTGTGTGAAATCCAGATCAAACTCTAAAATCCTGAAATGAGATCTCATCAAGATCCAAATGAAACTGTGAACGTTCTGCAGATCACACTGGAGTGTTTGAGAAGACTGTCCAGCCGCTGCACTGATCCGACAGCAGCAAAGCTGTTCCCAGAGCTGCTGAACACTTTTCCCTTTCATTCCCTCTCCACACAATCTGTTTATTTTGGTGCTCTTTTACACCAGAAGGCCTTACGGTACAGGAGAACGAAAACATCACAGCTGGCCACCAAATCAACACAGAGAGAAGACATTATTTTAGAACCATTAGAATTTTTTAAAAATGTGTCGAACTATTGTGTGTATATATATATATATATAAAATATATTATATATATTTATAGAATATATATAGTGCCTTGCAAAAGTACTCCGTCACGTTTTATGTTGCTGCCTTATGTTAAAACTGCTTTAAATTACTTTTTTTCCCCACATCAATCTACACCCCAAACACTATAATGACAAAGCAAAAAACAGGTTTGTAACAACTTTGCAAATTTATTCAAAATAAAAACCTGAAATTATTACATTGCATAAGCATTCAGACCCTTTTCTGGGACACTTGAAATTTAGCCCAGGAGCATTCCAGTATCGCTTGTAGATGTTCTGTACCTTTGAGTGAAGTTAACCGGTGGCAAATTCAAATTGAATGTGAATGATTGGAAAGGCACACATAAACATCTCATAAAGGTCCTCACGCTGAAATGAACATCATAGGCAAAAGCCAAGACCCTGAGGTCCCCGAACTGCCTGTAGAGCTCAAAAACAGGGTTGCATCAAGTCACACATCTGCAGAAGAGTTCACATTGAAGGTTTGCAGAAGCATGTAGTCTCCTTCTCTTAGTGGAATGAGTTTGCAACACCAGGACTCTTCTTAAGAGCGCCTCGTGGCCAAACGTGCAATCGATGATAGACTTTGGGTATCCCGGGACCAAGACCTGATGTCCACTCTAGTTAGCTCTATGATCTATGTGGAAATAGGAAAACCCTACGAAGTACAACCACACTGCAACACGCCACTTACTTGGCTTTATGGCGGACTCAATCCTCTCCTCAGTGAAACACAGACAACCCAGCTTGGACTTTGCAAAAAGCAATACCAAACTCTCGACTGGGAAACCAGATGCTCTGGTCTGATGAACCTCAGTTCAAGCTCAATGTTGAAGGAACCCTCCTGCGCCTCATCACCTGCAGAGTACATCCCACCAGTAAAGTTTTCGGTGGTCACAGCCCATGCTCTGGGATGGGTTACTCGTCAGAGTAAAAGAAAAGCTCAATGCACCAAAATATAGAGATATACCGGAAGTATAAAAGGAGGAGTTACTCGGTGAAGACTAAGATGCCCGGCCTGGACTTAAATTTTTTTTTTTTTACATTTAGAAAACTCTAATAAATACACAACACAAATTAAAGTAAGCTTTAGCCCTGCGGACGACTGCCGCACACAAAACACAAAAAAAAATCCAGGCCTGGTCCTCTCTCGTATTTCTCTGTCGTCACTCCTTCTTTGTATCCTTCCGGAGCTCCTCCGAGAGACTCGAGACCGGTGAGTGGTGCAGGTATCGCTCATTATCAATTACTCCACCGGCCTCGCTCCGTTCCCACGTCTCTTGGCCCTGCCCCCTCTCGTCACAGTGAGGGTGTACTCACTTTTGGGAGATACTGTATATAGATAGATAGATCTGTCTGTAAGCAGTAAAAACTGTATAACATTCGTGATTTTCTTCTGATTTTGTGGTGAAATGTGTTCATAAGATTGACTCATATGTGATGCATTTGATGTCAACAGCACACATCAGACACAGTCTCAAAGCAAACTTTAGCTTCTTCAGCAAACAACTCTGACTTTGAGCCAGTATTGAGCCAAAGGTTGAAAATGAGGAGTGAATATCCAGCCAAAGCGTTTGAAAGCATTTGGCAGAAATCCGTGTGAGTTTAAAGTCTGGTGAGATGAGGTCCAGTGAAAACAAAGATGAGGAAAAACATCACAACAATGGAGGGCTGTTTACGGCTAATAGGCGAGCGGCTGAGTGCGATGAGAGGAGGCGACGCTGATGTGTATCGACGGCTGATCTCAGAGAATGCAGCCGTATGGATCAGCGCTAACTCCCTGTCAGAGTCCATCAGAGCCCAGCGCTCTCATCCAGCTAAAACAACAGGGGCTCTCCGTCCTCTACTGCTCAAACGCCTCTCCACCTCCTGTGCAGTGAACAATGGAAAACTGCATCTGTGAAATTCACAAGCGCTTCCCTGCAGATGGAGCTGCAGTTATTGATGGACAGGGGACGCCTATTTAACCGTGCCAAAGGACACACAAAAGCATTTACAGGCCTTGAATAGTAACAACTGATAAAAGACTCCTACTCTGTATCTGTTCAAGTTACTCCATGTTTCCTTGCTGCTCTCAGGTGCAATTCATGTAAAGCAGTGACAGCCAATATAAAGAAATTAATACTTTCATCAAAGATGCAATAGAAAAGATTTATATTTCAAATAAATGCTGTTCTTTTGAACTGTGAAAGAATCTGTGAATCCTGAAAAATAAAAATGTATCACGGTTTCCACAAAAATATTGTGCAGCACAACTGTTTTCAACATTGATAATAATCAGAAATGTTTCTTGAGCAGCAAATCAGCATATTATACTGATTTCTGAAGATCATGTGACACTGAAGACTGGAGGAATGATGCTGAAAATACAGCTGCGCCTCACAGAAATACATTAGAACAGACAGTAGAGAACGATTGAAGCCCATTTTCACCACTGAATAAAAAATGAAAAGGTTACTGCAACTTTTAATCTCATATGACTTTTTCTCAGAATTGCGAGTTATAAAGTCAGAAGAATTGTAAGAAAACAATCATTCTTTATAACTCACAGTGACGAGTTTATATCAAGCAATTCTGACTTACATTATGCAATTCTGAGAAAAAAAATCTCAGAATTGTGACGTCGCAATCACCTTTTTACATTTTTTTATTCAGTGGCAGAAACTGGCTTCCATAGAAAACACTTATTTAAAATTACACAGATATTTGAGAATATTACTGTTTTTGCTGTATTTCTGCTGAAATAAACGCAACCTTGGTGAGAAGAAAAGACTTCTTTCAAAAACTGCTCTTCTGAATGATACTGCAGTACAACTAAGATTGTGTGTTTAAGCTTTAATATTTCACATCCAGCCAATCAAATGCCTGAAATCAGCATAATAAAACATAAAGCTTCTACGCACCAAATCTGACCTCTACATGAACAATGCATGGTTAATGACAGGAGCTTCATATGACAGCAGTCTTGTTTTCCAGGATCAGCAGCTGGTTGAAGCTCATGGCAGCTGTCAGTGGATCAGACATTCAGCTCATGTTCACACAGGTCTACTCACCAACACCAGACAGAAAAAGCAGCTCTCAATGACACGCATCAAACCTCATGCTGGAATGGTCACTATGTCCAGCTGCCCACACAGACACACCGGCCTCGAACCTGCTGCCAAGATTCCTCATTAAAATACCAGAGGCTGAACTGGCATGAGTCGCAGCATTCAACCTACATGAGTCTGAAGATCAACATGTGCATACACAGAACCTGTGTGTGTGTGTGTGTTTCCTCACCTGTCTTTGCACACACAGTCTCATAGACCACATGCTCTCCACTGGCGCTGCCCTGACCGGCTGGAGACTCAGATAATGCTTTCCTGTGGACAGAAACAATGATCATTAGCATCACATCACATATCATCCCTCCTGGTTGAAGGGATAGTTCTCATCATCTTAGTGTTTTGTACAAAGTCAATGGTCACCGCAATGGTTTGGTTAACATTCTTCAAAACATTTGTTTTTCACAGATGAAAGATAGACATACAGGTTTGAAATGATGACAGTGTGATTATTTTTGGGTGAACTATCCAAGTATTGCCAATGGGACTCTAAAGTGTCTAATTTTGTTTGAAGCCTTCGAAACTGCTTTTTTTTTTTTACTTCAGGATACTGATTCTACACTGGACATGTGTTGATGAAACAACACAATGCACAAATCATTTATTGTACAAAATTAAGAATACCAAGATTAATATGTATTATTACCACAAACTGCATCAGTTTAATATGCTACAATTAACATCACACAGACACACAACCCATCAATGCCTCATTTGTGTGAGCTTCTGCCTAGGGTATCTGCAGGATTTTTTAAAATCAAATTTAAGGCTTTTTAAGACCTGCACAAACAAAATGAATACTGTATGAGCAGGGTAGGGCAATGTCTGTAAACCCACATGTTTTCATTGGGCAGACACGTTTATCCAAAGCAAATGACAATACATTTGAGATTTACAAATCAGTTGCATTCCCTAGGAATCTAACCATGACCTTGCCATTGCAAGTGCCACTGCTCTACAGTTTGAGCTTTTTACAGAGATTAATATTATTGTTCTAACTTCTATTGTTGTTCTAGCTGTTTTATTCATGATGTCTGTCAATGTTTGTGTCACGACTCAGCAGTAAAGATCTGATCTACTGAAAACAGCTTGAATTGTATTTATTACTCAAGATCTACAGCTCATGATATTTAGCTCACTGTAGTTAAATAGATCTGTTTGCACATTCTATATTTCACTGAGACATTTTTTAATTGTAATCATAGGCTGAGCAAAAATATGAATTTGCTGCAGATGCTGATATTTATAAGATGAAATTCTGCTGCGTGTGATGTAAATCAGTGAGATGTGTATAACAGTGCAGCAGATACTGACATAAAATGATCTGAATATCAGTCGTCTCTATATCTGCAGTAATCTGTCTCAGTGAGATGAGAGTGAAATGCTCCAAACATTTAACGCAGTGATTGAGAGCTGAAGAAATAAAGGCTCCTCAGAAGATGTGAGATGTTCTGGAGGCTTGTGAAGATCATTCCTCCGCTGAGGAACAGTGAAAGTAAAGCTTCTGGAAACAAACGCTCCTCAAAAGATCCTGAGGATCAGATTTGAGACTCTAAAACATGATTGATGGAGAATCAAGTAAAGCTGAGCTGCTTCAGTCCAGTAAGTGTTCATCTGGAGATATTACTGACGTTATTCTGACCTTTACTTGATCAAAATCAGTCAAGATTTGACACGAGAAGCTCGAGCTGAAGCTGGACGTTTGTACAGTTACACTAAAAGAGCTTTGACTGCAACTCTAAATTATCAATCAGACCGACAGAAGACATGAGGAGATCGAGTGTGAAACAGCTTTAACAGCATCTGATCATGTTGATCATTAGAAATATATCAAATAGGATACAGTAGGCTTTATACAGTTAAGATGGTGTGCAAAGCAGTTCAAAAGTAGTTTAAAAGTGAAAAGAAACATGTTCGAGGGCCTTGTGTTCTTTTAAACACAACCTTTGAGAACAACCCATAAAAACAGACCCCGGCAGAGTATATACACCAATACAGAAACTATAATATATGCTACATACACTATTATACAGTAGAATAAAATTAACTAGGAATTGATTTAGCCATCGTACAGGACAGACAGTGATTATAACAGAAGTGCTGCACAGAATGCCATCATTCTGCTGTTTCTTTGGCTTTTGAGTCGTAAGCCGTGAGTTCAATAGCCCTAATGACCTCCATCATCACGCCGCTCCCCGACAATTAACAAGCAGAATAATGTGGCCTCTCTCACAGAAGGCTTGGCCACTGAGAGCCAGTGCAATTATCTGAGGCAGAAACAGGGCCCAACATGCCTGTAACTTTGCACATTAAATCCGCTAAGCATTTTTTGGGAACAATAAATAAAGCTCAGCTGGTATTAAGCTCCAGAAGCAGGACGGGAGCTCGCCAGAGCTGCATTAGCGCACTAATGAGGGTACACAGTGCTCCTGTGTAGGGTCCACAAAGTTGTCCTTTCATTTGGTGGCTCGTTCCCGGGACAGCAGCACAGATGCGTCAAACCTCTCTGCACAGGAAAGGACACTTCAGTGCTTTATTGGTGATTGGAGTTTAGGAGCATTAGTGTTGGTTGGTCAGATGCCGGCGGGCTGCTTGCCAGTAGGCGTGGAACTTGTTAACTCAATGCTCAATACTGTGTAAATTCAGATTCTGCTCGTCCTTAAAAAGCCAAATCCACATAGAGCTTAAAGAAAGCCTTATTTTCTTCTTCTGAGAAACACAAAAGACGATCTTAAGCAGCATGTCTGTGCTCCTGGAAGAGGAGATTTATACTGCCAAGCTCTACAGAGTACAAAAAGCACCATAAGAGTATGCTAATAGTCCATATGACTCATGTACTACAGACTATAATATATGATTTGTTATTGTAAAGTAGTAAATCAAGATTATTGAATATGTTTTACAAAAAAATACAATTTCAGTCTGTCTACTTCACAATTTCATGTTTAATTCAATGTATTACTTACGTTTCTCTGTAATCATGTGAAATTTACTAGTAAGCGAACTAAATCCTACATAAATTTAAAAAAGCCTCTTATTAAGAAACCACAACTAGATTCTAGTGAACTGGCAAATTACAGATCCATTTCAAATCTTCTGTTTATTCTAACATTTTAGAAAAAAAGTTGTGTCTGCTCAATTGTGCTCCTCAAAAAAAAAAAAAGATATCTATGAAGAATTTCAGTCAGGTTTCAGGTCCCATCATAGCAAAGAAACTTAAAATTACAAATGACTTGCTTATTGCAAGGCTGCATCTCATTGCTAGTTTTACTTGATCTTAGTGCTGCATTCGACACTATAGATAATGACATACAAAACTATATGGGTATACAAGGGCAGGCTTAAAGATTTTTTAGATCCTTCCTGTCCGATCGCTACCACTGTGTTTATTTAAATGGGGAATCATCTCAGTTAAAGCCAGTAAAGTATGAATTGCTACAAGGATCTGTCCTAGGTCCTCTGCCATTTTCAATACACTTTTGCCCTGGGATATATCATCAGAAAATATGGTGTTAGCTTTCACTGTTATGCTGTTGATACTCAACTATATATCTCAACAAGACCAGATGAAACTTCTAAATTATCAGAGTGTGTTAAAAATGTAAAAGATCAGATGACCATATTAGTGTTATATTAGACAGCAACTTGTCTTTTGAAAATCATATTTCACATGTTACAAAAACCATCACGCTCCTTAAGGTCGCAAAACTCTGGACTTTTGTTTGTACCTAGGATAGCAAAGTTCACGAAAGGAGGTAGAGCTTTTACACATTTGGCTCCTAAACTTCCTGATAACGTTCGGGGTTCAGACACACTCTCTCTGGTTAAATCTAGATTAAAGACACATCTCTTTGGCCAAGCATTCAAATAATGCATCTCATAATCTTGTACTGCAGTTATATCTGATCAAATGCACAGTATCATTCTTCGCTTGGTTTGAACGGCAGCTATATGCTAATTTTTCTCTGTTTGCTTCTCTGTTTCTGCCAAGGGATGGGAATGCCGAGGTACCTAGGAATTACACAAGCTTCAGTCTGGATCCAACCCTTACGAAGATCAGAGATGACCGAACACCTGAGAAGAGAAGATGCCAAACCCCTCATACAAACATACATCCAACATACAAAAACTTAAATTTTCCGTGAAGCTGCTTTGCAACAATTTGTATTGTGAAAAGCGCTATACATATAAACGTGAATTTAATTGAATTGAATAGATATTCAGCTCATGCACATAAAGTATGGGCCAAACCTTATGCCTTCAGAACACTTGGACTATAAATGGCACAAGTCACATTATGTTATACCTAGATTACAGATTGCATCACTATAGAACAACAAATAATAGTGGATTTTTATTTTTGGGTGAACTCTTCCCTCTAAGTCCAGTGTGAAACACACACACCTCCTGAAGTCTGCTGGGTAATCAAACAGTGGAGTCCTGTGTAAAAATCAAAGCAAACAACCCAAATTCTGTTAACGATCATCTCTCGTCTGTCCCTATTTGTTCCACACTTGTCCGTTTCATCTGCCATCTACAAAACTTTTTTCAGGCTTTCATGTCATATTTCTTTAACTTTTTATTTATTATTTTATTTAAATAAGCAAGACCAATTGTGTTTTAACTATAGATGCATTAAACAGCTTTTCTCTTAAGTCAAGTCAAGTCACCTTTATTTATATAGTGCTTTTAACAATACAGATGGTGTCAAAGCAACTGTATAGCATTAAATACGAAAATAGTGTGTCAATAATGCAAAATGACATTAGTAAACACTCAATTTTCAGTTAAAGGCTGTTCATCATTGAATTCAGTGATGTCATCATTCAGCTCAGTTCAGTTTAAATAGTATCTGTGCAATTAAGTCGACGATATCACTGGAAATAAGATGTCCCCAACTAAGCAAGCCATAGGCGACACCGGCAAGGAACCAAAACTCCTTCGGTGACAGAATGGAGAAAAAACCTTGGGAGAAACCAGGCTCAGTCAGGGGCCAGTTCTTCTGGCCAGACGAACCAGCAGTTCAATTCCAGGCTGCAGCAAAGTCACATTGTGCAGAGGACTCATCTGATTCCTGTGGTCTTGTCCCGGTGGCCGTCTAGGAGACAAGGGAATCGGTCATGCTATTACTAGTATGGATAATATCAAAGTTGTTTTTACACTATGAAATAAAACCGATACATTTTGCAATGCTTTCAGTTATTGCTGTCAGATAATATCCGATTCTACCCGCGCTCCCGCAGCTGCTCCCACCCCAAGTCTACACAGCAGACAACACTGGTGCTCTTAATTACTGAAACGTTAAAGGTTTGTTTTTCTTTTCTTAGTTTGTGCTTGTTACTGCTCCATTTATTCAGAAACAAAAGTCATATAAAATGCTATTTGTGTATTTATATTATATTAGTCTACAGCAAAAGTGAATGCTCCCAATGGCGCTGTCAACACTGCACTCCAACAGCTGACTGAAGAACTGCAGAGAAATTCAAGCCATTGCAATTTCCTTATTCATTTGACACAAAACTACTATATATAATTAAGCTGTGTATATAAAATAATTTTATTTTGTGTCATATTTGTGATTTTGTTAATGAAATTTGTTATGTAAAATTAGTTACAATAGCTATTCATTTGTATAGCCTATTCGTTTTGAAGAAAATTCTATATAGAATTGCTTATTTGTTATGAATTTGATTTAAAAATTCTTTATAACAAATTTTAAGAAAAAGTTACAAGTTAAGAAAATAAAAGAAGAAAAAATTATTCTTGACAATATCTTTAAAATGAGAGAAATCACTGGCATAATTTAGGCTATTTTACTTTATTCGACTGCAGAAAAAAAATGAAAATGCCTAGTCTAAAACCATTTAATTTGCAATGTTAACTAAAAATAAAGACAAGAAATAAATCACAACAAGATGTGTAATCAAGAAAAATATCTGACAAAATTACAAAAAGAACCTTTAACTCTTTCCCCGCCAGCGTTTTTGAAAAAAGTTGCCAGCGACAGCCAGCATTTTTGATGACTTTAACTAAAATTTCATGACCCTCAGAATATTTTTTTAATGAATATCTGAACATGCAATACATCAAAATACGTTCGTTTTATACATCAAAATAAGTCAGTTTTATTCTAGCTTCAAGCATTCTTTTTTTTATCAACACTTGAAGTAGGTAAGTTTTAAAAAAAAAAAAAAAACATTCTGAGCAAAAAGCTGAGAAAATCAAGTTTTTACCAAATTCTACATCTGGATCATATTCAGTTCAATGATCAAAGCAAAGATGCAGTAGATTGCTTCCATCAACACCCCCAAAGCTTGCACAGTCCTTTGCCACTTCCTGGATCGACATTTCACATTAGGCAGTTTTCATTTATATGCTGTTTATTGTTGATGATCACATTTTTTTTTCATATGCATATGCATACATATGAGATCGCTCGTTTCTGCGTCTTCCTCGCATGTGTTTCTGATCGGCACCTTCTAGACTCATTCAGGAGATGCGTAATAGCGCCCCCGAGCGTATAAAAGTGAGAACGCAGAAACCCAGAAAATTCCGTGTTTGGCAGGGAAAGAGTTAATGACGTTTGACAGTAAATGCATCTTCACTGCATAGCCGCATATACAATCGCTGGCGTCAGTAGCAAATATTAAACTTTTATAAATCATTGTGAAAACGACTGGTTCTTGAATTCTAAAATTATAATTTTTAGACCACACACTATGCGATTTTTCTGCCGACTGCAAACAGCGACTGAGCCCAACTGGAACAGACCCGGTCAGACTGGGCACGATCCGTCGCCAAGACCAAATTACAAATTACAAAATACATTCATAATCGGCATGACAGTCGTGTAGTGTGTTCTCAGCTTAGCAGCACGAAGTGCAAAATGATTATTCGAACTGGGAATAAGTCAAACAAAAAACATTCCCCATCAGATTTCTTCTTCTCTGGTGACTAATCTACAAACTTCTGAATAACCACTGTTTTCATGTGCTCAAAAGAAACGTGTGACTAGTAGTAATGATCAATGCTGCAAAAAAACAACACATAAAAATAAATCTGATGCAAACATGAGCTAAATGTAATGCCACAATAAACACTTTTCATTCATTTTCACATTCAACTTCAATCACGACAGTCAACTGACAACAAGTAATTGATTTACTTTAATTGTGCAGGGGCCTTTCTCCCCTGTATCTTGAATATGGGGGGCATTTTTGTTCATTTTAGTGACATTTTTGACCCAAGCACCCATTAATTTCCAACTCTGATTTGCACTGATCTCATACACGACCTCAACAATCAAACTGACATAAATCTGTTGCAGAAACCAGGGTTATCATAGATAACTAAACTTGAACCCTAAATAAATAAATAAAAAAAATATTAACTGAAATAAAACATTAAAACTACACTTATATTATTTCAGCTAGTTAGCAAGGTAATATTTTTCATTTTTAAGGAGTTTACCCTGATGTACTAAAATAACTAAAACTTAAACTGAAATAAATATTAATAAAAACTATATATTCATAAAACTTTACAATTAAAATGAAAACAGAAAATATATATACAAAATTATCTCTTATTAAAAACTATAATAGTATCTCAGTTACACTAAAATAACACTGGTAACAACAGACAACTTTAATCTCTGCGTTTCCTCCTCGGCTTCTCCTGGATTTGCTCTGTGTCTTCACCTGTCTCTTATCCTCCGTTTCCCTTCATTCTTTTGTCGGTTCAGCGTTTCCATCCCTGAACTTTTTCTTTTCGGGCTTCCATTTTTCCCACATTTTCCCATGTCGCACAGGCCAACCACAAGAATGCAAAGCACCGGAGAGAGTGTGGGGCTCAGGAATTCCACACGGAGAGGGTAAACACGGCACAGGCCGCGAGCAAACACTGCTTTAACTCTGCATAACCCTCCTCTGTCTCCAGCCATCTCTGATAGCTCTCTAATGTCTCTCCACTGCTCTTTTAGCTCTCTCTTAATTCAGCCGCTCTGGAATTACCTCCATTTCCTGCCTCTCCCTCGTCTGCCTTTCCAAGCAGTATCATTTACTCAAGACTCTCTCTCTCTCTCTCTGTATATCCTGAAAAGAGTGATGAAATCTTCCTGATCCTCACACAGTCCTGCTCAGCTGTATCTCACGACCATCCTCTCTGGATGCAAAGCGATTTTTCCATAGAAATATAAATAAAGTTAAAAAGATGAAGTTGTTGTCCTCATTTCTTCATTTTTGGGTGAACTAATCCTTTAAAAGCTTACACTCATATACAAAACCCAACTTAATAGATAGCGAGACACTCTGTGGTTATTCGTAGCACAGCTGATTATGTTAAACAGATCAGTGACTTTTATTTTGAACTTTCTAGTTTACTGCCAATATTGTGGATATATTGTCACAATTTAATTCAACGATGAAGAAGATGATTCAAAGGTTCTCTTATATATATCAATTTTCGTACTCAATTTGAGGTTCCGGTATATTCTGTTACAATTTAATCCACTGACGATGAAGAAGATTCAAATAGAAGTGTCTTTATTAAAGTGAAGTAAACTCAGGCAATCCACATAGGTTAGAGAAAGCGTGCATATCACAACCAATACTGGAACATGACTGGGAGCAACAGAGTAACTTAAATACACAAGGTGACAAACTCAAATACAAACAGGTGTGCCCTAGTTAGAAACATTAGGAACATTAGGCAAACAGAAACCAAGAGAAACACAACCAGGGCCGAGTAGACGGCGGAAGGATCCCTGGAGGAGTTGATGGTGGACACAGCCATGGAGGGTCTGACGGTGGAAGGAACCAGGGAGAAGGCAGTGCCAGACAGAGCTGAAGGGGTGGAGAGCCAAAGCGCAGGAAGAGAAATGTCCGACCAAGGTGGAGGCGGTGGGACGAGGAAGCATGGTGGAGTTAAGTAGAGAACAGTCTTGGGTGGAGTCGAGGTAGGTAGGAGCCAAGGCGGAATAGACTGCAGACGGGCCGAGATGGAGCTACAGGCCTGATGTGGAACACAGGAGTCGACACACCTTGGCTGAGATGGCGAACTTGAAGTCCACGGTGGATCCAAACAGGTAAGAGTGAATAGAGGAGCCGAGGGATGCCAGCAAAGGCAGGGCTGAGGGATTGACTTGCTTGTGCAGAGGAGGTGGGAGAGGGCGGCAGGGTGGGTGTATTATTCACAGCGATGAAGTTTTTGAGCTGGGCAGGACCAGCGGTGATAGCCTTTGGGCTGGGCGGAATCAGTGGAGGGAAACTGCCATCCTCTTCAAGCGCTTATCTATTTCTCACCGGCTCATAGGTAGAATTCGGCCACACACCTGGTCAGATTGGGAGGTTGTTTTTGGCTCCAGGACAGATATGGCCTCACGCTCTGGCTCCGCTGTGGGCATTGGAGTTAGCTTAGGGTCTGTGGCAGGCATTAGCGCGGTCATCAGCTCTGCGGTGGGCTCGGGCTCCTTTCCTACCGTGGGCAAGCAATCCAATAAAGAGACTTAAGTGTCTTGTCATTAAAGTTTGTCTTTACGGCCAGTTGACAGAATTGGCCAGAGTACCCCAAGATAGAGAGGTTTTCTTGGGAAAGTTCAACAAACTGGGCTGCAATATCTATTTTCTTACACAATTTGAGGATTCGGTATTCTGTCATGATTGAATCCAATGACGGAAATAGAAATGTCTTTATTAAAGCAAAGTAACCTTAGGCAATCCACATAGGTTAGAGACAGTGTGCATAACACAAACAACACCGGAACATGACTGTGAATAAAAGAGAAACTTAAATACACAAGGTGATGAACTCAAATGCAAACAGGTGTGTCCTAATTAGAAACATAATGAATAACCATGACAACTGATGAGTGACGTACAAACGGGAACATAGGCAGACAGAAACCAAGAGAAACATAATAAGAGTCCATGACAACAAAACGTCTCGGATTACGCATGTAACCATGGTTCCCCGAAAGGGAACAAGACCCTGCATCCTCTAGTGGACACTATGGGGAATGCTGCCTGCACGACCGGTGTCTGAAGCACAAGTGCAAAAACTCCAATCCTATTGGTCCACGTGGCCTGTGACGTCATAGTTGGGAGCCCGGAAGTATAAGGGCACCTGCTGAATACGTCACCAACTTAGGTGTCTGAAGGAGATGTAAACAGGCAGGCCGAAGGCATGGTGAGGGGACGCAGCGTCTCGTTCTCTCTCGGGGAACCATGGTTATATGCGTAACCAGAGACGTTCTCCTTCTAGGGAACTCTGCGTTCACTAGCAGACCACTATTGTGACGGAATGGACAACTCAGGCCATGCCAAGGCACATGTCTGACCACCTGGTGAGCGACCAAGGAGGTGACAAACATACACACTGACACCCTGGGCCGCTCACATAACTTGGGAAATTGAGAACCCGATTCTATAAAATGGACCCCACCCAAGTTAAGAGCACAATTATCCTCAGATAGCTATGCTATGTGAACAAAAATAGCCTGAATTTACAAGACCATTGAAGAGGCAAACTAAAAAATCCGTAGATAAGAGCTCAAAGTTATCGCTACTTAAAGCCAAAGTAAGGGGAGTAGCTGCTGAGCTAGAATATGGCTATCCTTAGATAGCTATATCCTAAGGGTCTCATGAAAGGCTCGTAGACCAAGATAAACATATACAGCTAGCCTCAGTTAACCAGCTAAAACCTTCCTTAAAAATAGCCTAAACCACAGAAAGTGGGCTATCTGCTTACAACCCTAGCAGGAAAGCACTCTCTAGGCAAGGGCTCAAGGAGACCGCTACTTAAAATCCCCTAGGCAGGGATGCAATCATTGAGCTAGTACATAGCTATCCTCAGATAGCTATGTACCTAGGCAGGGGCTACCAAAAGGGGGGCAGACTGAAACTGTCTAGACCACAGAGAGTGGGCTGTCTATTTACAACCTTTAAGTGGGGAGACGGCACTATATAGGCAAGTGCTCAGGAGACTGCCACTTAAAAACCCTAGGCAGGGGAGCAATCTTAGAGCTGGCACACAGCACCTGAACAGTAGCTCGACTCTAGAAAGGGGACTGCTGCAACTGCCCAGACCACCAGCAGTGGGCTGCCTATTTAAAAACCCTATCAGGGGAGACAGCACTATCTAGGCAGGGCATAGGAGACCACTACTTAGGAACCCTAAAAGGGGAGTGATCACCCAGCTAGCACATAGATACTATCAGATAGCTATGTTTAAGGAAAGAGCTAACACAGCTAGCCTCAGATAGCTGTATTAAGTAAGCCTGTCCTGCCATAACAATGACTGGAATATAACCATCCACAGATGGCTATAGTATCCCAATCAGAGTCAGTCCCACAGAGGCTAGTCAGACTACTGTGTGACCATCAGTAAATGATTCAGTCAGAGCGAACTCATAAAACATCATTAGTCCATATCAGAGTCTGATGTAAGCAGTGGGGCGCGGTTAGCAACGTTAGATTTCTGATGTTGTCTATGAGCCTCAGCCCTAGACAGATCCATCCCCCTAGAGGAGGATTTAGAGCGCAGAGGAATGAACTTCCTGAAGGCAGCTGACCTGAACTTATCCATAACCCACTTGACAGAAGTGCCAAAAAGCCCAGCAGGCAAAAGCGAAGCATAAAAAAGAAAGTCCTTTCTCTCAATGGCCGCTAGATTGATCCACAAATGTCTCTCCATAGCGACCATCGTCGCCATTGAGCACCCAACGGCAGCAGCAGTTTGATTGGTCGTCCACAAAAGACAAATGCACGAGAGGACATGATAATGCGGAGAATCTCAATGAGCAATTGGTTCAACACTACAGCTGTAATTGTTCGCCAGTTCAGCCCTGAACAGGGTAAGGATCTGTCTCGGCATGTTTAAGAGAATTTGGACTGAAAGCCCACTCTGCAGTGAAACCTCTCATCAGCAGAAAGAATCAAAAGACTAGACTAACCTTTGCTGAGGAAAATGTTGTGTGGACAGAGGAGACCTGGTCCAAAGTTCACTGTAGTGATGATAACAAGTTTAATTTATTTGGGTCCGATGGGAAAAATTATATTCGTCATCAAACTAGGGAAAGACTGAACCAAAACTCTGTTCTACTAGCATGGTATAGCCCAGGGGTCGGCAACTCTTTCACCCCTCCGCTGTGGCTCCCTGTCACATGGGCATAGAATATGCGGGAGACGTGTTCCCCTGACTTTTAATAAAACCTAAACTCTTCCCATTCACTTTTTCTCGGGCAAGTGTGTTCACATAGAGGTCTTCAAGAGCCGGTGTGAATAAATATAAATTTAAATTCAAAGAGACAGGATAGCACATCGTTTTGGATACGTTTTATTTAGATTCTTTCCAAATGATGTGAACATTACAGAGTGCTCACACTCTTCCATGCAGTGTCTGTTTCATTCATACTCGAAGCCGGAAGGTGCTCTCATTCTGAAAGTCCAAAACGGATTCATAGAAGTAGTAATAACTTTTGTTGTGCCAGGAAATCCCTAATATGGAGAAAGGCATCCAGCGATTGCTGTAGCTAAGCTGAATAACAAGCATAAACCCTAACTACGAAACATGACAGACATAAACGATATGGCGACAATAATCTGGTTATGTGTGTTGTCAGGAAATTAAATAAAGTTAGGAATGTACAGTACTGACCACTGTATTCAGTACACACTATAAAATATATTTTCTGCCTTATTCTGTGATAAAAATGGAAAAAGTGTTTGTAGTATATAATCAATCATAATCATAATCATTGTCATTAGGAAAATATAAATACAAATATTATAGAATACCACTGATTGGTTATTGTTTCATCAGTGTATTTATTTTCTTAGTCAGCTTAAAAGTACGACATAAGAACGATTGTTACCAAACATCATAAATATTAGGATTATTATTAGTCGTACTTTGACGTTTCTGTCCCCCTCATTCTGAATGATTGCTAACGCCCCTGCCCTGTAGCATAACTGAATATAAAACTTTAGCTATATGCTGTGTTATCTTCGTTTTAGGGATCAAATAGGTTTTGTGGCTCCATGTGAATTGTATTCGGTGGGAAAGGGACCAAAATGGCTCTTTTGATGTTGAAGGTTGCAGACCCCTGGTATAGCCATAACTAAAATTCCTTCAATTTTTGGAATGGATGAAAAAAAGTAAATGATTTCTGAAAAAATCTAAGCGTTCATGAATTGTTCTCCTAATGTGTACCGCCCCTGTATATATATTATATATATATATATATATATATATATAATATGCATTTAACAACCAAGTGATCTGCAAATAAAGATGCTGGAGCTTTCAGAACTTCATTTTTCAGAGACACATCTCAATCATTTTAACAATTCAGTCTGTTTGTGGCTTTTGGTGAATGTATGAAGTCCAGCAGAATAACTGCTGGTGTACAGAATCAAATTAACAACATAATCTTTGACAACCACAAAGCTAGTCTTCATTCTGAACAACACATCCATTGCTTCATATTTTGAAACCTAACAAACTTAATTTCTGTCTTTTAGTTATATTGCCCAGTCCTAGTGCAATCTGGACACACTGAGTCATATTTCTGTGGTTTATCTGCATTTGCTTCTTCGGGCTATATATTTAACTTAATCACTTTTAATGATCGGAAACATTAAGGTAATCTTTTACAAAATCATGTGTAATTGTTTTAGGAGAAAAACTATTTGCATCCCTCCACCACATCAATCAGGGCTTCACGACAGAGACGGAGGACCACATGCTGTTAGTAAAGCGTCCGCTGATATCGCAGAGCTCTGCTAATGTTGTGTAATTGGGCCAAATGTGCAGTGCAGCGTGGGAAACATAAGAGCGGTCTGTGGTCCGAGAGCCGCAGCTCACCTCCCACCATTCTGTCTGCAAATCTCAAAACAAAATCAGGCTTCCACAGCATGCATAAACACGGCCCAGTCGCCCCGTCACACTGTTTACTTAATAGGCAGAGGCCTGTGGCATGCGTATGCGTGTGTGTGGATGAAAACAATTAATACAACATTCTTAAAGTGTTCTTCTACATAACGAACACTAATGCAAACCTCAGCTGAGGACTGAACGCATCAATAGTGTCAGCCATTGAAAACCTGACGCACTCTGGAAACAAATACTACATTTTTGCTTTTGTTAATTTCTGAAGTCTAAACATTCCTGAAAAGTTTTTATTTTTTCTTGAAATTCAAAACAGCAGTGTACGAGCAGCACACTAACTAGATTTTGGATATCAGTGTCCGGTCAAACATGAGAACAGAAAACTGTTCAGATTAAACCTTGAAATATCGACGATACTGAAAGTGTTTGTTTATGATAGTAAAGGCAGCCAAAAATATGCCTTTTACTGTTGACTCATTATTGATTAACATTTATTTATATATATAAATCTATATATAATATATATTTTTTTTTTTATAGACTACCTTTCAAAGGTTTGGGGTCCAGTATTGTTTTGTTTGTTAAAGAATTTATATTTTCCTCAGCAACGCAAGCATAAATTGATCAAAAGTGACAGTAAAGAGATTTTATAATGTTACAAAAGATTTATTTCATGTAAATGCTGTTCTTTTGAACTGTCTAGTCGCGGTGATTCTGAAACATGTATCACGATTTCCACAACAATATTGTGCAACTGTTGTCAACATTGATAATAATCGGATGTTTCTCGAGGCAGCAAATCAGCATATTCGAATGATTTCTTAAGATCATGTGACACTGAAGACCTGAGTAATCACAGCAATAACTTACTTTTTAACAATATTCACATTAAAAACTGCTATTTTAAAGTGTAAATAATAGTTCACTGTATTTTTTTTATCAAATAAATACAGCCTTGTGTGAGCAGAAGAGACTCTTTCAAAAACACTGAAAAATCTTTTGACCCCAACTTTTGACAGAATTATAATCAATTGCACAGTTTCAGTGAATCACACCTGATATTAAAATGTGTTATCATAAAAATATTTACACATTGAATCCCCAAAGTAGAATCGAGATAAAAGAAGTACATCATTGTCACGAATCCGGCCCTGAACTTTCCAATTCCATTGACTCTCGCACTACACAACTGTTGCACATCATCCCGGACTAAATTTCCCATCATGCATTGCACTGATTACACTCAGCAAGGATTGCACACAGCTGTTTACACTGACTGCACCCAGCTGTTTCATATCACTCCACTATTTAACACTCACTCTGATCCCATCCCTCGGCCGAGTATTGTGTCCAGCGTAGCACCCCTAGAGATAGCTCCCTTACTGAGCCCTTGTCATTGCTTAGCCTTAGTCATTTGCCCTAGTCATTTGCCCTAGTCATTTGCCCTAGTCATTTGCCCTAGTCATTTGCCCTAGCCTTTTGCCCTAGTCATTTGCCTTAGGCGTAGCCCCGAGTCATTTGCCTTGTCTTACCTTAGCCCTATCTTAGCCTTAGCCTTAGCCTAGCCCCGAGCTGTTTTCACCTTTTCGATCTTTGCTGGTTTCCTGATTTCTCCCTTATTCTTGCCCTTCTGCTCTGTCCTGCCCATCGTCGCCCACGCATCCCTAGGGGTGACTGTTCTTTCTTGCCCACCATATACCTGTCTGCCTCTGTTTTGACCCTGCCTGCTTTATGACCACGTCTCTGTCTTCTCCAAAATAAAGCTTTGCGAATGGATTCGCACGTCTCACGTCTCGTCAGCCCCTTTACAGAATACTCGGCCACACGAGGATCTAGCGGCTTTCCTAAGGGACTTTGGCCATGTACGGACCCAATCGACCGGCTGTTCGATTTATGTCAGGGGAGTTCACCTATTGAGGAATACGTCTCTCAGTTCTGTGAGTTATCTTTTAGGGTACCTTTTGAGGAGGTCACCTTTAAGGATATCTTCCGTTATGGACTAAATGAATCCATAAAATCATGGATGCCAGAAGATAAATTTAATTGTAGTCTAAAGGACTTTATAGACTATGCTTTGCTGACTGCTGGGTCAGCGTTCACCGTGGGTATCGTGGAGGAATGCGACCCCGCACTCACTCGTGTAATGGCGGCCGTACTAGAGCACGCTCACAAAATGGCGGCAACAGTGGAGCATGATCGCAAAAAGGCGGACACAACAGATCTTCCTGAGGCAAGTCAAGCCACAGTTGATCATCATGAGTCAAAGCAAGTCACAGTTTATGATCACGAGTCTAGTCCAGTCACAGTTGATTGTCATGAGTCAAGTCAAGTCACAGTTTATTGTCATGAGTCCAGTCAAGTCACAGTTGATCGTCCTGAGTCAAAACGATTCACAGTTTATTCTCATGAGTCTGGTCAAGTCACAGCTGATATTCATAAGTCTGGTCAAGTCACAGCTGATCTTCATGATTTGCCCATGTTTTCCTAATTCACTCAGGATATCCGGTGACTAGACTTGACTGAAGAAGATCAACTGTGACCTGACTTGCCTCATGACGAACAGTTATGACTTGACTAGACTCATGAATGTCAGTTGTGACTTGACTGAACTCAGGAAGAACAACTGTGACTAGACCTTAGTCACAGTTGTTTTCTTCCTGATTCTAGTCAAGTCGCAGCTGATATTCATGAGTCTAGTCAAATCACAACTGTTCGTCATGAGGCAAGTCAGGTCACAGTTGATCTTCCTCAGTCAAGTCTAGTCACCACTGATCTTCCTGAGTTGAATTTAGTCACAGTTGATCATAATGAGTCAATTCAGGTCACTGCTAATCTTCCCGAATCAAGTCAAGTCGCAGCTGATATTCATGAATCTAGTCAGGTCACAACTGATATTCATGAGTCAAGTCAAGTCACAACTAATCTACATGAGTCAAGTCAAGTCGCAGTTGATCATCATGAGTCAAGTCTAGTCACAGCTGATCTGCCAGAGCCTCATCACGTTTCAGCTGTTTGTCCCGAGTCACGTCACATCACAGCTGATCACCCAGAGTCACGTCACATCACAGCTGATCTTCCAGAGTCACGTAACGTCACAGCTGATCTTCTAGAGTCTCAACACGTCTCAGCTATTCATCCAGAGTCTCGCCACGTCTCAGCTATTCATTCAGAGTCGCGTCACGTCTCAGCTAGTCATCCAGATTCACGTCGCATCACAGCTGATCAGCCAGAGTCATGTCACATCCTTTCTGTTGCACCCAAGTGTCTGGGTCGGTCCGTGGTATTCCAGTCTGGTGGTCCGTGTGAGGGATTGCACCGCGGTGTCGCACATCCGCACTGGTATCCCCAAACCCAATCACTTTCCCTCCGTTCCGACTCATTCCCCCTGTCTGAAGCGCTTCCCTTGCGGGATCGCTTTTTGGTGTTTTGGAGCTGCATCACCACCACAGAACTCCAAAGCGGCGTCGCCCACTATTTATAGTCTCCAGAGGTGTGCGGTCTGAAGCTGCAGATCTCCCAGGCCTCTTCTCTCGCTTCAGCTCCTAGGATGGTGTGGCACCCAGAAATCACTTTCAGCCTGTCATGTCCCCCGGTCGAAGGAACCTTGGCTGAACTTTGTACCTGTCCTACTCAAGAGAACATTAAGAACTTTTCCTGTTTCCAGATTGTAACGTGTTTAGAACCTCCAGGTTGGCTGGCATCCGCTGCCAGACCTCCAGAGTTTTCAGTGGACTCCCCTACGAATTTTCTGCCTGTTCTGTTCCGGCCAAGGATGCCGCCTATGAACTCTCTGCCTGTCCTGTTCCGGCCAAGGAGGCCGTCTATGACCACTCTGCTCGTCCTGTTCCGGCCAAGTAGGCCGCCTATGAACTCTCTGCCTGTCCAGTTCCGGCCAAGGAGGCCGCCTATGAACTCCCTCCTGTTCTGTTCCGGCCAAGGAGGCCGTTTATGAGCTCTCTGTCTGTTCTGTTCTGGCCAAGGAGGCCGTCTTTGAACTCTCTGCTTGTCCTGTTCCGGTCAAGGAGGCCGTCTCTGAACTTCCTGCCTGTCCTGTTCCGGCCAAGGAGGCCTTCTATGAACTCTCTGCTTGTCCTGTTCCGGCCATGGAGGCCGCCTATGAACCCTTTGTCTATCCTTTCACAGCTATAGAGGCCGTTTGCGAGCTCCCTGCTCGTCCTGTCACAGCTATAGAGGCCGTTTGCGAGCTCCCTGCTTGTCCTGTCACGGCTATGGAGGCTGTCTGCGAATCCTCGTCCTGTCCTGTCCCGGCTATGGAGGCTGTTTGTGAATTATTTGTGTCTGCCAGGGAGGTTGCCCCTGAATGCTCAGTCTTTTCTATCAACCCCAATGTTCTGTCTGTGTTTTCTGTCTCTGCTCTCTCGTTGTTACAGT
>JADLZN010003423.1:0-165000 GCA_018155175.1 Sinocyclocheilus anophthalmus
CTAGAATGAAGGTGAAGGCGCACACACATTTGTGGGTCAGTTTCAGAAAGTGCAAAAAGCTGATACAGACTCAATAAGGCTCATATTATCCAATGAAAACACAGTCACATCCAAGCACTGCAGTGCAATACACACACACCCCATGCAAGACCCACAAAAAACTGAATGCTAGCAAAAGCATAGTCCGGGCCAATGCAGACACATAAATAAATGCTTCCTGAATGAAAACCATATTTTATTTTATTTCATTTGCAGTCTCAATCTCCCCCTCTCTTTCTTGTTCTTTTCTGTGTTTTACTCTTTATCTCTTATTAATTTCTCTCACATTCCCTCTCTCTCTTCACTGAAAAAACTCAGTCCTCTGCTATTGTAATAAGGACAGTATTGCTTTACAGTGTTACATTTCTGCAGTATCATTTAGGCATGGGGTTCTTCAGGTCAGGAAATCTTCTTAAACTTCCCAGAGGACTCACTTAGTTCTTAAACCATTCTGCTGGTGTTCTTACATATAGAATATTTCTTTATTGCATATTATAATAAGCACCAGATTTCATTTATAGATTATTTCAGGCAAACTTTCTTGTGCAAAGCAATGCATTATTTAACAGTAAAACATAAATATAAAGATTGTTAGGAAAAAAAACATTTTTTTCTGTTTTTTTGACTACAGGTGTAGTGATTTAACATTGAATTCATTTTTTTAGGAGATACAGAAATATTTTCTCTATTGTCCAGTAACATGCATAAACAGGAAAAGGGATGTAAATTGAACAAATTTGTGAAGATGTGCTACTGGGAAAAAAGTATGTTTTTAAGAGTGGTTCAAAATTCAAAATTTTGTTTAAAATCGCATAATTCAATTACTTTAAAAAAAATCAGGTAGAATAAAAAATGACAAATTATTCATATAAGGTGCCAATAAATACACAAAGTCAGGACTATAACAGATCTTTTGGCTAAAAATGAGGTTTTAGTTGAGTATAATGAAGTGCCTCATGGAGAACATAATGTCCTATTGGAGAATGAGAGATTGTGTGTCTTTGTGTCTTGGCTTCATGACAGAAGTGATTTATCCTCCTCAACAGAGCAAACTCTGACACGTCCTTTAGCTTTGAGCCAAATCTATATACTATGTAATTTCTCCTTTGCACTTAGACTAATAAACCAATTTGGTAGTTAAATGGTTCACACCTGTTGTTAGACCATCCTGGGGCGATTCGTCCGGACAAAGCTTGTTTGTCCCTTTCAAGTTGCCCCATAAAACAGATGTTTCACACGTTTTAGTCCAGTACTATTTACCAGCAGTTTGACCAGAATTTTTTGGTTTCCGCTTCAAAGGTGAAGAATCCTAAATATTTCAGAAACACTTTCATAAGAATTCATCACTTAGTATTTCCTTTTGGATTGCAGGGACCTTAATAAACAATGCTGGTCAAATTATCTATAATTATACATGTAGTCCAGGGAGCAGAGAACGTACACCATCATTGCCTTGGATTACAGAGTATTACTATTTGCACAGCACATGTATAAAGCTATAATCGTTGAGCCCTTAAGCACCAAAATTAGTAATATGTTTAATAAAGATAACTATTAAACTGGTCATGGGCAGCTGTTATTGTTGTTCAGAGCTGCCCTTGTGGCAAAGTGGGGCAGCCGCACTTATTGCCTTCCTGCTGGTCCGCCTGCGCTTGCCTGTCAGCAGCGTGTAGAAGAACGGATTCACACAAGAGTTCCCATAAGTCAACCCTGTGAGGATGCGATTAATGGTCACCTGCGTGCCCACCGGCACCACGCGCAGAACCTCAGGTCGGTACAGTGGTAGAAGCTGCCAGATCCAGAACGGAAGGAAACAAGCCCAGAAAGTTAGCACAATCCCCAGGATGAGGAGCAGGACTTTGGGGCGAGGTGCACGGGGTGGGTAGGCGTTGCCCCCTCCGACCCAAGCTGGTTGTGTCTGAGATACCCAATAGAGTCTCCCTAAAGCTGCATACAAAGCTCCGATGGCCAGTCCTGGGCCTAGGATGCTGGTGCAGAAGAGCACACTGAGGTAGGCTTTGGAACTCTGCTCATCCCAGGCGGGAACGCACAACTTGCCTTCCTGGTTCTCTCCGTCTTCCAGGTGCAGAGTGATCATCATGGGCAAACTGAGAGCCACGGCAAAACCCCAGGCCAAAGCGACCCTCAGGAGTCCAGAGGAAGGTGTGGACGAGGCTGCCAATGGATCAGCCACAGCTCGATACCGATCCAGGCTCATAGCAGTGAGGGTGAAGATACTTGCGTGCATGGTGAGCAAGTCCAGACTGAGTAGCAGCCGACAGCCTAGTTCACCGAAGGCCCAGTCAGATGCCAGGCTGTCGTACACAATGAATGGGGCAGTGGAGAGGTACACCAGGTCTGCCAAAGCCAGACTCAGAACCTGCAGGTGGAGGGAAGAAGACGAGGAGGACGAGGTAGGAGAGGAGGAGGGAGAGAAAGAAGGGGAGGAGGTGCCGAGGCAGGAGTAACAACAGGTAGGAGCGCTACGCCGTCGCCTTGACATCCTACGGCGGCGAATGAGAAGCCCTAGGGTGTAGAGGTTGCCCAGAATGCCCAGCAGAGAAAGGAGGGATAGGAAAAAGCAGAAGAGAGCTGTGGAGGCTACGCTTGGGGACGGGGAGAGAGAAGGAGAGGACGAGGGAAGGGACAGGTTAGTGAGAAAGGGGAAGGTGTATGAAGGGGAAGGGGAAGAGGAAAAGGAAGTAGAGCCAGAGACATCCATTTGTCCTGGACAGCAAGAGTCCCAAGATGAGTTCCCGTCCGCTGAGAGAAGGAGGCCAATGGTAACTTCAGAGTGTTTTGGAGTAACTAGCACTGAGCCCAGGTTATCAGAGAGTCCAAATTAGAAGGGGAGAGCTGTGAGCGGACTTCTTTAATGGGTGAGGTAGAAGAGAGAAACAAAAAAGAGAAAAAGAAAGGGTGATTTTATAAACTTAACATCTTTTGCCTTTATAAAGTTTTGTTAACATCTCTTTACCTAAACGGTGTTTAGGCCTGACATAGTCTGACAGGTTTGAAAAAATGTATCTTTTAAGAGTGTTTTCAAGCAACTTTTCAGTATCAGACAAAAGTTACATGTTTGTCAGAGTGTGTTAATAGGCGCTTTTGAACGAAAGTCACGTTGGCTTGAGGGGTAGTAACTATAGCAACAGTACACTTATATTATCACTTTATCGTAGATTTAAAAAAAATTATAATATTATATGATCACTCTATTTATTATAATCGTTTTTTTGTAAAAAAAAATAAAGAAAAAGACTTCATGATTCTGACTTCATCATTTATGAAACAGAATTGTAATTGCGCGAAAAAAACTGCGCATGCAAATAAATAAATAAATGAATATTCACAGAAAAAAAGGCGACCCATATACAATAATCAATTTGCATACTGCTCGAGTTTTTTTAATTTATTTATTTTTTATTTTTTGGAAGTTCACAGAAATACCCAAATAATAAAAACAAGCAAATAGGGTAACAGAGCTATGTACAACTACACTAAATGGCTTTTATTTTCAAATGATCCTTCTTGTTTATTTATTTATGATAAATATATTAATATTTTTTTGTTGTTGTTGTTTTATTATTATTATTATTACAGTTATTGGTCAAATATCCCAGCAGCACGACATGTAACGTGCGCGATCATTTTCCTCACAAACTTACGAAATTCCTGTCTGAAAAAAATAAATAATGAGAAACCCTTGACTATATTTGAATATGGAGAGTTTATTTGCAAAAACAGATAACTACGTTTTTAACAATTCTCAGAAATCATGTTTTTTTTTTATTGTGTTATCAAAGTGTTTCTTGTGTTAGTTAGCGTTTTTTATTATGTTGTCATGTTTAATATAATAAAATAACCTAACTGCAGTTTGATTGACATTAATTGGAACGCAAGATAAAAAAAAACATGATTTTTTTAAAACATTTTTAAAACGGAGTTAGGCTATCTGTTTTTGCAAATGAACTCTTCAAATATAAGGTTCTTTAATTCTCATGCAGCCGACGTCATAAAGCGGCAAGGCTCTTGGGAATTCTATTCTTCATCATTATGACGGGTGTGAAGATCAAAGCCCTGCCGGGGGGCGCGAGGACACTTGCGGGCAGAAAGAATGTAGGTGGCACATGGTGACCCTGAGAGGGACGGGTTACGAGCTGCTGTTGAAGTGACCCACTGGCACAGGCACAGCACCCCTTTACCAGGGTGCTTTAAATAACACCTTTCTTAATAGACTGACACAGCGACTGACAGATTTGCTAAAGTTAAATTAATTTATTAATACAATACAAATAAGTTTGAGATAATCATGAGATACACAGTAAGGCCATTTAATAAACAAAACAATGATATTGTTAGTAATAAAACTCCTTTTTGACTAATTTTAGGAACTGAGAGTTAACAGTCCCAAATGAGTCCCACTCTCAGCATAGTCATTTTAGTTAATGTAATTTATTGTTTTTATAATATACAAATGTCGAACATGGTAGGCCTATGTCTGCATTGAATTATGATCGGGGAATGTTGCAACATAGTGAGCTGTAACACTATCAGTCAGTAAAAATTAGTTGCATGCTTGACCACTCATTCATGAGGTGACAGCAAAAGTGTGTAAAACATTTAAAGGATTTACAGAGGGGAAAACTATATTGAGGTGAGAAAGTATAATGTTATGTTAATAAATGTTAAATGACAAAGCAGAGACGCATAGACCATCATCTATATTATTTATTTTTTATATAGGCTAGCCTAACATTCACACAAGCCCTTCACCTGTTAAAAATAAAAAATAGAAATATCACAGCTGACCAACACTTTCCATACTTCTATACTGTACCTATAGGAAGAGACTGAATAAAATTGGACAGTGTAGGTCAGTTGACACAAACATAGCCTACACTGGTTGTTATGTTAGCATGTTTTATGTATTTCTCTATTTGTTTCCATATTTTATGTAGGGCCTACTCATAGTTTGTTTTATTTGAATTAAGTGAAATTTGACTCGGTGTGCGAATAATTATTTTGAACAAGTAAAATTGATAAGCACAATAAATTCATGTAGCCTAGTCTATATAACTTGTAAACTGTCAGTGCTTACTATTAACCCGATAGTGGGCAGATGAGGTGATATATAGCCTATCAAAGTTTGAAAACCATAACGCAAAAAAAAAAAAAAAAAACACCACTACAGATGTTAAAGCAAAACGTGTCACAACACTTTCCGGTCTTCCCTTGTATTTATTATAAAATAAAAGGCTTTATGTTTGTCGCATGTGAGAACGACATGTTCATAGACAAGACAGCTGAGATCGTTATTTGTTATCCTGAAATAATTTCTATATAAGAAATAAGACTGTAATAAATACAAAAGTTAGACATATTATATGCTTCTTATTTCGTTTCATTTTTGAGCAACAGACGAGCGAAAGTTATTTGACTAATATGCAAACACAGTAGCCTACATAAACGTTATTTTTAATAATCCGAAAATCGTCTTACCCTTAATTGAGTATTCAGAGATGGCATGTTCCATACGTCGACCTATATCCACACTTAAAGAGACGAAAATCCCACTCTGGACTATCCTAATTAAATTGTGTCTTTACAAGGTATAAATCAAGAAGCCCAGCGAGATGTTAATGTTCCTCTAAGGACAGACTTAAAGAAACTTTAGGATGGTGTAGAATATCTCTGAGTCACAGCCAGTCCACTCCTCTCCTCTCACTCTTCTGTTGTCTGAAGCAAATGAAGGGAGGGATGAGGAGAAGCTGTGCTGAAAGACTGAAGAAAGAAGGGTGTCTTTAATAAAGACCCACACTGTTATGAATGGCCTTGGATGGAGACAATTGATCTTCATTGGCAAAGGACTGAATGTGATTTGATGTTTAGTCTCTAACCCTGACTGATGTTTGTGGTGTTATCATTAGCTTCTCTCTCGTGATTAGATACCTTAAGCTCATTCTTAACCAACACTTTTATGAGCGAAAAGTTGGTGCTTTGGGGCAGTATTTACTAGTGCCAAAAGCAATACAGTCAGTATACCATAGGAAAAACACTTGTAAATGTCAGAGAACAATATTTATGTCCACCATCCATCAAAGTTATTTGGGTTTGGGAGCATGCAAGGAACATTTTAGGCATTTATTAGAGAACTGTAAGAATTACAACAACGAACATGAAAAGGTACATAAAATGATTTCAGTTATACAGGTACTCGGAGGACAAATGAACATATTATTAAACCCATTATTTGAGGCTGAACTGAATCATGCGTGAAAAATGTTGGATGAAATTTTGATATGCGTCACAATCCAAACCACAGCTGAGGCAGTGAAAACCATTTAATCACTTGAAATATTGCATCGCTCCCTAACGACCATACAGGAATACATAACCATTAATGGACAGAAAACTTTTCAGTGGAAAGACATTTTCACCTCCTTAGTCATGCATGGTGTGGAGTGTGGACATCTTGCATTTCTGATCAGACTAAAGTATGCTGTCCTTTAGAGCCACATTAATGGATTCTTAAAGGGATAGTACACCAAAAAAATGGTGATTTATGCACCCTCTTGACATTTTAAACCTTTATGACTTACTTTCTTTGATGGAACACAGAAGGAGATGTTTTGAAAAAATGCTTGTTTTTTGTCCATACAATGAAAGTCAATGGGGTCCAATTTGTTTCGGACCCCATGCACTGACTTTCACTACATTGTCAGGAAAAAAAAGGTACAAAAGCTGTCACTGGGGTGGTACCTATTCACACTTTTGTACCTTTTAGGTACTAAAATGTACACTTTAGGTTAACACTTCTTCTACGGTACTAGAATAAGAGTTTTTTTCTCAAAACAACTAAGTTCAGATGTCTGAATATTTACAGTAGTTTTTTGTTCACATCAGATTTGAATTTCTTATTGATTTAAGCAAATTGTGTGCATTTTGGCACGTGTGCAAAAGAGTAATTTGCACAATAACTAAATGCACATGGCTTGTTGATCAAAACTGATGAGCTGATTCTCAATGAAATTTCCAAACTTTTCACAACTTCGCATGCCATCGCATGCAAAATGATCCATCCAGTTATCAAAACCTGTCAGACACGAGTGTACAGTATATCCATAAATATCATGAACATGGAATGGCTGGTTATAATGTCTGCTAAGTTGGCAAATGGACAAACTTCTGGAAACTTTATCGAATTTTTTAGAGACTTTTTGACTTTTGGGGGAAATTGTGTCAGAAATTTCCATCCCTTGCCATTGTAATGAAATAGGAATTATAATCTTGCCAATCAGTCAAGTTTGGAATCATATAATTGGAGTTCGCCCAGCACAATCACTACCATTTTTGAACAAGGAGGAACGTCACAACCCTAAACAGCAGCAGCTACAGCAGTACTGTATAAATACATTTATATTTGTACAGTACATTTATCTGTAGAAATGTGTTACATGTAAACTGAAAATTCACAGTTGCTTGTTGTGGAAGAGCAATAGGAAGATATGTTAGAATGTGTGGTGGTTGTGGTATTAGGGGAAGACAATGGAGTGTGTAAAAATGAATAAGCAATGGTGAATTTTCAGTTGACGTAACACATTTCTACAAAAATAAAGGTACTGTATAAATACAAATGTTCATGTTCTTTTAATGTACTACAGTATTGACTTTTCCCAATACATTCTTACCTCCTACTGTTGAAATATGTATCCAAAAGGCTACATGTGATACACAGTCAAACCTGACATTCTTGTATACTGTAGAAAACAGTCTGTCAACAAAAAAAAGTGGAGAAAAATTTGCATATAACAAGTATGGAATGAAATCGCATAAAACAAAATGAAATTTGCATATAATAAATATTTTTATGCTGAAAAAGCATCTAAACATTTTGACCAGCGTGGCTCACACAATGACAAAAACACTTTTTATTTGGTGGTTTTAAAGCATTGCTCTTACAGTTAAGTCTGTTTTGAAAAATGTGCCAAAGCGATTGAGGAAAATCTCTAATATGTACCTTTAAGGTACCAATATGGACCCTTTATGTTTTAAGGTGTGCTTTGAAAGTACTATCCAGTGACATTCTGTTGTACCTTTGTTTTCTGAGAATGTATGGAAAATTTTTTTTTTTTAGAATAGTTTCTTTTGGTAAATCCCTGCAGGTTTGGATGACATAGGGTGATAAATATGACATAATATTCATTTTTGAGTAAACAAGCCCTTGAACTTTTGTTAAACCAGAAGGGAAACTAAAAATTGGAAAGGGATACTTGAGAGCTCCATAACAGTTTTAATATGGTGGTCTTGTTTTCCTTTGTTGTTTTATAGAATTTTGGTGGAATTCAACAAAAAATAAGAGATTTTAACTTAACCGAGTAATGTGCGAATGTTAATCCACACAAAAGAAATAAAATAAAATAAAATAAAATAAAATAAAATAAATTAATTAAAACAAAACTCAATCACCTCAGTCCCTTTCACATAACCGAAATGTCCTGTACCAATATCTATTCATGTTAATTTTATTGTCATTATTTATAAAGTGATCTTGAAGTTGAGGAGCTCTACTGGTTTCTAGATCTTCGAAGCACACGAGCGGTTGGGTCAGCAGACATATGTTCTTTCCTGTAAAATGAAGATGACTCATAAGATGAAGGCGGTCCAGTGTAAAGGAACAACCGGCATAAATTACTGTCCAGTGAGAAAGAAAGAGTAATAGAGTGAGAGAAAGAGACAGACAGAGAGCAAAAGTTATAACCCCGTCTCCTCATGAGCTACTGACACCAAATTCAGCGTTGCACTGCGTGCCAACACACATGTACACGAGGCCAACACACACATATCTGCACATCTAATGCACTCCCGCCAACACACACACCGCAGACACTCTTCAACTTAACACCACCTCTGAACACCCGATACGGTCAACACTCAAACACATCTAATCAATGAAGTAAGAAGAGTATGTGTGAAGTTGACCGCGAGAGACCAGCAGCCAACTGGATCATCAGTCTATGGAGCTTCTGCTTAATGAATTAACTGTTCAGTATTTTTCAATGCACTTATTTTGTGACCACAGTAAAATAAGTCAAACTGAAGACTTTTGAGTCACTAAAATATACGCACAAAGACTGAACTACTCTCAGACTGCTAACGTTTTTCTAGAGTTCAAATAAAATTATAGAGCTTAAAAAATGTCAGACTACTTTTCTTCCGTCCGAAATGGATATTGTGACATTAAATTCATTTGGTACTTTTAATACTGCACTTTGTTGTCAAGTTGTATGAAATGTATGCGACCGCATGTTAGTTGTTCAGTGATATGAAAATGTGGTGGGTATTATGAAGATTTTAATATAATTAAATGTTATGACAAATTGATCATGATCATGACGAAATTATTTTATTTCTATTTTATTTTAATGGGTGTTTTTGTGTTACTGTTACTTGTGATGTGATCATTTTAAGTTGCTATGGATTTTAATTGATTTATTATAATTAATTAATTTGATTATATTTTTTTTACTTTTTCAGTTTCACAAAATAATATGTGACTTGGTCATGTTCATCAAGTCATTTTTGCTTCAAGTCATTTTTTTGGATTTCTCTATTTAATTTAATTTTTTTATTGTTTTTTTGTATTTAATCAATTAAATTTTATTCCGTGGATTTATTTATTCATTTATTTGTAAATATTTTCCACAATCTTTTTCATTCAGGTATGCAACCATGTCTGGAAAAAGCTCAATATACGCCATAAAATATGCCAATATTGGCTTTTGTGCTATATTCCATTCTTCTAAAATCAGTTTTTAACAGTTGAAAACTGCAGTGGAAGTTAAGATAACCAGTGGATAATTTTTATTTCAGTCTGTTACTCTCACAAGCTATTGTACGGCTTCAGTAAATCGTGAATATGAACTAAGTTTATGGCATTTTCAAGATTTCTTTGTTTGGTTTAAATGAGTAGTACACTCAACAAAATTAATATCCTGTCATCATTTAGTCACTCAACTCTCCGAGCTATTCCAATTTGTATCCTTTTGGAACCAAAATAAGAATTTTTTTTCCGCCCATAAAATCAAAATCATTGAGATCCAGTGTTTTTTGGACCCCACTGACTTTCATTTTCGTGGACAAACACAGTTGAAATATTTTTCTAAATATCTTTTGTAGCAGCCAAGGTCACTATGAACTTCTTCTGGAAAATAACTTCATGTTGCTTTAAATTGTTGTAAATGACAGCACACCGGTTTGAACACGGACACCGAGGGGGAGTAATAATGACAGGATTTTCATTTTCATTCAATACTGACTGTTGAGGCATTAGACTGATAATCCTTTCTCAGGCCACTGCTGTGTTGGTCTAAAATGGGTTATAACTCTTGTGTGAAGTCTGCAGGATTTAGAGAGGTGATCTGGGCTTAGCGTGTCCCAGGCATGTGCTGTATATTTGAGAACACAAGATGGACAGAGACAGGCACCAGGGCCAAGACGAGAAGAAGGGCAACATACCTCTCCCTGCGGGGTGTGTGGAATTTCAACAAATACCTGGCACAGGCCTGCAAAAATAGGCAAAGAAGAGAGAGATTAATAGAAAGAGAGACAGGCGGGACAGAGACAAAAAAACGTTTGTCTGATGTCTCAGTAAAGGACGGAGTGTGATTAAAACACAAAACAGAACAAACAGACCTGATGTGACAAAGATGAAAATACAACAAAAGCATCATCCTTAACTAGGAAAATATGAAAAAAGATATTTGATAGCATTTTTAACACTGCAAGTTGTTTTTTATGCTTGAATTACATTTTAATTTAATTAACTTAATTGTCATTAATATATGCACAATATGAAACATCTAAAGTCATCAGTGTCTCTCGATAGATAGATAGATAGATAGATAGATCATAAAATTAATAAATAAGGATAGATAGATAGACAGATCATAAAATTAATAAATAAGGATACATACATTTCTGAATAAAAAGTCATTCTCATTTCTCACTGATTGCTGGCGTGAGGCTTCTATGTAGATTAACACATCAGATTTCGTGGTGGTCTTGATGCCTAAAGCTTAAGGGTAAGGTCCTGCCCTTCCCAGGGTGTCTCCCTTCACTTCAAAGGGGTCATAACTGCCAGACACACTTGTCCAGCCCCACCGAGACCACCGGTTCAATCTGCGTGTGTGTTTCTGGCTGTGCCAGTGCACAGGGGTTTCTAACAAAAAACAATCTGATTATGGTACCTTGACATAAATAATCACAGACCCTTTAAATGGCTGTAAACCGCCCTTGTGCTTTGCTTACATTATGTTAATTAATTCTCCAAAGTCTTGGTCAGCCCATTGACAGATTGCCCACTTGTTTGACTTCTCCGTACAGCAGATTTAATTAAATGGGCGGACATTTTTGCGTGTAACAAACGGTTTTGTTTCCCTACAGAGTGATTAGTGGAGCTCAAGATGAAATATCGATCCTCCATCTCTGGTGTTGATGTTTATATTCACGTCACTTTCAGTAGTCCTCTGTAATAAAGACAAAGGACTGACATTCCTCCAAAACAGTCTGTTTAATGCTCGACTTGCACGTAAATTAGATGCATTGAAAATCTTTAGACTTTCTTTTGCTGTGTCTATGCTGCAAGTACCATGCATGTGTTTGCACACATACACGTTTGTTTTCATCAATTCATAATTTGGACCAAAAACTTGATCAGTGAGCACAACAGGCTGACATAATATCACACAAGCTGTTATTCACAAGCAACACTCAAAGTACCATCCCTAAATGAATCAGTGGTTTTGAATGAATAGGTTAGGTGAATAATTCAATGACTCATAGTGTTGGGGAGTACCTAGTTACATGTAACGGTGTTATGTAATTTAATGACAAAATAAATGTAACTGTAATCTGTTACAGATACTGAGAAAACATGTGTAATTAAATTAGTTACTTATGAAAATGTCAATATCCACTGGGGTTAACTTGTAATCTGTAACCTATTGTACTTTTGCATCCATTCATTTTTAGTTTTTTAACCAACTTAGTGAAAAAAATAAAAAAAGAATGGGTGTTGTCTTTTGGAATGCTATGCTGAAAACCAAAATTGAAATTATAGCCGTACACAAAATGCTGCCCGAAAAAGTCAAATATTGACTTCTTTTCAGATTTTTGTTTTTGACTTTTTGCACCTTTAATAAACATGTGAAAAATGAGAAATAATGCTACTCCTGCATGTTTATTTGAGAACTAGAGGCGTGAACAATGCAGACACAGCCTAATAAACATCTTTTAAAATAAAAGAATACTGGGAGCTTTCGTCATGAAATTATATTTTGTGGTATAATTTTGTCCAAATGTTGTGGTATTGGAGAGGACCATGCATGGTCGCTGAAAGAATGTACAGTACATTGTGTTAGAGCACTACAAGGATTTAATATATGGTGTAAATATATAAATATAGAGATGCTAAAAAGCTAGAAATTAAATTGAGCATTTATATAAAAAACAAGCTTTATATCATTTTTAAGATTTTTAATGAAATACGAATTTTGAATAATGAAAATTAGTTTGTGTTTGCTTATTCTATTTATCAGTGTTTGAACCATTAAAGAAGAGACTGCATTTTAATTTCTGGGTTAAAAAAAGAAAGAAAAATGAATGGATGCAAATGACTCTTACTTTGTTCCTGAATGAATAGTGCTTTTGAAAATACTGAATGAATCAATGACTGCATAGATATACGAATACTTCCCTCCTATATAGTAGGTAAAAAAAATATATATATCTAAATTTACAATATTTATAAAACAGTAGGCAAAAATTACCTGGATGACCTACTAGCTTTTTGTTCATCTTTAGTTGAGATGAAATTTATGCTGGTAGGCCACATGACAATGACAACATGCTGATTGTCATAAGTCCAGAATAGATTCATACCACACACATTCATATTATATACAACAGAGATAAACAGTTGCGAAGTAATTACTTAAAAGAAGTAGGCTACCTACTTAGAGAGTATGTGATTTTGGACACAGCATAGATACAGCAAAAGAAAGTCTAATGATTTTCAATGCATTTAATTTATGTGAAAGTCGACCATTAAACAGACTGTGTTGGAGGAATGTCTAACACAACTGATTGAATTGGTATTTTGAACAAATTGGTTTACTTGAATGATTCAACATCTCATTCAAAAATAGAGGTACTTAGCTGATTTACTATACACAATGCACATACTATGCACTTTGTAGGGCAGGGTTTCTCAATTCTGGCCTTTTCCTTCAGGTCCGTCATCCTGAATTACCCTAGCTATTTCTTCAACCCTGCTCCTGGGGACCAACCATCCTGCAAAGTTTTATTTCCAACCTGCTTTAGCACTCCTGGCTTGTGACTTTTCAAGTGATCCTGAAGACCTTGATTAGTTGGTTCTAATGTGTTTGATTAGGGTTGGAGCTGAACTCTGCAGGACAGTGGTCCTCCAGGAGCAGGGTTGAAGCCCTATCTATCAGATTTTAGCTCCAACCCTTTCAAACACACCTGACACGCTAATCAAGTCGTCAAGGATTACTAGAAAGTCACAAGCAGGTGAGTTTGATCAAGGATGCAGCTGGAAAGTCGACCTCGAGGACTAGAGTTGATAACCCCGATGTAGGGTTGAATTCACCCTACTCAACTATAGGAATATGATACCCCCTCCCCCTCCACTATTTAAGGAAAGCTGTGACAGCTGAGTGCATAAGTGTTCACTTTTTTGGAATTTTTTTGTGTGGGCACACTCACTACTTAAATGGCAAGAAATTGTTGGGACACACCTCTTGTTTCATTCCAGAAAGAATCAGTGCATTTGAACTAATTATTTGACTGAATGATTCTCTCTCTCACTTATTTAGTTCTTGAAAATGAATCGTTTGACTGAATGATTCAGTGACTTGATTCAACGATTGAATGATGAAGTCACTTGTTGTCACCATCTACTGGCATTTCAAAGTAACCTGCATAACCTGTAACTCTGGATCTTTAATCCAGAATGTAATCTTTAATTTAACTTAAACTAAGAAGTGTGCATTTGTTTTATGAGACTGAATTATTTTTGAGAGAGAATCCATGGTTTGAGTAGGCCAGCCGATGACAAAAAATTTCCATCCTTTAAATTTTTGCAAAGTAGTCTATTTTTGACCTCGACCATACAGGAACATTGTCTTCAGAGAAATGACGTTCACACATTTCCTAAATATGTTCACTGGCAGAATTTCAGTAGTAGTTAGCTCGTATTCTATTATTTAAAACAGAGCATGCAAAAGTAATAGGCTACTACTACTACTTACTACTACTACAACTACTAATTTTGATGGTGACATGAAGAAATTGGTTAAAGGCTAGTTAACTCTAATTTATCGTATTTTTCCTAAGTTTTTTTGTTTCCCACTGCTAGAACAAAAAGCAAACTCAGTGAATCTGACTTTCAGTTCAGCGTTTTATAGATCTGGCAACCCAAGGTACAGCGAGTGGATCAGACTCCAGTGGAGATTGGCTTCTGTTCAGCTGGATGTTTATCTTATTCCAGGACCACACTGAACATGTGCTGAAAGGTAGCACAGGATTACATCTGCATTCATGAAAGTTAGATTATATAATCCCAGTTTCCATGAAAATTAACCAATCATGCTTTCCGAGAACTGACGTGTGGTATACTTAAGTGGGCTTTTTTGAATACTGAAATACCATTTTTATTAATTGGGCAATTTTCCATTAATATAATGAATCTGACCATTTCAAATACTTATGACATAATAGCCAAAAGCAGTTTGTGTGTGCCCTTGTCTTACATCATTGTACTTGATCACAGACAGAAAAGCCACAGACTTCCGACATTATGTGAGTAGAAGGACACTTAGTTCCATGTCCCTTCAGAAGTGAAAAGTGGCAGTTTATAGCCTATATCTTATATCACTTTATACAGTAGTATTAAATAATTATATTATTATTTAATTATAGACGCATTCTTTTTTATTGAAAGCATATCATCCAGTCAGACAGAACAAATTATAGTGACGAAGTGTGGAAATATACTAAAAACAGAGAGTGGTACCGGAGGGAATCTGCATTTCTCAAAAACAAGTCCAAATGGCCTAACGTTTATTAGGCTGTACAAAAAAATAATAGTACATGGATATATTGTAAATGGGACGTTAAAACTGCGAACGTACATGGCTGTTAAAGCCACTTTCATCTTGTAAAACTTAAAACAGATCTATTTTATTGTAAAACCTCACATTCTTTTACATTTAGAGGCACATTCATTCCTCCCTCTAAGTCAGTCACAGTATAACCATGTCCAGGTGAGTTTCTTTTTGTCTTCTTCTTCTTTTTTACACTTATATAACAAGCCACTTTTTCACAGTGAACTGTGTTAGCTGTCAAAATGTATACTGGTTCAGCAAGTGCCCAACCTCTTTGGATGAAAACAGTATTCTCACTGAAACAGTATTTTCACACCGAAAATAGAGAAACTTGTTCAGTCTGAAAAAATAGAAACATCCCGCTCTCTAGTGGTTCATATGCGCAACCTCAGCTCACATGAAAATAAATGAGGTTGACTTTTGGTGTTATTTCAATCATCAGTTTAAATGGATTTGTATCAGCTAATCCAAACCCTCCACATATTTGGTCATTTGTAGCTGTAAAATACAATCCAAATCGTTCCATAATTATGACCAACACACGTTGGCTATAATATAGGCAGTCATTCTTGAGACGTGGGACAAAACAGGTCCAGCAATGGTAACTGCTATTAGCTTTAAAAAATAAAAATATTTTCAATTTTAAATGTCATGAGGGATTAATAATAGAATGTATTTAACACAATTATCACCTTCAATTTAATTTTCTCATTATTATACCAGATCTGTGTTTCTTAATGTCCTCTCACTACATCTGAAACAGTGTGTCCACAGAGAAGGGTTCAACCATTCATATGCAATAAAATGGATAAAAAAAAAAAATTTAATGATGAAAAAGAACTTGTTTTATCAAAAGCAACACTTAATAATATCTCCTATCAAAGCAAGGTTTGTTTTTTTAAATGACACATGCATGTTTCATAAGATTTTAAAGTTGCGTCTCCACTTTTTGTCAACACCGTCAGACATTCAATAAAATGTAATAAAATCAGGTAATATCAGGGGCAGCTGTCACTCTAAAGGACCCCCTTGCCACAGTTCACCTCTGCAGAGTACAGCAGTGTCAGACAGCCTCTGCTAAGTTTAGTTTTAGAATATTTTAAATCCTAACGTTAATATTTCCTTTGTCACAGCCATATGTCAACACCATCTTCCAATCTCTGAGGAAATTATTTGAAATATTTAAATAATTGTATTCTCCTGAAGCAGGTTACATTAGCATCTAGCACCAACAGAAACAAATAAAATGGTTACTGCATGAACTCCACTGGTTTTGTGAAAGAAATTCCAAATTTGTCAACACCGTCAGATGTCAACACCATAAGAATTTGTGTTCCAATGATATATCAAAATAATTCAATGTGACTCTTGAATAAAAGCTATATAAACAATAACATACTCACTGTTTATTGTGTTTGTTTTAATACAGTAATTGAATGATTCAATGTATTTGATAGTTAAAAATGACTACAAATTCAGGTTTTCGTCACCACCATCAGATGTGTCAACTCCGTCAGTTCTGTCACTTCCGTCAGTTGAATATTTTGATAATATTTAGTTATGATATTTTATATTTGTTGTGGAATTGTTGGTCCCGTGTGAAAGTGTAATCTGTCTGCTAACACCAGAATGTGTTTTGAAATGTTAAAACATCTTGAATGCTGTTAAAGATAAAGTTGAAATTATATTACACAGTCCAAGCTAAAAAAAGCACATTTTGTTAAAAAAAGAGAAAAGTTGGGAGATTGTATCAAAGCATAGCTCAGTAGCTCAGTACATAAGATACATACATGTAGTTTCAATGTAGTACAAGGTTTTATTTTTTCAATTTTACACCCTGTTTTGTCCCACTTCTCAAGAAGACTATTAACAGGGATAGCCAATCACTTCTCTTCAGTACGTCAGCCAGTCTGTCTCTATCAGCCTCTCTTTGCTTTCTGTTTCCGTGCCTGGAGAACATTTTCCATTGATCAATCTCAATCTTTTTTTTTTTGGACTCGTGTGAGATAAAGGGCATTTTTAATGTAGGCTATTCATATTTTTGACACACATTTTATACTCTGCTGCTGTACGTGTCTGTCATATCCACTTTAGAGTTTAGATGTAAGCCTATTGTAGGCTACTTGCTGTGATACTGCGATCCAAGCATACTGCTGATGACGTAACAGGGCAACATTACTTCACCAAAACATTCAGATTACTGTTACTGAAAGTTCAGTGGCATGAAAAGATGAAGACTGAAAAGATGCAGAGAGGGAGAGGAGAGGATGCAGCTCCCACTGAAGCTTTTCGTGCGTGCTGGTGAGCGAGCGTGGAGCAGAGCGCGCGGAGAGCGCCCACGCAACACTTTCACGTGCTGCAAAGCTTTTTCAGTGCGACGCATCATCAATCAGGAGCCGCTTTATCTTCTGCTTTAATATGAACTGAAAAATACAAAACAAAACAGTTTTATATAAATTAAATAGAAACTGAAAAGACATCCCACTCATATGGACTATAATGTGATGAAAATTTGTACACGAGCCGGTGAGTGTCGTTTTTGTTCTTCAAACTTCAGATTTTACTTCCAGTGTCAGTGCTGTTTATACCTATATTATTTAAAGAAACGGATTGTCCAAATTCATATGTATATTGATACACATTAAAAAATAAGTGTCATTTTAACTGTAACATTTTGTAAAAACGCTATGGAAAAAAGCTGTTAATAGGTTAACAGTAAGTTCCCGTACTATATACAGGGAAAAACTGTAAAATATCTAACCAGACATTTCATGTAATTTTACAGTAAAATGCTGTTAATTTGACAGTTTTTAGAAGTAAAAATAACAAATCAATGTATAATTTACAGTCAAAAACTGTAAACTGATATTCCCTGCTTGACTCTCCACATTTGAAAGTATTTTGTTTAAATAAATAGTTGTTGTTACATTTTTTTGTTATTAGTTATTATATTGGGCCTTTTATATCCTCTGTTGTTTAATGAATGTTTATTGCATTATTTCAGTTTTATGTGTGTTACCATGATGGTGTTTTGGGTTTGCATGCACCTTCTATATATTAGTATATACTTCTGCTTGTGGCGAAGCTACTTGTGATGAGCTTTGATTCTTCATGTGGCTTTCTCTTTTACCACCTGCATTATTATGGTGGTTGTCAGTATGTTAAAGGTACAAAACAGATTTTAATAGCAGTGTGCATTGTTGAATTTACTGGTTTTCATTCAAATTTTCTTGTTTGTAAATTATAGTTTTATACTGTAAAATGTACAGTTGTTGGCCGTAAATGTGTTTACAGTTTTCTGTATTTTTTACAAAAATTTTTTGGCAACCACAGCTGCCAAAATTATTTAGTAAAAACTACAGATTTTTTACAGTGTATGCATACTATAATAGCCTACCAAATTAAACCATATAGCCTATTTGTCAGGTAATGGTTTAGAAAACACGAAACAACAAAACATTTCAAAGTGGATCTGCTCAACATTTAGGTTAATTGTTTTTAGTATGCTTTTGAGGTCTTTGTTACAACACAAAAATATGAGTAATAAAACTAGTTAACACTCGAGTCTCAAGGTGAAAGGCATTTCAATCAGGCCTCATTCACTCATTATCAGCAAAACACTGATAACTTTATAGACATAATAACCTTCATTAATCATTACGTAATTAAAAATATTGTCGAAAATATGTGATATTTAGTCGCATGTGTTTTTATGAATACACTATTTACAAAATGAATAGATAATAGAGATCAGAATGTATTCAAATATAAATGAATATAATATGAAATATAAAAATACGAAAATCTGTGAAAACTTTCATGACATTTCTAACTATTTTTAGTAAACTATTAAACAACTAGTGCTATATTATAATGTTTGTTAATGTCATTAACACACAAAGTTATAAAAATGGTTTCTCAAGGCTTATACTGTAGATTTAATAGCTCATTTTTATTAAATAAATTCTATAGCTTACATATATTTATAACTACATGAAGAAGTCTAGATTTGTAGGTGATATACTGTAGTCTTTGTCAGCTATCAAAATTAATCTTATAGTCTAATTTTTAGCATAGCAGATGTACCTTTAACCTTTCATTAAACTACACAGAAAGACAATTGCACACTAAATTTGGCTTTTTTTGTTTTAAGATCAATATAACTGTCCTCTTTTAGTGCTACTGCAAAGAGGATTTTTGTTTAATTTCTCTCTTCCACATCTGGCGCTGTTTACAGTATTATTAGTTTGTAGTTGAGTGAGATTAACCTCAAGGTCATTTGTTCTAAGTATCAGTGCTTTCTTTATTTGACTCACAGAGAGAGAGTAAAAGCGTTGATTTCTGAAGAAATTATTTTATAGCAATATCCCGATCACTTTCATTAGGAGAATTTGTGCTTGACTTTATGTGGTGATGTGAAAATGAACACTATTTCAGACTAAAGGATTGGTTCTTTATCTCCCATCCTCCTCCTCCACGTGATAGAGAGAATATGAAAGCGATAGCGTGAGAGAGTGTTATGCTTTTTCCCATTTAATCAATCCATTATTAGTTTGCAGTGTATAGTTATGTATTAATTTGACTTTTGATGCATCACATGAAAATGAGCCTTTGATACGTGTCTGACAAATTACATTTTTAAATTTCTTTTCGTGTGTGCAGAGGATGAGCAGAAGAAATGCTGCAAGGCAAAAATAACAATGAGATGAAACGATTTATGCATTATTTCAGTCCAACAATTAATCTTCAAGAATGCGAGAGGCAGAGCTGTAGGAGGTACAGAGAAAATTGAGTCTGAGATGGTTGAGATGATGAACATTGGAAAAGAGCTATTTCTATTCAAAAAGGCTCGCATGTAAGACATGTGGAATATAATCAGCATTAATCAGAAATCTATAGACTATGCTTCAACAGTCTTGGAATTTTACTCCGTCTAGACAATCTGTCAGTCTTTAGTGGGGATTTTTCATTGAAACAATTCTCAGGTGACTTTATTTAGACAGTAGGTGGAAGTAAGAAAGTAAGTCTTTATCATGATGAGTCATGAGTCATTGAATCATTAATTCAACCAATTTGTTCAATTTATTCAGGAAGAAAGCACCATTGCTCGGAAATGTGAACTGTATTACTAACTATTTTCGTAAATAGACAAAGTAACTCGCTTGTTTATTGAACTTTTTACATTGAAGTTTTTTTGAAGAAATGTTGTCCTCTCATACTATATTGAGATTTTAAGGAATTAGCCTGTTCCCACCAACAACGAAAACTATAAAAAATAACTGTATTGACCTTAACTATATTAGTGTCTACACCAACAGATGATTACTGTATTACAACACCGTAATTACATCGCCTGTCACTTTTAGATGCTCAAATTGGTTAATTTCTGATTGGATGTCAGTTATGTTTTTGTTCATCAGCTGGAAAATATTGTTCTGAAAGTGAGTCCAACAATTTTTTCCTCTGTCGTTTTTGTGATCATACAATAAAGTTTTAATAACCATTCTAATTCAATGAGAATAGGGAGGTCCGAACCACAGCTATAGTGATAACGACACAGAGTGATCGTTGGAATCACATTGAGCTGATGAACGATAAAAACAGTGACAGCCAATCAGAATTTAGAGCATTTAAAGTGACGTAACTTTATAATATTATAATATGTTGGTGTGGGCACTAATATAATTTTTGTTTTAGCAATCTTTATAGGTATCGTTTTTGGTTTGAACAGGACTTTAGCCAAGATAGTTCATTGTAAGTACTTCCAAATATCTGTTTTACTGCAGGAGGGGATTTAAATATTGTTGGCAACCTGTCCTAAATGATTTGGACCTTATGATACGGACCTTCTCGGACATGCACAATAAAGGTCCGCAGTGTGTCCCGTGTGTCATTGAATGATTCAGAGCGGTGCTCATGAGTACCATTTGAGCAACAGGGCCTTTGACAATCTGTGTTTCTTTCCATGTCAACCTGTGATCTTGATCGGTTTTTCGAAGTACAATGTAATTCCCTCACCAACTAAACATGCACTAGCTTGCTCTTATCATAATGAATGTGTGATAAACATACTCATCATGCACACTATTAGTTCTATGATAAGATAGTTGTCATGAGTTACAAGTAGCTGTGACACCATGCAGTAGTTCAGAGGCAGTTCCTCATTGAATTCATAACCCATAAAGTCAATGCAGTGTCCTATAGAAATAAGGTTGCAAAGGCCAAGAAATAGGGTAGTAAGTTCTTTCAGCGCTGGCTTGTCCATACTGAAGCAACAGGCAATTTTAAACAAATACAGCACTCTCACGTATATCTAAGGTAACACAACACTTTATAAGCTCCTGGGGTTGAAGTGGTGCTGTCTCAGCAGCAACAGACCACAGTGTGGAAACCAAGGAGACAGAGAAGTGAACGAGGAGCACAATATTATGTGCAGGAGAGAGTTTAGCAGAATGAGGCATGTGCTATGTCACACTCTGGAGAAAGACAGGCATAAAAGAATGATGTATTTGAAAATGTATTCATTAAGGAATATTTTGGGTTTAATTCGAGTTTAGCTCAATTGATAGAAAAACAACAACAACAATAAAACAAACAGAAATGTAGATTAAGATTTAAAAAGTAAATGTGGCCAATATTTGGAGATTTTAAAAACAGAAATCTGTGTATGAGCTATAAAAAATATTTGTACAGTAATTTTAGGGTTTTCATGGTGACAAGTTGTAAAATTAGATATATCTTTAATCAGAGAATTGTAGAAAAAAGTGTTTTAGTAACACTTTACTTAAAGCCTTTATGTTTAATGCATTATAAAGGGTTATTAAAGGGTATAATGCATTATACTTATTCATAATGTGCATTGTAATACATTATAACTTGCCTAAATAATTATAACTGAATTTAAAATGAATAGTGTAACAATGAATTGATAAGTGATATAATGTATTAGCTGTGGTTACAATTATTCATGAGATGTATAGAGCTAATAATTTCATAAAAGCATTAACGTTAATTATTCTGTTGAAACTTGTGTAGTATTTGAGCTGTAAAACAGCTTAAATTAGTCGTTTTTGTGTTGTCATATGACAAAGTTGTAAAATTGGATATAAATTTATACAGAAAAGGTTAGAAAGCATTTTTTTTTAAATACAGAAATGGAGAATGTATAAATTTATAAAAGCGGTAACATTAATTCTGTTCAAACTTGTGTATTATTTGAGCTGTAAAGTAGTTTAAATTACAGTAGTTTTTGTGTTGTTATGGCGGCAAAGTTGTAAAATCGGATACAACTTCACAAAAGGTTAGTAAGCGTTTATTTAACAGAATAAAATCATGTTAACATGCAAATTATTTACATTGTGTGGCTATATTATTGAAACTGTCAGAATTGTAACACTTATGAATTGGCCTCATTCATGTCCATTATTGTAAAGGATGAGTTGAAATTATTTTTGTGGTATCAATGCTCTCGATTGATCTTAACTTGTACTGAACTCAGAATATTCCTTTAAGATTTTAAAAAACGGTCATTACTCTTTCATACATTTAACAGATTTAGTCTAGCTCTTCTTGGCATACATTAGGTTCTAATGATTAGGAGATTGTACTGAAGCTATTGTGTAGAAATGCAGTGAGTGGTGATGTTATCTGTAGTTAATACTTTCTCATTACCCCACTCAGATTAACGTGAGTTAGTTTCCAGCCAGGCTTCAGCAGGCTGACTGGATCATATAATCTCATCGCACACTTCTGGCATATCTAGACTGAGAGAGATGGAAGCAGACAGAAAATCAGGGAATGAAAGTGAGTTAGATATATCGAGAGTGAGCCAAACTGAGAGAGACACAGCCTGGCCATGTGAATGCATGGACATTTTGTGGCCTCATTTCGTGGCATAGAGGAATCGATGACACTATGGATTGGCTGTGCAGTATGTGGGCTGTTGGATTACTGCATGTGTTCTGCTGCAGGTGACATTGCATGCATTTCCACCATGTACCAATACTACTGAGGTTGTTACATCAGCATTATCATTTTAAAACAATTAGTTATTTTCTAATAATGTTTTATTCACTTAATCAGCATTTCCAGTATGTCTCTGGTCAGTGTAGTTTTAGGCATTGATTCTCTGCAAAGTAGCTCTCATTATGAATCTTGTGTTTGTTGCAGGTGCAGCTATAAATGTTTAAACATATGGGTAACACTTTACATTTAGGTCCCATTAGTTAAAGTTAGTGCAGTGGTGCAATACATTGGCTCATGTATTTTTAATCTTGTTTAGTATTAGTTAATAAAAATACAAATATTCACTGTTAGTTTATGTCAGCTCAAGTACATTAAATAAAATAAACAGACACAACTTTTGAGTTTAATAATGCATTAGTATAGTACATTTTGAATTAACTTAATACCTACTATAATAATACTATTTTCATTGTTATTTCATGTCAACTAAGGTATAACTAATTTTAACAATGAAACCTTATTGTGTACGTGTTATCAATATATATTATATATTAAAGTATATATAATATATATATCTATATATATATGATGACAAGGAACAGACCACAAATCAGTTCAGCGTTCAGGAAGCAGTAGATGTAGAAAAATACCCGTGCAAATATTTGATGACGTTGCTATTGGTTTACATGTAGATTTTTTTTTTATAGTAGCTTTTGATTAAAGTTTAAATGGAGTCTGTGTAGTGGCATTGGGTTTGGTTTTAGGCACAAGTTTACAAGGCTATATATATGCGTATCTATTGCGTTAATATTATATATACTAATATTATCTCACCAGTCATTTGTTTTTTTTTTAGATAAACAATGGTTGTCATGTCTTTTTTTTTTAGATAAACATGGTTTTTCATGTCTTTCAGTTCCATTAACATTTCTTGAATGTGCCATCCTCTTGCTAAATTCTCTACAGTTTTTCTTACTATCACTTACTTCAAATTTGCAAACATGTCTAGTAATGTCTGATTTCTGAACAAATGTTTTGTGAAGCAGTGAAATATTATGAAGCAGTTCTTTTTAGTGTTTCTTATAGTGTTATTGTGCTGTGAAATGTCAGTGAAAAGTAAACACTTTATTTATTTATACAAGAATTATATTCAATTGATTTCTTATTTGTTATACTGTATTTGTTATTCTGCTGAAATCTCAAATTATCTCATTTGGCAATAGACTGCTGAGGACAATCAAGTTTAGTAAAAATAATTTTTTGAACCATTCAGGAACCAAAACTGTTAAAAAGTATCAAACATAAAATTCCCAAGGTGGTTTAGAACAAAACCCTTACCAGAATTCTTATGGAATTATGCTGCCATGTATAATTATGCTGCTTCTTGGTTACATAAAGTTGTCAATACTATAAATGAAAGACAAACATACTTGTCACTTTACAAACAAATCTAGTTTCCCATCTGCAAAGTGCCTGTAAAAGCATAAAGTATATAGAATATTAGTCTGCATTGTCAGTCCTTACTAAAGTAAAATGACTTTCGCATACTTTAGAAATCTGCATGACATCAGCCGTGTGATGTAATAAAAAAAGCATACATCTAGAGTTTCTCGATAAGATTATCCCCATCAGATTTGTGAAAAGGTGAAACAGAGAGTATGTTAGAGAGAAAAGATCAAAAGGTTATTCACTGTACAGAATATTATTGAAATGATTTCCACAGGGACTTAATCTCCCTTCATAATTCACTTGAACATGGACATGTAATCTGGGAGAGGGATAGAAAGACAAAAAGAGAGAGAGAATTCAGGATGGATAGAGTGACAAATGCAATCTGAGTGTCAGAGAGATAAGAGAAAATAAACTTGTGCTGTTGAAAACAATGATATTCATAGAGTACTGGGACATTTATGTTGAAGTATAGCTTATCCCTTAAAAATTGTTCAGATTCTGTTATGAAAATATTCTGGAGTCTATGGGGCAGTTCAAGCCTATTAAAAGGTTAGTTCACCCAAAAATGAAAATTCTGTCATTAATTACTCACCCTCGTGTTGTTCGAAACCCGTAAGACCTCCGTTCGGAACACAATTTAAGATATTTTTGATGAAATCTGAGAGCTCTCTGACCCTCCCATAGACAGCAAGGTAACTACGTCGTGAAGGTAAGAAGATTCAAGCCCAGAAAAGTACCAGATTATTCGACAAAGTAGCTGTGTGACATCAGTGGCTCAACTTCATTTTTGCGAAGCTATGAGAATACTTTTTGAGCGCAAAAGAAAACAAAATAACAACTTTCTTATTCCACCTTTCCGTCTCACTGCGTCCCTTTTGTGACGTGCGTTCACCTACAGTATTCATGACAGAATTTTCGTTTTTTGGGTGAACTAACCCTTTAAGCTTGTTATGTCATCAAAAGTTGATTGTTGTGTAACCTTTGAGCTGATTTGCATAGATTTCGATAGTTTCCTGTTAATTGCCCCCGACATAAGTCTGGCACTGCTGCATTGGCGCTCTGCCAGCAATTATTCTAGAATGTCCCGTATCACTCTGACCTTGGTCCCATATCTCACACCTCTGAACACTGCACATGCTGGAGAGGATCAGGGGTGTTTGAGTAGCACTCAGCTCTCATAAGGAGCATGGGAGATTTCACTGGACACCTCTAACATGAGGAATAGAAAGATAAGGAGAGAGAAAGTGAGAGAGTCTGACTGGTGTTATACATGAAGTTCACTGAAATGGTTAATAATGCTTAAAAACTTTTTTAGTTTAAAAATTTAGTAGACTTTTTTCACTACAAATTTTATCAGGATAATTTGAAAAAAGTTCAGTTGAATTTTTTTCTTTAGTTTAAAGATTTTTATTTATTTTTTTGCTTTAATGACAGCAGTTCTCAAGCATCTTGCGCTTCAATGGATGCAAGAACTTCTGACCTTCTGTATAAACAAATTCACAATTAATTAAAAAATGTGCTTAGAAATAGTGCAAATTATTTTTTACAGGCTTTTTTGTTTGTTTGTTCGTTTTGTTTTATTTTACTAATACTTTTTATATTTCAATGTTTAAATTTGAATTTGATATCCTTTCAGTGTTTATTTGCAAACTAATTCAGTATGAGTTCAAAACGACCTCCACACACAAAATTAAACATTTATAAAGTATTTAAAAAAAGGTTTATGGAGTGTTAAAGTGTATTATATGCTAAGGATACTTTAGAAACAGTTTTTTTAAGAATTGTTGCACTCAATTGTCACTCCTTATGACACTTATTGTCATTATTTGAGCACAATACATTCAAGTGTTATTAAAATATTATCTGTTGCATCCTGTAGCAACCTTCATTATTCAAATAGTTCGTTATTTAGGTAGATCATTTTTACAATATGCAAGTTTAACTAACGCGCAGATTATCTTATTAGAGACCAGATACTGAAAGTCTCTCTGCAATGGTATATTTTCAGCAGCACTTGGGGTTGGTGCATCACTAGGTTTAGTGCTCTAATGAGATTCTCCGTCTCACTTACACACAGCCCTAGGTTTACCGTGTCTATGAGGTTAGAGGCAGAGGTCAAAGACTGGTGGTAAAATAAGATGTGCCTCACACATCTCCAAATTCCTTTAGGAACCACAACACACGGCAACTATGAGCACAATATTTTTGCTTAAAAAGACTTGAGACATGTATTTAACGTTATTCAAAGTCAGGCCATGGTGTTTTTTCAATATATGAAGAAAAAAACAAAAAAAAAAAAACAAAAACAAAGAGTGGCTTTTTGATTCGGGTGTAAGGTAATTTATGGTACTAGTGGCAACAGATGGAAGTGAAAAAATATAAACATATGGATAGTATTGTAACATTGACATTTTATTGTTTGTTACAGTTGATGTGTCACGGTCCCGGTGTGGTGTAGGCAGGCAGGATGACGAGACCTACAAGGCTTCCAATGTAGCGTCTGGGCCAATCAAACACACAATATATATTTTGTTTGCTAGATTTAACAATTACTCTGTAACACCCCTCAGTTAACAGGCCATATGAGGACCCATGAACACTTCCCCCCGGAATGCGTAACACCCCAGGAAGTTGAACAGGCCCCTGGTTCCAACCAACGCTGATATCACTGGGTTTACTGGCCAAAAGTATGTAAAGCAGGGAAAATCCCTGCATGTCCAAAGGAAAAGCAGAGTAGAAATGACTGTGTTCTAGTTAATTCATAGGAAAACCGTTATTTTAATGAACACACATATTTCTTCAGGCCCTTGAGTATATTATTGTCATTGTGTATTTTTGTCTTTGATATTCTTAGACTATTTTAGTTTGCTTGTGAGGGGACCCATTCCTGATCTTCCCTTTTCACTATATGTAATCTTACCCTGTTTAGTATCTATGAATTTGCCTTCCTATGATCGAAACAAGCGTGTACATTATATATTGGTACATAGGCAATATAAATTAGGGCCCTGAGAATCGTTAATAACTTCGATTTAAGTCCATTTGCAAATTAACATGCTTAAAGACAAAGGGTCATAAAAACCTCCAGCAATTTCCACCTCCCGCTTGGAATAATTCATTTTGCCATTGGCAACACTCCCATCTTTGAAAGGCGGCACAGATCTTCTCCGACCTTACCCACACACACGGCCAGGACCGCCCCAGTCGATGGTTCGCAATCAGAGAGCGAAATGATTGAAAAACGCTCAGGAATACCAAAGCATTGTTCTCTAGCCTTTCTTCGCCTAGTCCTTTTTTTGTGATATTCTTTCCATTCATCAAGTTTCTCTGACTCAAACTGGTTCTTTTCATTGACCTAAATTCAGCAAAGATCAACGGCTTAAGATTGCATCCGGAATCTTTTTTCAGACATACTCGCAAGTATCAAACTTAGTCGCTTTAATTGATGCATTAAGTATCAGTTACACCTTTTAACAAGGTTTGTTTGAACTAAGAATCTGACGTTTTCCTCAGGTTTTAGATCTGCTGAATATGCAAAGTGTTCCATAAATTCATTCTTTATGCCTCTTTCTATGCTGAGTTAAACTTTTACCCTTTCCTATACCAACTGTATGTGTGTGTGGGTGTATGTGTATGTTAGACCAGTTTATGTGTTTTTGTAGTATGTTAGACTAGTTTAAGTGGTTATGTAGTTAATAAAACCTTACTTAAATTAATTATAAACCATATTAAGTTAAAAATTTCAACACTTGACGTGTTCATTGTTTGCTCATAACGGAGTCACTTAATCATGCAGATTTATGCTACAAGCTTTTGGAGAATTGTACAGTAAGAAAGTTATTTCCTTAACCAGGAAATTAACGTTCTTGGAATTGACAAGACAGTTGAACCTGAGAGCTCAGCTAAATATCTACAGCGGATCTAAAAAAATTCATACCGGTAATTAATTATAACTAGTTATGCTTAATTATTCATATTTTCCCATGAGCTGATTCGCTACACCAATAAGATATTTAATGTAGACACAATGCAATTCGGGTAGATGAGACACACTCGGGTAACATTCACAATAACCGACAATTCTAGAATACAAGAGACAGGAACTTATTGGGCAGATAACGAGGGGCAGACAGGTTAGCACAATGAGGTGATTAACTAATAATTAGTATTGGCTGAACTAACAAAAGGGGAAGAAACCACAACAGACAGTCCACAGGGGTGTTACATTACTCCCCCCTCCCGGAAGGTGCCTCCTCGCACCGTAGAAACAGAGGGAGGGGCGGAGGGGGACTAGGAGGAGGACAAAGCAATGGATGCGAGACGGTGACAGGGGAAGGCAAAGGGCTGGCAGGAAGGCAGGCAGACAATACAGGTGGAGGTACGGCTGGAGGACGGGTGTGTCTTTCACAGAATGAAGACGGCTAACAGAGTCCAGGGAGGTGATGATGGAGGGAGGAGCCAGGGAGACGACAGGGGGGAACCGGAGCAGGAGGAGAAGCCAGGTCGGACCCAGGCCAAGGTGGAGCTGATGGGAGGAAGGAGCCCAACGGAGCCGGTAGGACAGAGCGACGAGGCAGCAGCCAGAGGAGAGGAGTCCAGAGGCGATGGCGGGTCGACGCCCGACCAAGGAGGAGCCGGAGGGACGAGGGAGCCTGGTGGAGCTGATGGATCGATGGGTGATGGTGGAGGCGAGGGAGCTAGGAGCCGAGGTGGAGCCACTGGGTATATGGGCCGAGGCAGAGTCCGGGCCTCAGAGGCTGGAGGCAGAGGTGAGGGAGACTCCGACCATGGTGACACTGGAGGAGGCCGGAGCGGGTGGGAGGGCGCTCATTTGAGGAGCGGGCACTGAGAGAGCTCTTTGCCAGGAGCCCTTCCTGTGCTGAACGAGGAATCAGGAGCCCTTCCTTGGCTGAATTGGGGATCAGGAGCCCTTCCTGGGCTGGACTGGGGATCAGGAGCCCTTCCTGGGCTGGACTGGGGATCAGGAGTCCTTCCTGGGCTAAACGAAACATCAGGAGCCCTTCCTGGGCTAAACAAAACATCAGGATACCTTCCTGGGCTGGACTGGGGATCAAGAGCCCTTCCCGGGCTGGACTGGGGACCAGGAGCCCTTCCTGGGCTGGACTGGGGATCAGGTGCCCTTCCTGGGCTGGACTGGGGATCGGGGGCCCTTCCCGGGCTGGACTGGGGATCAGTAGCCCTTCCTGGGCTTAACTAGAACCAGGATCCCTTCCTGGGCAGGACTGGATTCCACGGTCGCTCCTCCTCATGTTGCCCTGAATTCCTCCATAGTCCCGCTCACAATCCTCGCCATGATGCAGGGGCGAGCTCCTCTCCCGCGCTCACACCATCCCGGCTTGCTCCCATCGTGGTGGGCAACTGTGCCGGCTCTCGCCCTGGTCTGACGTGTTTGGCTCAATCTCCGAGGCGATCCTCTTCTCAGCCGTGGGGCTTCGCTCCGGCTCGTGGATTGTGGTGGGAAATGGCTCTCCGTCATCGGTGGACTCAGGCTTATGCTCCGTATTGCGGGGTGATGGTGGGCTGGGCTCAGGGTCCTGAGTTGGGCTGGTGTTGTTGTCAGCGATGTCCACGGTTAGATGGGACTTGCAGAACACTAGCACTCACTCGATGAAGGCGGCGAGGCTCTCTCAGGGACCATCCTCAGACAACTGTGCTCGTGTGGTGGTGTTTAGTCCGACTTGATAGAAGCCACAGAGGCAATTGTCCGGGTAGTGCGTGAGGTGGGCCAAGGACAAAAAGTAATTTGTGTGGTCCTCAAGAGAGCGTTCCCCCTGCTCCAGCAGCAGGATTTGGAAGGCGGGGTAGATCCATAATAAAAAATAAAAACTGACAAAAAACGGAAAACAAACGAGGGGAAACATGTCGCTATACTTTTCTTTTTGGGTCGGTTATTCTGTCATGGTCACGGTGTGTGGAGGCAGGCAGGATGACGACAAGGATTCCAATAAAGATATTTAATGTAGAGACAATAAGGCAGATTCGGGTAGATGAGACACACACTCGGGGTAACATTCACAATAACCGAAAAACTTGAATACAAGAGACAGGAACTGATATAGGGCAGGTAACGAGGGGCAGACATGTGAGCACAATGAGGTGATTAACTAAATGGACGGGCTAAACCTACAAAAGGGGAAGAAACCACAACAGACAGTCCACAGGGGTGTTACAGTATGCAGTTTACATTGAAAGTCTATTTATTAAACAAATTGAAATATTCTTTTTTATATATGTTTGATATTAGAAGTAAACAAATACCACATTTATCATTTTTATTACTGAAATGTGGAATTACTCATCCATGGTTTACAACTACAGAATGACTCAGCTATTTTTTTATCATTCTTTTTTTAATTAATTAATCAATTAATTAATTTTCAATTTGAGGGGCCGATGACTTTTTAGCAAGACACTAATCTTTTACATAATATTTTATCTTTTTCAGCAGATTTCTGCTGACTGAAAGGGCAAAGAAGACACGTGATGATCTATGCACGCCATTAACTGCCAGCACTGGTAATTATAATTTTTTTTATTTATGAATATACAAAATAAAAAAGTTTGTTAGAATTTTCAAATTGGAATTACGACATTTTCTTGGAGATAAATAATCAGACTTAATCAGCATATATTGAGCATGCTTGCAATGCAGCTTTCATGTCACAGAGAGATATTTGTATTCGTTTTATCTAGTCCTTAAATTTCATTTTAACTTTCATATTATGCTTTCTCTCTAGGAGTTAACAGAGACTGTGATGTCCTCAACCCAAAAACCGCAGATTCGAATAATATGGAACGTGACAGGGACCTGACAAACTATTCTTGAGTTGTATTTGCCGTGGATATATTCTACCACAAATGTCAGTGCGAGGGCAGAAGATATTTGAAGATGAAACCTTATGTCACCTCTCACTTTAGAAATGTTCTTTTTCTTTTGAGTGTGATATTTTCTTATTTCATCCTTGAATATGTTCCTGTTCAAGTGGGCTTTTCATGACTAGACACCGTTTTTAAAGATTCTCTTTTCTATCACGTTCATTAAGCCTCGAACTACAGGTTCCTCAAAGGAGGTATATGAAAAGGTAACACCACTTATCAGGTGTGAATGTTCGGTTCCCCAATCGTTTCATTTTTTAAATATACGACATTAAAAATTTCTCTGACCTAATGTTCATTTTTAGGAACATTTCACCAGTTGCACGTGTTTTGTTGATGACCAAACTGGACTGAAGATCTCAAAGCATCGCCTAGCTTTTTTAAGCTTTTGGAGAGATCAAAGTGAACCAAACAGGTCATAATTCATCTCACTCTAAACCTCTTACTATTGTAATGTGTGCACTATAGTAATTCAGTAATAGAACTTCAATCAAGAGTTTTCTAGAGCAAAATGTCCCTTTCTTTTGGAGAACCGGGCTCTTGGTGTGAGACTGGAAAATCTGCTGAAGCCAGACTGGAGATGGAAACATGACTGTGACAGAATGTCACTTCTGACTGTTTGAATTGTTTTGATGTCTAATATGATTGAGAAATGGACTTGTTCTGTTCCAGAGATATATTTGCTCAATATTGAAGGCAAATAGGTCACATTTGTGAAGTTGGAAATGTTGACTAGTTTTCATATTAATTGCACATCTCTCTTGTGTCTTTAAACATCTCACTATTTAAATAAGGAAAGCTGAAGAAGTCCTAAAGAGAAAGATTGGTCTGTATATGCATGCTGTTATTTATTACACACATATGTTCTAGACAGTTTAGTGCATGTTCTTTTCAGTTTCCCTCTGTATGTTCCCTCAGCTTAAGACTGAGGCTTGTTTATGTTTTTCCTTCATGTTATGTAAGTTCAGTTTTCCTTCATCCTTCTGCTCTGCCTGAGCTTCGCCTTGTTTGTTTGTGCCTTTTAGTTTCTCACTTTCTTATGAAGCTGCTATATGTTACTCATAGACCTAAAGCAGCACAGTTTTCCTCTGTCTAGTCTCTGCCCACCACCTAACCTTAGCAAAACTACTGCTAAAGCTGAGAAACTGCATTGAAACTGGATTTTGTTTTCTTTATTTACTGCATCTAACAACTTTGGAACTTTGCGTTCATCAAAATTGTCCAGGAATACTGGTTTATTAATAGCAGACAGTGGACGGACCACTCAAGTGGAGACTCTTTGATGATGTCAGAGATGATCTCTAATGCGATTGTGTTCCGTCTCTGGGCAACGATTGGCTGCCGGGATCTGAATGATAATACGGTCTCTTTCAGGCCATAAGCCTCGCTGTGGAATACAGTCTACAACTCATAGTTTTTATATATCATTGCATCCGTATTTTTTATCCATTTTGACCCTGGATTTATCTGGCAAAGCTTCATTTTTCCCGAACATTTTGTAGTCACCTTGCGGTCACCAATAATGGGGGCTGCTCGGGTAAAGAGGCGCTTCAGTGTGGTTGTGGACACCCCGCTGGACGAGGAGGAAGTCATGAGGCTGGCGCAGAGTGATGAAATCACTTCCTCCCAGTCGGACACACTTCCGTCGCCCGACTGCAACGGCAAAGTGCTCAACCTTCACCATAGCAATGGAGGAAGGAGCAGAGAGAGGGATGAGGATGATGCGCAGGATGACGATGATGATGATGAAGAAGGGGGAGGGAGGAGGGGAGGAGGAGGAGGAGGGCGTGGCCCGGCGCTCAGGGGGGAGTCTGGGGCAGAAGGGAGGTGGGAGAGGAGCAAGAGAAAGTCCTCGTGTTCCCTCTCGCCCTCGCCGCCCCATGAACGCCGCGGCCAGTCCCGCCGGCCCCGACGGCGCTTTGTAGGCAAGGACGGGCGCTGCAACGTCACCTTCGTCAACATGAGCGAAAGGGGCCAGCGCTACCTCACCGACCTCTTCACCACCTGCGTGGACATCCGCTGGCGCTGGATGCTCGTGGTGTTCACCCTCTCCTTCTTGCTCTCCTGGCTTCTCTTTGGTTTCACGTTCTGGCTCATCGCCGCCGCTCACGGGGATCTGGCGCCCCCGGCATCATCTTCCTCTTCTCCTTCGTCTGTTTCCTCCTCGCTGGCTCCTCTGGCAGAGACAGAGGAACGCTGCTTTCAGCAGGTGAACAGTTTCATGGCGGCGTTCCTCTTCTCTCTGGAGACGCAGACGTCTATAGGATACGGCTTCCGGAGCGTTACCGAGGCCTGCCCCCTGGCGGTGCTTGCTGTCGTGTTGCAGTGCATTGTGGGCTGCATCATCGACGCTTTCATCATTGGGGCGGTAATGGCTAAGATCGCCAAGCCCAAGAAGCGCAATGAGACACTGGTGTTCTCGGATGTGGCCGTGGTGGCCATGAGGGACGGGAAACTCTGTATGATGTGGCGAGTGGGAAACTTGCGCAAGAGCCACCTGGTGGAGGCCCATGTACGAGCACAGATACTGAAGGTCAGTGAGATGGTGTGTTTGTGTCTTGTCCTGTCTGTTCATTTAAACAGAATAAAAATGCAATTCACACATTACATGAAGTGACTTGTAGCAAAATACCTATTCTATGATGAGCATTAATTTCTGAATTAAAATTCTTTGAAAAGAAACAAAAGAGAATTTGACAATGCAAGGTTAGTTCTGGTTGGAAACGGTCTCCAAAACAAGAGCTAATTTCAATCTCAGTTTTGAAGTAAATTTTAAAGTGGATGTTGATTTTGCTTTGAGGTCAGAATGATGGGAAAGAGTGAATCGGAGAGAATGCTTGGAAAATGAACAGGGACAGAGATGCTAGCAAATATGACTGCCCTTTTACAGTGGGTAATACCCTGTCTCTGTATTGTATTAGTGCTGTCAAATTATTAATTTGCATCCAAAATAAAAGTTTTTGTTTTACATAATATATGTGTGTGTATTGTGTATATTTATTATGTATATATAATTACACACATATACAGCATAGATTTTGAAAATATTACATGTAGATATTTATATCTCTAATTGTATATCATATTAAATATATTTAAGATATAACCATTACTATACATGCAAGCGTGTGTATTTATATATACATAGAAGATATACAGTACACCACTAGATTAAATAAAAAAAACACTATCACATCACTATGGATGCGATTAATCGTTTGACAGCACTAATTGGAAGATTTACTGTTAGAATGTGGGGTCGTGCGGGCCTACCATATCCATATGCTCTTTATGTGATATGTCAAGGTCGTTCAAGAATTCCGTACATTACCGTAACGGGCTACCATGTCCTAAAAACCATGGGATTACTGTGTTCTTTTTGGAGTACACTCCATTCAAAGTTTTGGGACGTAAGATTTTTGTTAATTTATGTTTACAGGAATGCTTTTATTCAGCAAGGTTGCCTTAATTTGATCAAAAGTGCAGTAAGAAATCATTACAAAAGATGTATATTTCAAATAAATGTTGTTCTTTTCAACTTTCTTTTCAAGGAATCCTGAAAACATGTATCAGTTTCCATAAAACTATTCACGTAAACAACTGTTTTAAATTAAAATAATAAGAAATGTTCCTTGAGGACCAAATCAGCATATTAGAATGATTTCTGAAGGATCATGTGAAACTGAAGACTGGAGTAATGATGCTGAAAATTCAGCTTTGCCATCACAGGAATAAATTACATTTTGTAATATGTAATGATATGCCACAATATTACAGTTTTTACTGTATTTTGATCAAATAAATGCATCCTTGGTGAGCATAAGTGACATCTTTCAATAAATTATACTGTAAAATCTTACCGAACTTTTGAAGGGTAGTCTAGTGTATACGAGAAAGAAATACCTTGCATGAAGGTAGAATACATGGTGAGATGAGTAAATGAAAGAGAAAAAGAATGAGAGAGATTGACATCTGGACAGTTGGTGTGGTTAATAACGGCTTGTTTTGTTCAAGCTCATACCAGAGGTTTATAAGATTTGCAGAGGGGATTAATTTTACCAGAGCAAACCATTGTCTTGCGTATCTGCCCTGTGTGTGTGTGTGTGTGTGTGTGACTTAATTTAACGGCCTGATTAAATTATTTGAGTCGGTATGCTTTTGTTTAAGAGTGAATGAAATCTTATTGTCGTAAACGTGTTCAAATGTGTCATTGTGTAGGTGTGTGAATGTCTGAGGATCATGTTTATAATTGTCTTTTATTGTATTCATGTCCACATGCAATACTAATGTTTCTAACACATCCTGATGTTTTGAGGTCAGATGGTCAGAAGTTTGAACATGGAGATCAAACAATAAATTCTTATATTTCATACAGTATGTTATTGCCTAAACTGACTGGAATAAAATAGATTCCTGAAAACAGTATGCACATGCATACAATTGTTTTCCTTTTTTTAAATATCTTCTTTAATAATCTTATATTATTCTCACCAGGTGCTGTGTACAGATGTTTGATGAAACACAATTACAGCCAGTCAGAAACAATTTTATGTCCAATGAGATGTCACTGTCAATGGGGACTCTTTGTGTAACAAAATAGAAACCAAGCAACCAACAAAATCTATCACTCATAGCAACACTACAAAAACACAGATTGAATCTGTCCATGGAAGACAGCTTTTATCACTTTTTATCATAAAATGTGTCTGATTACGACACAATGCTGCTATTATAACATCGACTTGGAGGTCGAAATTACTGCCAGAAATTTTGTGAACTTTGAAATCTATGATATGTGTAAAAACATATTTATAACTTGTTGTGGAAAATTGTGGAAAATTTAGTTCAAGTTTGCTATGTTACAGACACACGTTTTCACCATTTTACATATTATCATCAGCTAAAACTTTTCATTGACAAAAATTGTGCCTTGTCAGTCTGTATAAAATGGACTTTAATTAATACATATTAAATGACTATGTATTAACTAATCTAAATATGCTAAATTACATTTATGTCAAACAATAAAAATGACTAAAACGTTGATCTACTCTATGTAAAACTTAACAGCGCTTTTGACCTTTCCTGCAGCCACGGTTGACCCCTGAGGGTGAGTTCCTGCCATTGGACAATGCAGACCTCAATGTCGGCTTTGACACAGGAACAGATCGTATCGTTTTGGTGTCACCTGTGACAATTGTGCACGAAATTAATGAGGAGAGTCCTTTCTTTGAGGTGGACAAACATACACTAGAGGAAGACAAAGATATGGAAGTGGTGGTGATTCTGGAGGGCATGGTGGAGGCCACTGCCATGACAACCCAATGCCGGTCTTCATACCTGGCCTCTGAGATCCTCTGGGGTCATCGCTTTGAACCTGTGCTCTATGAAAGGAAGAACTGCTACCAGGTGAAAAATGGAGGGTTGAAAGGAAATGGAGTGGTTGTAAATGTAAAGTGTAAAAGTACCAGATTGGACTCATTACTGTGTTTGTAAGGCTACATTGTATTGATATTTCTCAAACATTCTGGTTAGAATTTGTTTCAAACCACCCAACATTAGGGACCTATGTAATTCAGCTCCATTTAACTTAACACAATCCATCAATCCATCCAACAACAAATCTATTGACTAACAGAATTATTGCCATTTAAGTTCTAACCAACAGCAATTACATTGTGATATTCTGATACTGTTCACATACTCAGTTGTGATTGGTCTGGTTTTCTTACAGTGTTGCCAGATTTATAGAAAAATAAGCAATCTGTAAAAAAAAAAATGAAAGAAATCTTGATATAGTAACTTAGTAAGAAACTTTACTTACTAAGCAACCACAATAAGTAACCCCGCAATTTTTGTGTTGATAAGAGACAGGGTCAGACAAAATTCCAAATTCATAATTTGAAAGTAATTGGCCATTTTCCACAAGAATTTGAATTCAAATGACAGGACGAAAAATTTGCTGTAGAAATGCAATTCAGAGAAAAAAAATATGAATATGAAATAAAATATGACCCGATCTCATGAGGAAAAAAAAAAAGAATAATATATATAATAGTAATATAATTTTTTTTCAAGCATTTTTAAATTCAAATAGCAATTCCTGCAATCTGCTTTTACCTCACTTTTAATTAATTTGAACTGAATTGGGATTTAAACTGAATTGAAATTTAAAAAGGTATTCTCAATTCACTTCTGAATATCAGTCAATTCTATATAAATACGATCTGTCGATACTAGAAATCATCTATAGCCAACTTCATGCTGCAAAGATGGTGTTGCGTACAGTGATAATTCTCCTGCTTATTTTTTTGATGTAGAACTAATCTCAAAAACTTGTCTTAACTAAAATAGCAATATTCTTTTCTTGACTTTTAGAAATGCAAATCTAGTTATGCCTTGTACTTGTCATGTGTCCTCCCCACCTCTAGGTGGACTACTCATACTTCAACAGGACTTACGAGGTCCCGGACACGCCCACCTGCAGTGCTAAAGAGTTAGCCGAGAAAAAGTACATCTTGGTCTCCCGTTCCTCCTTCTGTTATGAGAATGAGGTGGCTCTGCAGCTCTCCCCCTCTGTCCCTCCCTGCCCTGACCAGTTTTCTCCATCCCCCTGTTCTTCCCCCTCTCCCTCACCCTCTTTCATTCGGCCCACACCACCATCTCGACAAGACTCCTGCAGTGAGCACCCACACGTACACTGAGCCACGCGGCTTGGATGAAAGGGCACAGGGGAAAGCAGCGGTCAAAGAAAGAAAGGGAAAGGGTCAGGATGGAGGGAGGAGTTGGAAGCAGGGGTCGGGAGAAAGAGAGAGAACCAGCTAATGGACAAAGAGCTGGAAAGACAGATTTGGACAGGGGACTAAGGCAAAGAGGACCGTAAAGGGACAATGTAGGACTGATTAATGACAATAGGTCATGCATAGGATGGGCTGAGAGAAGACAGAATGCACAAAAGATGGAGAATAGAAGAGGGAAAGGGGCCTCTCACCACCTGGGAGAAGAGAACGAAAGAGCAAGATAGCAAGACAGTGGGGTGAATTCACTAATCGGTTGCACTAGTGCAGTATTTCTGCATGTGTCTTCTTCACTTACCCCTGTAATCCTGTTTTATCAGATGCCATCAAAGTATCTTTCAAAGCAAGTCAATTCAGGCGGCCATCTTGGAAACACAGCTATTTTAGTCATACATAGGTTCTATCAAATTGGGTTGGGAAACATTGAAGTCTCAGTAAAATCAGCAATATATTCTGACATGAATGATATCATAAACTTATAGTATATTACTAAAAAAAAACTATATTTTAGGTTGGTCCAGCTAAAAGCACTTTAGAAATGATATTTCTGTCATGACAACTCTCGGAGTAATGTACATGTTAATGTATTTGTTCTTGGCGGAATAGATCTGCTACGCTTCTGCTGCTGCTGCTACTACAGCAGAGCAAGTACCGAGACTTGCTACTGCCAATACATCCACAACATGCTGCTGTGAGCATGTAAGAAAAACTGCTGCTGCACATATAACACATATGAAATAACCCCCATATAGCATACATGAATCACCTCATAGCAGATCTATACAGGTGGAGCTGGGGAAGGTGGAGGCTTTCTGAAGCAAGCCGCGTACTGCTACGGCAAGCACTAATCATATATTTGAATGTTGAGCAGCGAGCTCATTGGCTACCGATACAGGAGAGGACCAATCAGCTGTGCCATGTGATGATGTCATTAGGTCAGATTGAGTTAGACCTATTTCCCAGAATATTTTTGTAGGCCAACCTCGAAATTAGCATCACCCTGTTTCCCCCCCTCGAAAAAAAGCAACAAATTTTCATATTGCCGAAAATAAGCTCTGTGACCAACAAAAGTTCATAATTCTTACATGTTTTGTTCACCATAAAAACCTTCACAAATGAAAACAACTATGAATGTCCACAACTATGAATTTTGAAGCCTAAATACAATCCCTAGAAGTAAAAAGCTAAACGTAGGCTATAAACGAACTACACCACGGTCGTATGACTTCAATGTCACGACCAACTCTTTCATTCTTCATTTAAAATTTAGAACGTTTGAGAATAGTTCGCAAGAGAGCAAATCTTAGAGCTTTTGACCCTGCATAGACAGCAAAGCAACTGACACGTTCATTTTGAATAAATTCATTATTTTTGGTTTCTTTGCGAACAAAAAGTATTCTTGTAGCTTCATACAATTAAGGTTGAACCATTAATGTCACATGGACTATTTTAACAATGTCCTTACTACCTTTCTGGGCCTTGAACACAGTGTTGTCAAAAGAACCAACTTTGGTACGAGTCTGTACTTAAATTTTAAAAATGTCCATTTTATAAACATCCACACAGGAGTGTTTAAAAGCTGTCAGATGCCTGCTTTTAAATGCTCCCATGTGCTTCTGTGTGAGCGCTCGGTGAAAAGCATGAAGCGATGATCATTGTAGCCAATCACAGACAATCTGTTGAGCGAGTGAACACAATGGCCCTAACGCGTGTCGTTTAAAGGGGTCATATGATTTTGCTAAAAAGAACAGTATTTTGTGTAATGAAATGTGTTGATGCGGTTTAAGGTAAAAAAAAAACAACATTATTTTCCACATACTGGACATTATTGTTTCGCCTCTATGCCCTGCCTTTCTGAAACATGTTGATTTTTAAAAAGCTCATCGTTCTGAAAAGCGATGTGTGCTCTGATTGTTCAGCTATCCAGTGTGTTGTGATTGGTTGAATACCTCAAGCGTGTGACGGAAAGTTACGCCCCTCACCATACTGTGATGATCCCTGTCAGTCCGGAGCGATAATTCAAAAACATGAAAACCCATTATAAACGAGGCATTTTTGCATCCAGTGGGGACATAATTATGGATATATATGACCTTATTCTGTCGTTTTAACACGGTCGCGTTGCAACGCGTTGCGTTTGCATTGTAGTCTACTCTACCAGGATCAGGAAACGTTCCTCCATAAAATGTGCTGCACACATTTGAATATTTGGGTTAAACTGTTCTGGAAACAGTGTTGTAAATACAACTTAAAGACTGATTTCTAGTCGTGTCCTCTTTTCGTTTCGCAACGAAACACAGCATCACACACCGCGGCCTTGAGTATTGGCGGCGGATTCGACTAGGAAGTTTGCGGCAACCACAGTGACGACCCCGGGCTGGACTTCTGCCTTCGTCCACGGTGAAAGCCGATCCGCGATCCACAGCGCGAAGTTGATGTATTCCCTCAGCAACCAGCATGGATCAGCTCCAGGCATGACGAAGCGTATATCGTCCTCTTTTGGAACACCAAACAAAATAGTTTCGCTTTCACAAAGAACTCACACAGCTCCTTCACTACACTTCCGGCGGCAACAACAATACTACCGTAGCGAGAATAAAGGTACGTCCTTTCTTTCCTTTTGCGTAACAGTGGAGGCGTTAGGCACAATCTTTCCCATATTGATTATACACCTGTGGGGTTTGTTGAACGAGCCCTTTTTAGGAACTTTGGCTGACATCTTAACTTTTAAAGAATATCGTTGGTTTGAGACGTTGTCTTTTGCAACTTTACAGATCCTTTATGCCCCAAGAGCTTGTAACCTCCAAAGGAAAGGAAATTTTAATCGCCATCTATGACCCCTTTAGATCGCTGACAGCAGCCACTCAGTGTTACCTGGAAATGGATGTTTTTTTAAAACTCTGCTCTGTACGCCCTGGTACCGAAGTCGGTACTTTGGACAACATACTTGAACGTGGTAGTTGCATTGATGTCTTTGCAGGGTCAGAAAGCTTTCAGATTTCAACAAAAATATCTTAATTTGTGCTCAGAAGATGAACGAAGGTCGAAAATGCCCGTTTACAACTCTTCACACCACGTACGATAACTATAAGATATAAAGATAAATAAATAGTTCTAAAAATCGTTCTCAATATTAGAGAATAGCAGAGTCTACACCACAGCTATAATGATAAAGGCATAGAGAAACTATATTGTTGGAATCACTTTCAGAATGATTTTTTCCAGCTGATGAACGATAAAAACATTGACACCCAATCAGAATCCATCCTGCTATAACAAGCTCGAGAATTTAAAGCGGCAGGTGCGCTTAGAATAAACATGATATCGTTCGCTGGTGTGAATGCTAATATCTTTATCTTTATACTGTAGTTATCTTTATAGTTATCGTTCTTGGTGTGAACGGGGCTTTACAGGTTTTGAACCACATGAGGGTAGTAATGAGTACTTGCACATGAGTAATTAATGACAGAATTTTCATTTTTGGGTAAACTATCCCTTTAAGGACGACAGAACCAGAAGTTCAAAAATGTTTTTGGGTTTTAATAACTCATTCTGCTGGCACTCTATACACTTATATTATAGAGCAAAGTTTCACAAGATCAAGCACTTCACGGCTGTTATTGAAAACCAAGAACCTTTGTAAAGACCAAACGATGACTTTGCTGATTGGCTTTTATTTTGGGTTGTGGATCTTTATATACTAGAGCTGCCATCTTGGACATTTCAATATTCTCTTATTCACTGTAATACAAGTGGCCTGTCTCTGTTGCAATCTTAACTGGTTTAGCAGTTTATTTAAATAAACTCATTGACACTTCATTCATTTTTAATGAATTCCCCCGAAAAGTAGGAGCTTTGTAGAGAAAGAGCTTTCAGATGGGTTTCAGAAAGGACGAAGGTAATGTTTAAGTCAGAGTGCAGAGGAACGTAGTAACACAAGAGATTCAGGTCAATCACACTGAAATGAGGTCAAAGACTTAATGACCAAAAACAAATCAAACTGCGGAGTGAAATGAAAGAGTGGGGGAATATAGAGGGATTGATGGAGAAGGTCATTTTGACATGAGGAGAGCTGCAACACCAACCCAGTGGGCTGATTGAACCTGGCGATCTTTTAGAGTCAACACAAGCTGCAGTGGCTCCAGCATGTGTGCCTGATAAAGATACAACAGTGGCCCCTAGGGGCCTCAACCAGTATGAGCGATTTTACAATTTAGAAATTGGAAGGAAATAGTACCTATTGCACATAACTTCTTATGGCAATATCATACACGAGTAAGAAATAGAACAAAGTCCTCTCTCAAAAATCAAATTACTTGTTGCGAGAACTTTTGTGTCTTATTGAATGTCGGAATGCCTGCTAGAGTCACTGCAAAATAGGAAACTACTGAAAATCTGCAGCATTTTCAAGTCGTTTCTCTGATGTACTGTATTTTTTTATTTTCTGTTTATTAAAGTTAATGCATTTTTGTATCATGATACACATAGAACATTATGTGAAGCACTTTCAGAGTAATTTGTAATACTGTAACATACCATATTTGTCACAATTGCACAGACCAAAAATGAATTAGCTAATTGTATGTATGGGAGATTATAGATATATATATACACTTAGTATATATATTATATATATCGATATATATATATATATATATATATAATATATTATATATAATATATATATATACTCATTGGACATCACATGAATCTGTCATCAGCCACTGTTTGGATTGTTGACTTTCATTTTTTTTTCTCTCAGTGTTTCATAACTGTGTAGTAGTAACTATGGTAAATTTAGTAACTAAGGTAAATGACTTATTACAGTCTGTAGTATTGTTATGTAATGACTGGGGCATTTTTCGTTTTTTCTGTCTTCCATTCATTCTTAAACAACCACACAAACATTCTGACCTAAAGCATGTTGCTGGACAGGTTTTTTCTTGTGTGTTTGTGTGTAATTAGTTTGCCGGCGGTGTGCCTTTGAAAGTGAGCCTGATTGTTTTGAGGTTTTAGGGAGCAATGGAGAAATGTAGGTTGTATTATGCTGATGTTACATGGCACAGATGGAATCTGTAGACATTTCCCACATTTTCTATGATGATTTTTTTTAGAAAAATCTATTTAAGTCTATATATGAATATGGTAAAATGTGTTGAATAGAGCTGAGACACTTGCCAAGTTTTCATCCAAGTATTTTTGCTAAAAAAGATTTAAACGATAATTTAAATTAGGAAAAAAAGCAAACATCGAATCAATGTCTCTTTGCATAACTGAAATATTATTATAATTATGTTCTATTTTTTTTATTTTACTTATGCAACTGTTTCATCAGTAAAAGGCCAACTGGAAGGAGACAGCATTTTAATGCAGTTTCTCTTAATGCATTTTAACAATAAACAGCGCAAAAAGTGGAAGAAAACTTGGCTACAGTTATTGGTAGCTGCATGCATAATCATATTACACAAAAATATGTATTAAAATAATATGCAAAGGTTAGGAGTTGTAGAACATGTTTTTGAATGCAGTGTTATTGAACAAAGTCTCTTATAGTCAGCAAGGCTGCATTTATTTGATTAAAATACAGTAACAACAGTAATATTACAATATAAAATAACTGATTTCTATTTGAATATATTTAAAAATGCTATTTATTGCTCTGATATACCAAGCCATTTGTTTTCTTCTCAGAAATCATTCTAATATGCTGATTTGGTGTAACATCTCTTATTATTATCACAGTAGAAAACAGTCGTGCTGCTCAATATTTTTATATTATACATTTCCCCTCAGGTTTATGAATAGAAAATTCAAAAGGACAGCATTTATTTGAAATAATTTTTTGTAACACTGTAAATGTCTTTACTGTTTACTGTCAATTTACTACATCCTTGCTGATCCACATTAATTACTGTCCCCAACTTTTGAACAGTAATGTACATTAACCTACGCTAAATATAATGTTGCATCTCATTACTATCACAGACAGCTTTGTAGATATTTGGCCAAATTAAGTCATACAAATGCATATTCATAGTCGACAGAAGATAAAATTGTCTCTGTCTCTCAAGTTGTGTCTCTCCACTGGTGTAGTTTTAGGTGTGGACTAAAATATACACACACTCGACTGAACCCTATCACAGGTTAAACTTAGGGCTATGTACAGTTGTTATCTTAGACATTGAATCTTAGACATCTAGCCCTCTATTTGAATAGAAAATATATCCCCTTATTTGCTATTGTCATCTACTTTTAATTTGTCTGTTTCTCTGCACGTAAGCTTGCTTGTTTGTAATTAGTCTTCATGACCACAAAATTATTTTTATAGGCCGAGTACTTTTGGTTGTGTGTGTGCTTGTGTTTGTGTGGTGTGTGTGTGTTTGTGTTGTGTGTATGCTTGTCGGTCGTCCCCGTTTACCCTAGTTTTCATCGCTAAACTGGACCCTTCACTTGCATTTGACCTCATTTTTTGGTGTGTTTCTAATTTCTAAAGATACTACAGAAAACCATCCACCCTGACGATTAGCCAATGCTTTTATTCACTCACTGCCATAATGTCAGTAATGCTGAGTTGTCACCATGCAGTCCAGCGGCTCATGTTCTATTTTGATTTATTCTCTACATGCAGTTTATGTCATTGTTCATCCTTGTCCGGCCTCTGGCTGTTCTTTGATACCTTCACACCTTCTACTTGTAAGACAGAATGTTCTTCATGGAAGCAAGTGTAGAATATAAAAAATGCTGGTTCTTGACTTTCTCCCACACTTTCTATTCGTATCCAAATTTTTCGCCTAGGTGCTTAAAAAGTAAGAATTGTTATAAGGATAAACTTATGATAGTAAGCCTATAATTGGGTAATGTCAGTATACATCTTAATAATACAACCCTTTAATATGGATGAAATGAAAATAATAATAATATTAATTAATAATAAAATATATGCTAAATGGTACTTGTATTTATCAGTTAATAAAATGGTGCATGTATGCTCAATTTAAACAGCTGTAATCATCTAGAACGTTTCCGACTTGTGTAATTATATTTTAGTCTATTATTAAATAATAAAAGAACTCATCATCATCATTCATGCTTGATTGTTCCCTATTGTGGTTCCGAATTTTTCACATGTTATGTAACTATTATGTCAGTAAATAAATAAATAATATGCTAAATGGTCATTTTATTTTGTATATTGTACAAATGGTGTATTTGTGCCCAATTTAAACAGCTGTAGTCACCTCAAATGTTGTTCCATTTCTGACTACAATTGTTAGGCGCGGCCATCCAGACCTCTATCTTCAGACTCCTCGGCATTAATGCGGAATCTGGGGCGTCCAGCATCGGGGATCATTCTCGCGTCACACAGACAGACACACTGCGCTGCTGTCAACAAAGAGAGCGCAAATCTCTACCCCACCGCGCGACAGTTCTGCAGCGGCACCTGCTGCTCTTCTGCCATTGGCCTGCTGCCACGTCAATCTAGACAAGCCTCACCCATTCCACGCCATTCATTGGTCGTCCAGCTCTGTCAATCTACCCGTCGCGCGTCTAATTGGCTGTCGAGCGAGAAGCTGCCAGTTCAAAGGCGTGGCCGCTCTGTCCTATTCACGAGGCGGGTTTAAAGGGATTGTAAGGGCTTTAATTAGCTTCTATTTTCTGGAGGGCGGGATTAAGCTTGTAAATCCTAAACGCCATTGGTCAATAGCGAGGAAGCGTCGGCGTTTTGCTGAAGTCCTCCGTTTGCCACCACTTCGCTTTACTGTCTGTTTTATTCTCAGTGTGAATGAGTTTGCGGCTTCACGGGAGCGCTGTAATGTGAAAAGCCGCATTTGCACTATTAGTACTCTCACACTAGAAAGAAAAGCACGAGAGCACGTTTCATTTCTCTTCACATCTCTAGTCATATCCTGAGAGTGGATTAACACATTCAAGGTAAGACACGCGTTGTCTTGTATTATGTCCGTATCTCCTTATTCTGTGCCGTGCGCGTGATCATGTTTCAGGGTTATAGGGCCTCGAAATAAAGCCGAAAATGACACCGGAGAGGGACAGTCCCCCCAAGAGTGTGTGTATAAAGATCTGGAAGGACCCCGGCATTAAAATGCATTTTAAAAAACAGCCACGTCGCGGGCACATTAGCACGCATTTGCAGTATCAAAACGTTTTATGAATTATGTATTAAGTCTATTCAAATAGCACGCTCTCTGGGAATCAAGTGAATAGATATATAGTAAATAATTCAAACGCATACAGAGACAAAAATGTTTCATCTTCATATGCAGATACAGTCAGTAATCACCGTTAAAGGGTGTTTCCCTGAGCCATCTTAAGAAAGTATGAACCGTTCCATGCTGCATTAACCCATCAGAGGTGCTCTATTTATTTGTCACATATAGCCTAATGCCCGAGGTGTGCTTTCTCCTCTTTGTAGGCTATTGTAGGTCTTCTATAATGAGAATAGATCAGCTTTGCTAGACATACACAGAACAGACGCGAACAGCTACCGGTGCGATGTCTCAAAACCTAGTGCACTACCTAGACAGCATTTTAAGCCAGCTAGACGCGTTCGCTGAGTCAGACTGGAACGCGCCTATAATACACCAAAAATGCCGTATCGTAATTATGTTTCCATGGGGACCGGACTTTGCTAGCGGTATTGTAATATTATGATAAAGACGATAGCGAGTGTTTGTAGATGTTTGCCGCGTCAGGTGCCGAGGATCACCCAGGCTAATTCTTTTAGTTGGTCTCATCTGTTTATATGCATTCTTATAACACTAGTCAGAAATGAAAGACCAGCATTAAACTACCCTAATTTGTGCATATGAGTGAGAGAGAGAGAGGACAGTCATGCATCTGTCACAGCCAAATTTATATATGAACTGCAGATACCCGTCACTGCTCTAAAATTCATACTGACTTCATTGTCTGTACAACAGAGAAGTCTTCTGTATGAATATTTTTTTATCTTATATTTTGGAATTATTTTGTTAAAAATACTGTCACTTTATCCTATTTTTATTGTTTTAAAAAAAATCATATTTAATGCTAAACAAACAATCCTTCCAACAAATACACTTACAATTAAAAAATTAATTATGAGAGAGAGAGAGTAAAACAGACAGAACGAAGGAGATACTCCCTCATTCTTCTCATATTTGTCGTGCACAAGCGCACACACATTCAGACAGGTTCACCTCTTGTGAGTAAGACATTTAAGTGATCTCATCATCTCTGTGAGAGTGTTGAAGGGTAAGGTGTGTAACCTGGGTCCATACTTTCCTGTGTAGTGAACACATGCACCACACAGATATTTAGGGGCAAATGCCATTATTTGATAGTCAAACATTGAAAAATCCATATAGATCAAACGCCAGTCTGAATATTGAAGAGCATTTGTCTGTTATGGCACTGCATCTTACATTTTGCAGTGAGATTTATCATAGGTAATTTGGAAGTTCATCAAAGTGTATGAATTGTTATGTGGTGGATGCTGCCAACACACTTATAGGAAAACACACCCAAGTGATTGACATGCATAGACTAAACCAGCCAGCGTTTACGATCACTCTGTGCTCTGTGGAAATAGCTCTGAAGCCCTCTGGGGAATTTTGAGGACTGGGACAAAGAGTAGATGACAAGAAAAAAAAGGAATTCAGCTAGTACATACACATTCCCTTTGTGTTGCACAATCTTAGTCAGAAAACTTGGAAGACTTTACATTGGTGAAGTTCCTGCTTTCGTAACGAAAGGTCTTGAAACAGCGTCAGAGTGAGGTCACTACTGTGTCCAGTCAAGCAGGCTGTATTGCCCACAGGCTCACAGCCTCCTTCAGTGCCTGGATGTCACAACAGAGTGCTTTATTATGTAGCCTAATTGATTTGAATATGGATTTATACTGTGTATAACAATACTCTTTTAATCAGGGAACCTGTTTATATGAGCGATACTGAAGAGCAGAATGGTTTATGATGATCTTCTTCTCTAGTGCACTCAAATAAAGTGGAAAGAAAGGTGGAAGAGATGCCCTACCCCAATAGACCTTAGTCAGACTATAATTAACTTTTGACAGGATAGAAGATGTACAGTGTGATCACTGGATTTAAAAACAGAACTTTTGTTCAGCAACTTCAGCTGACAAAATGTCTTCTCGAAAGAAAAAACTTTTTAGTGGACACAAACTATAAAATATTTTTTAAAGTTGTGAGCTGTGGAAATTGCACGATCTAGTGCCTTTTACAGTGTGTTCTATTGTAACACTGCCTCGTTTTCGTCCGCATTGAAATTCAATACAATTCAAGCCTGACATGTCATCAAGCCTCAAATTCTGTTATTTCTGTCAGGGCCACTGTCGTCAAAATGATAGATACTTAGCATAAAGTTTGGTTTGGCGGTATGGTTCTGCTCTGGGCAAAAACCTCCCTGCCCATCCATGCAGCCTGTCATGAATGAGCAGGGAGTGCAGCAATAATAACCCCCCTAGGGTTAACAGAACAGAACAAGGCAGATATCATTAATGTACTTGATATTTAAGTGTAACACTTTATTCAAGATAAAGGAGTCTGATTAGCAAGGAATATCAGAAAGCCAAGTCCTGACTGTGGCGAAAGGAGGAGCTGGGGATGGAGGTGGGTAATTTGCTCCTGAGCAAGCTGAAAAGCTGCTGAATAATACTGAATAGAGCTTATATAGGAATGCCGCGATAGGTGTCGTATTGCTATAGGTAGATGTGATCAGCTGAGAATCAGCTGATGCAAGCTTGACTCACGTGACCTGCCAGAACTAACGCTAACGCCCTCATGTTGTTCCAAACCTATATGCCGTTTTTCTTCTGTATGAACACAAAAAAACACATTTTGCAGAATGTCCATGATGCTCATTTCCATACAATAAAAGGATGAATGGGGATGTGAAAATTATGTCTTTGGAGTGCCATAAAAATAAGTATTTATGACTTTAGTGCTGTATTGCAAACTTTACTTTACATGTAGTACATACATTATTCTAACTATTAAATAAATCTTTTTCAAATCATGACTAATTTTCTTGATGTTTATGTATATTTTAAATGCATATCTGTCTCTCTTGCAGTGCAAAACTGCAAGAGAGATGACTTTTATTGCTTTATTGAACTAATTATTATTGCCCCAGTGTTGTTTATATCTGTATTTAAAGTAATTTCAAAGGCTATTGGGTAACACTTTATTGTACAGTGTCCTTGTCACCCATGTTATGTATTTACTATAGTAATAACAGTAAATTATACATAATTAGAAGCAACTAGCCATAAACCAAACACTAATCCTAGCCCTATAGGAAGTATGTTAATTACTATTACTCAGTACTTAAATGTATAATTAACGGTTACCAACCAACACCTTAAATGAAGTGTAACTGGTTATATTACTTTGCTGACATTTAACTTTTTTAGTCCCATTTTTTTTTTTAGGCAGATGCTTTTATCCAAAGCTTCTTCTTAAAGAGGCAAACAGACACAGAAAGTGCTTGTAATACCAAGTTTTTAGACATTGTTCAAATAAGTACAATCTAGAAAGAGAAGGAAAATAAAGAAAGAGAGCATATATATATAACTCTAATATATATCTATATATAAGAATAATATTTTTTTTTTTTTTTTGTTTATGAATGAGTGAGGATGATCAGTAACTTTCGAAGAGATGAGTTTTCAGCTGTCACTTGAAAATTGTCAGGGATTCAGCATTCCGGATAGGGGTGGGAAGATCGTTCCACCAGTCAGGAACGGTGAATGAGAATGTTCTGGAAAGTGATTTTTGAGCCTCTCTGTGATGGTACCATGAGGCGTCGCTCACTAGCGGATCTCAGACTTCTGGAGGGGATGTAGTGAGTGGAAGTAGGCGGGTGCTGAGTCTGTGGCTGTTCTATATGCAAGCATCAATGTCTTGAACTTGATTCGAGCCGCAACTGGTAGCCAGTGCAAGGAGATAAAGAGAGGGGTAACATGGGCTCTTTTGGGCTCGTTGAAGACCAGTCTTACCGCTGCATTCTGAATCATTTGAATCAACTAACAATACTTGATTAATTGCCAAAATCATCTGCATATTACTCGATTATCAAAATAAACAATCAATAACAATACATTTTTGGAGCTCCACATTTACCATCCCTATTCACTTTTAATAAAGAGAGCAGCAAGGAAATTCTGTGTAACCTCTCCTATTGTGTTGCAGGGAGCAAAGTGGGTTTGAAACATAAGTCTGAGTAAATGGGTGAACTATATCTTTTATATTTTTAGTGTTCAGCTAACTTTAAGATGTAGTCCCCCACCATAATGCGCTAGGTTATAAAATGCAATGATGTAGAATGGGCTGTTTGATAGTATACGTCATGGATTGAAATATATGATCTGAATGGCCTGTTTTTTTCCTGTAAGGTTAGACCTCATTTCCACTCTTTGCTTTCTGGCCTGGTTGTCACTTCACCGATCCATCAAATTCAGAACATGCACTTTGTCCCTCTATCCACCTCAGACACACATGCATTCAAGCACATACACACACTAAGAGGAACAGCACTGCATCCATGTCCATGTAAATGGACATGTAAAACCGTTTCTGGAGATTTTTTGGCCTTACCTAAGCCACATATATACCTTCTATGTAGATATCAGAGAACAATTTAAAATATTGTATCAGTGCATTCTATGGCACCTTTAAATGTTCTTCGGTAATGCTGTGGTGCAGAATCCTAATCTAGTTATCTAATAAAGCTGGCAATGTTGTTGGCTCTTTGGAAATTGCTTTTGTTCCTGTTGGATCTTTGGATCAGAAGTATCTCCTAAATGCATAAATGTCAATGTAAATGCAGATATTCAGCAGCAAGACCCAAAATACACGAATGTATATGTTGGTGTGCATTTTCGCAATCAGATTTGTACAGCCTTTGCACAGTCACGCGCATATTTTCTCATTTGCGTACTATTACTGAGGCTCTCAATCAGACCGTCCTTCAGTATAACTCCAATATTAAATGTCACAATACTGTAATTCTCTCTCCAGCACTCTTTGTCTTTTGGTTTGTCTCTCAGCGTTCCTCTCTGTTCTTTGTGATTGATGGACTTGTTGATTGCCTCAGTGGCATCATAATGATGATGGGTATAATTCTATTAAGGGTAATGATCGGTCTCTCTGCTGTGCTGCTTCTTCCATAAAGAGTTACAACTCTTTCTTTCTTTCTTTCTCCTACACAGTGCTACAACCATGTCCAGGCCAGCGGGAGGCAGTGTTAATGATATCACCCGCTTCCTGTCCACGGGGGCGGGGCCTGGGTCACCAACCTCAGGGTTCTCCGCCTCCAGCCAAGCTGATTGGGCGGCTAAGAGACTCATATGGGTGCCTTCAGAGAAAAATGGGTTTGAGGTAAGATTGATACAAAGTGTGGTTGAGCAGTATGTATTTTTTTTAATCTGTTGACGATATTTCAAGAGAGTATTATGGACAATATACGGACAAAAATAACATACCAGTACAGCTGAACACACCGGTGCACCGGGACAACTCACTGCGTGATGTAGCCTAAAGAATGCAGTTATATGTTCTAGAATTCATGTTTATTTGAGATAATATTTACTAAATTAAACCCTGAAGAAAAACACAATACTTTAAATAGAAACTTCTTGATTCTGTAATCCTATTATAGTGTAATCCTATTATATAAAAAAATTGTTACTAAAAAGGAAGTAGACATTGTAACCAACAGTGCACTCAGTAATCTGATTATGTCTGGGTGCACTGGGAATCATATTTTGGCAAATAAAGACCAGATAACACATACAGAACACAGTGAATATGACATGGATAATAATAAGAAATATAATAATACATTATTTGGCAGAAAGTAGCCAGTATGAAAACAAAGGAAACAGGAAGTCTTTTCCAAACTGTGACAACAGTGACTTCAATTAGAATTCAAAGAAGATTAAAAAAAAAAATCACTACAAAAGTACATAAAAGGGGTCCATGTGACTCATAAGCTACGTTCCATAGACTTTGTCACAGGAATGATTTTTGTGTCTGAAATTTTTTAAGGTTGTTAATGACTAAAAATCTTCCCCTCCTCCACTTTTAAATCTCATTTGTCATGCTAGGTTTGGTTCTTGTGTCTTTTGTGACCACAGATTGAGTTTGAATATTCTTCAAAATGTCAGTTCCGCTGAATAAGTAAAGGCACATCATTAAGATTTAAAACTGAGTAAATGATCGTGAGCAAATGATCACAAAATGAGCCAGATCTATTAGATAGTCAGGTTCTTGAGGAGCAGATTACAAGCCATGACAGGAAGCTCTAATCTGCTGCTCACCTTTTGACCTTGTTTATGTTGTTCTCCGTCTAGTTAAAGTTTCCGATCTGAAAAGCTACTTCTGTGCAGCCCACCCACCAAACACGTGTTTGAGTCAGGGCTTTAGTACTTTGATATGACACTATGAATAGCGCAATATGCTTGTTGAGCCAGTGGTTGCTAAACGTCACCGCAATTCAAAATGAGGCCTCGTCATAAAGTGTCCCATGTTGAGAATGTGACTGACTGCCAGAGAGAACAGAGAGGGAGATCTCAGCACTTCCTGTTGGAGGTCATGAAGGCGGCACTCTATACACTCTCTCTCTATGTCTCAGTATATCTATTAATGCTTCTCAATCCCTGACACACTCCCCCTCAGACTGTCTGTCTCCATCAAACATGAATGTATTCTCTGTTTCCTACAAAGTGACTATGCCTGTGTGAGAAAGTCAGTCTGAGTATTAAACATCATTATCAATCTCTGAAACACTGAAACTGTGTGTGTTTATCTCACAAGTTGTTTAAAGTCCTAAGTTTCCCACTGTACTTTGGTAACATTTCTGGCAGTGTTAAGAAAGAAACAAGGAAATATATAATTAATATATATATATTTTTTTTTAATTAAAAATTATTTTTTATAATATACTATAAAAAATGAATAAAATAATACTAATGATGAAAACATATATGTGTTTTTATCTAGTTTTAGTTTTATATGTTTTATAATACGAAATTAGGTTTAAATTATTTTTTATTTGCTTACAGTACGGAGATAACATGTGCTTTACTGGTCAGACAAATACTGTTAAATTCTATATAATATATATGATATATATATTATATATATTATATAATATATATATATATATATATATTAGATATATTATGCTCATTTACTCGCATCAAATAAAGTTTTTGTTTTACCTAATATATGTTTGTGTACTGTATAAATTTATTATGTATGCACATGTAAATATTTTCAAAATATATGCTGTATATATGTGTCTTTATATATGCATAAATGTAAATTTTTAAAAATAATATCATGTTGCACTTCATTTATTTTATGCGATACTGAATTTTTATTTATTTATTGCATTATAGTACTGAGTCATAAATGTGCTTACTTGTCATTAAAAAATGTTGCTTGTTATTTGTTTGGAGTGAAATATGATGTAGACATTTTTTGTAAGCCAACAGCGGACATTTGACAGTGATCATGACTTTAATAAAGGACAGTGACACAGTGACACATCTGCTGCAAATGTGGATAACACGTTCCATGAAAGACATTTTACAAAGAGCACATTCACGTAGTCTCTCATCATCCTTTATTTTTCTGCCTGTGTTTCCTTTGGTCAGTCTGCAAGCGTGCGCGAGGAGCGAGGCGACGAGGTGGAGGTGGAGCTTACAGACAGTGGGAAGAAGCTGACGCTTTCGAGGGAGGAGCTCCAGCGGATGAACCCGCCTCGATTCAGTAAAGTTGAAGACATTATGTCCGAGGTCTCAACGGGAAATTGCCTAAAAACAGGTGAACAGAAGAACCTCATATGGTGACGTTAGGCATAGAACGGAAGGACAAAGGCGCGGAATACGAGGGAGAGAGAATGAAAGAACCAAGACAAAACGGAAAAATACCACAAATAAGGGAATGGAACACCAAAGTGGCAGGCATGGCGAGAATACAGAATGTGAGGTGTGTCTTAAACACATACCGCTTTAAGTACAGAATCAATTTCTACTACCACGCACAAACATAGTACACGATATTCATGAGTCAGGTCACTCATGGTATCTACTCTCGTCAGCAGTTGTCGACATTCACCGCACGGTAAGGTCACGGATCTGGGCCAAACGTCACGATGTAGTCTGTGTGTCACTGTCCGGCCTAAAATGTGCCTTGGATTCTGAGGCTTGGTGCTTGCTGATTCAGCGTAAATGCATCGAGATGTTACATCACACCCCAATCCACCACCGAAGTGTGGTCTTTCGTTCATCATCATGTCCCACCACTGCTCACCAGTAGCTCTCACCTCATCCTCTGTCGCGCTCGAGGTTCTCACTCTCTCTCACAGCGAAAATGCAGACCCTAGCACAAAGGAATACACAGAAGCAAGCACCAAATATGCACAGCCAGTAGAACAGCAAAAAACATGAGACGACAGGCAAGGTGCTAAGCGCAATAAATCATGCTACTGTCCATGGGCACTTGACTTCCTACACATTTCGCGCAACAGTCATGCACTTCACAGCTCGGTGGCATTCGCTGTCATGAGAAAGTCATGAGCAAAGGGCAAATGTACTCCGCTCCGTGCGGCCCTCACTACACAAAAAGGTTCTACATCATGACTTACACCAAGAAAAAAAAAGGCAACAGCAATATCAAATGGAGACGGAGAGCACATAAGAGATCAATAGCATTTATTGTGAAGTGGAAACGACAAGTGAGAAAAGTGGCGATACGACAAACGACAATGTCACACTGTAGTTATTGGAGAAAAGAGTAAGTAGGCGAGGGTGCCAATAAATCGGATATATAGATATAGGTAATTAAAATATCGATGAACCTACTCTCGTCACACATGTCCTTGTCATCCTCGTGTAAAAGTACGAGGTAGGGCAAAAATCTCACGACGTCAAACAAAAACACTCACCCACAACAAGGGTGGTAGCCCCCGCCCCGCCCGCAACATACTATCTTTGAACTAGATGCAGCTATGACTGGGACTCAAGACCAATACTCTGAGCTAGTCGCAGACGCGCCATGCCAGTCCTGCGCAAAAATGTACTAAGCTGAGATGGATTGGCACAGCCAGCGATTTTTATATATATTTGTGCAACTAATTTGTCGTACTTTAAAACTTTGTAATGGTAAAGCATCAATTATAGTATGTATACACGTCATAAAAACATGTTGCTAAACATCACTAGAAGTGACACCACCATAGTCGGGAAGGATCTAATGAGAAAAGTTGTCGAGCTCAGCAGTCATCACGTGTGGGGGGGGGGCATAGACAAAACGAATGACGGTGGAGAAATGTAGGGTAGAATTAAACACAGGATATCACATAGCGTACAAACAGACTAATAACACAGAGAGCGAGGTCAGTATACACTATAGTGTGTCTGATCTAATCGAGGTAGAGGGGTAAGCTCAGACTATAAGAGCTCAAGGTGTACAGGTCACAACATAACAGTGATATGGATGGACGTGAGTATGCATCCATACGGAGTGGATCGCAGCGCCTGCCAGGTGAAAAATGTGCAATAAAGCGGTTAAAATAGGTATCAATGTGAGATCGTGATCTCTTATACAACCGAGGGGAGTAAGATACAAAAAATAAAGTGGCTGGGTATGTGTACGGCAAAGAGTAGAGGCAAGAAGCGGGGGCAGAAAACGACCCACAAGCTGAACTCGGCGCGACGATCCAGGCAGAGCAATGATGGGAGCAACAGTTGGCAACGAAGTGCACTGCACAGAGAAAAGCGAGGAGCAGGGAAGCAAGATCTAAGGTCTAGAGGGGTAGTAAGTCGTACACGGATCATGATGCATGTCTCTCATATGTATTGCGATTCATCAGAGAATCTAATTAGAGTAGTATGAGATAGATATAGAGGAGTCGTGCTCGCTCGCGCATCAACCCTTTGATTTTCCACGAATAAAAATCAATCAAAGCTTACAATAAGAAAATTAAGACACAGATATTGGTATTGTAATTTACACGTTGTAACTGTAAAACAAAATTATTATATATATAGATATATAATAGTATCTAATATATATATATATTGTTTTTTGTTTTTTTTACACTGAGATCATTTTTTAACTGAAGTCTTATATATTTTATTATTATTATTATTATTACTACATATATGTAGTAATAATAATAATAATAATAACTAATAATAATTTCACATAAATTTATAATCACACCTTTTTGTGTAAATTGTGCAGCCATTTTGTTTAATATTTAATTTAATAATAACAGCAATAATAATAATCATAATAATAATAACAATAGTTACATTGATTTATAATCACGCATTTTTACGTAAATTGTGCAACCATTTTGTTTAATATTTAATTTAATCATAATAATAATAACAGTAGTTACATTGATTTATAATCACATATTTTTGCGTAAATTGTGCAACCATTTTGTTTAATATTTAATTTAATATTAATAAAAATAACAATCGTCACATTGATTTATAATCACACATTTTTGCATAAATTGGGCAACCCTACAAACACGCACATCAAACCTAAAGCTCATAAGTTCATAATTCTTCCTTAAAATCGCTTATTGTACCAGCCTACTCAAAATATGCTTTGGACTGATAAAAACCTGAGCACTCTGACTTCAGGAAGCTGGCTGAAGGCAGCCAATCAGATCTGAGCTTCTGATTTTTGCAAGTACTGTAAGTGCTAGTTTTGTGTGCAGTGTCCATCAGGCAGTCAGTCAACAGACTGTGGGCAGTCTGTGGGTGGTCTGTCTGGGCAGCTCTGCCAAAAATAGTTTCTACATATACAACATCATTATTTCCATCTGTCTGAGTTCTTGTGTTTGTGTGTGACGCCCGACAGACATACTCCGGCCTGTTTTGTGTGGTGATCAATCCCTATAAGAACCTGCCCATCTATACAGAATCCATCATAGAGATGTATCGTGGGAAGAAACGGCACGAGATGCCTCCACATATCTATGCCATATCGGAGGCGGCCTACAGGAGCATGCTGCAAGGTACCATGGCAACCAGTTAACCTGCTTCAGTTTATGTGAATTTATTCATACACCACTGTATCACAGTATTTAGACAGAATAACCAGTTTCATGTTGCTGCATGAAGATTGAATTCTTTCACATACTTAGTAGTAACAGTGTGAAACCCCAGGCATGACTGAGACACCGAGACTTGCCGTTTTCACACTGTATCCTGCTTTTCAGGGTGTGTCTGTGGTTAATAAACTGGCCTGACCGGTGTGTGTGTGTGTGTGTGTGTGTGTGTGTGTGTGTGTGTTTTCAAGAAAAAAGGTCTTAAACTCATTTCTAATAAATGACCATGTTAATTTAGTTTTTTAACTGTCAGAAAGATTTACCGTTCTGATTTCTTTTTAAATCTTTTCTAAACACTTTGAGAAAACACTTGCAGTTTACCACAATTTCTAGTACTTAATTTCAGTTTTTTTTAATCTAATATATACATACAGTATGATACATATAGATGCTCTCAGTATTATTATATTTGTGTAACTGTGTCATTTAGAGTTACATTCAGTGTACTACCTTAGAATCCTTATAATTAAGTTATTATTTCTGAGCTTGTTCATTACATAAGTTCATATGTTTCTTCTCAAATATAACACATTTGTCATATTCACAGTTACAAAATGCACATAATTCAAAGTCACTGTAATTGTTGATTTGTTATGCTAATGTCCCTCTTCATGTGTGTTGTTTTCCTCACACAGACAGAGAAGATCAGTCCATCCTGTGCACGTGAGTTTCCACTGGCTGTGACGGCTGCATATTTGACTTTGACTACATATTTCAGTAGAAAGTTCCGAAAATATAAACATTTAATGTGGAGAAGTTAGACAGTTTTACAGCATAAGGAGAGATGTAGCTATTTGACCCATCAGAAGCCTATTGGCTGCAAAAAGACAAAGTTACCAGAAGATTTTGCCCTGTTTGTTCTCTCAAACCTGGAATAATGCATATTTAGACAGACAATCGAAACATGTTTTTTCCATCATTATTTTCTTTCCCTTTAATGATGTGTGTTGCTAATTTTATTTCAGCATATGTGTTTTGTATCTTGTTAAAACCTAAGCCATCTGCTAGTATTTGTTTGAATAACTCTGAAAATAGTCTAAACCTATTTTACAGCAGAAGGTGGTTTATTTGTACTGTTTATATACGTACGTGTGTGTGTGTGTGTGTGTTCAGAGGGGAATCTGGTGCAGGAAAGACGGAGAACACAAAAAAAGTGATTCAGTATCTGGCACATGTGGCGTCCTCACACAAGTCTGGCACTCTGGGTCGTCCCAAAGACAGCGCCCTACAGGTAAGGATGGGGAGTTATAAGGGAGAGAAAAAGCAGCTATTTCTACTTCTAACAAGCCAGCACATGCTTACCTTGCGATTTTATTGTTTATTCATTTTTTCCCCTGCTGCCTACTTCTCCAATAACTCTGTTCAACAATAAGAATAAATGATACATAATGCAATAATACAATAATAATTACAAAAATATTACAACATTTTCTGCATATCCAGTGTTTGTACTGGCCTTGCCAATATGTTCACCAATAAAAATTCCGTTGGTTATGTTTTTATCAGCATGCAAAAAAAAATCATTAAATGCTAAGTTTTATGCTGATGATAATTTGTTCTGCTGTTGCTGATAACCAAAAAATGGCAAATAATAAAATTAAAATTATACTATTTTATGAAAATCTAAATGTATTAAAAACAAAAAAAATTGGTAAAATAAAAATAACGTCAGTTGTTTTAAATATTGTTTATAATGTCAGCTGGAACTCTTCGTCTAAAGCTTTCACACTTGCCAAAGCTTATCCTTGAATTATAAAGCTGTAAATGCTATTGTATCTGTGGGCTATATGCAGCTTTTCTCTAATATTTGAATTTTCGCTCTTCTTGGTTGCTTTTCTCTCCCTGTCTCCTCTCTTTCCTGGGTCCTGCTGTTTCTTTCTGCTCTTCTTTTCTCTTTCTCTTTGTCCTCTGCTCTGCGCTGAAGATGGATGGTACGCGCTCTCTGGGTCGTGGCAGTAGCGCTGTGAACAGGGTGAGTGGGGGCTTTTCTCTTCATGACTGACACGTCCGGCTAATAGGAAGGAGTTCAGACTACAGTCGTTCTAATTCATGTCCTGCCACTTTAACCTCATAATGTGTTATATGTGTGGATTTATTTGTTTTCGTTTTTAACCATGTTTTTCATGTTTTTACTCATCAATATGTTATATTTTTGTCCCCTGTTTGTCCTGTACACTTGTTCAACCACACCATCTCTCTCTTTTTTGTGGACTCTAACAGACTGTGCAGTATGTGAGTATAGGTGCTCTAATGCTTATGGGCCTGCAGGGGGCGCTGTATGCAAATTAAAGCTTTGCTATGGAATTTTTTTGACCTATATAGATCATACTGTTCTATATGGGTAAGAGTGAAACCTCAGAGCCAAAACAGAGATTATCTAGCCTGTACATCATTTTTGTTGTTGTTTTGGTTTCATCTAAAGGCTGTGGCTGAGCTGCAATTTTATGAGTTTGCACTTTCACCTGTGTGTGTGTGTGTGTGTGTGTGTTTGCGACCTAGATTTAATTTAGGACAACTTTAATGGAAAATGTTTCCTGATGTTATCTATCTCAAATTTTTATTTTTATTTATTTCCTTTTTATTGTGCACAATTTTCTTTTAGGGTTTGGTTTAGGGCAGTGGTTCTCAATTTAGTTTGACCTAATTTACCTAATTTATATTTATTAATCTAAAAAGTACATGTATTTATTTATTTATTTTATATTTACTTATGAAACATGTTTTATCAATTTTTGCCTTCTTACTTATATCACTGTTTTGTAACAACAAATCAAAGAATTATTCAAATTACACGGTTGAATTCAAAATGCCTCGATGATCTTTTATTTTCTGTATACTAAAGAATAAATCATAGCTTACTTTTTTATAGAGGTCTATATATAAATATATATATGATAATATCTACTTTGTATATAATTATTAAATCTTTTATTATTTAAAAAAAAAATATTATATTTTTTGGTGCATTATCATACAGTGATGTTTATTTTTTGGAAATTGACACAAATAAGATTTGAGAACATGTCGCCTTACAATACATCTGCACTCCTTTTTTTGTGCGGGAACACCCTTCATCTTGATAATCCCTGATTTAGTTCATGTTTGGAGTCTATAGTAATTATAATTTGCTCTATTTAAAAATAATATAATTCTGTGCTAAGTCTCCATTTAGTGAAGTAAACATGTACTGTATGTGTGTTTGTATGAGAGTTGTTTGGCTGCAGTTATATGCTGGTGCTGGTGCTAATGCTGCGGGGGTCTCTGCATTCAGAGGTTTCCTGTGGGCTTTTTGATGTGATTTTGGTAATATTCCTGCACTTACATGCTGTTCTTCCTGTCCTGTGTCTAGGGGGAACTGGAGAGACAGTTACTGCAAGCAAACCCCATTCTTGAGGCCTTCGGCAATGCCAAAACCGTCAAAAATGACAACTCTTCCAGATTTGTAAGCCCTGCAACGGCACATCCAACCACCATCACTTGAACTTGGTTATTAATCTTGATGTTTTGATCTGTTCTAACATGTTTTTATATTTGTTTTAGGGAAAATTCATCAGAATCAATTTTGATGTTGCTGGATATATTGTTGGTGCTAATATTGAGACCTGTATCCTTTATACATCCACTAAAAAATCACCTTAAAGCCAGCTGACAATTGAAACAAAATTCCTCAGAAAATAATGTAAAGTTATAGAATCTTTGTTTGCAGATACTGCTTTATATTTTGTTACGTTATGCAATGACATTGAGAAATTTGGGCCGCTTTACCTCATTCAATAATTGACAGCCTATAATTATAGAGTATATAAGTACCAGTTTCTATTGGTACATTTTTCTTTAACCCGCACGTGTATCAGATTTGCTGGAGAAGTCCCGAGCCATTCGTCAGGCTAAAGACGAGCGAACCTTCCATATCTTCTACCAGCTCCTCTCTGGAGCTTCTGAGGCCATGAGAAGTCAGTAGATCGCAAACACACACATAGCACAGCTTCACAATATAAATTTTTTTATTCTCTTTAATGGAAACATTATCATTGTCATTATTTCTTCACTCTCTCTGTAGAGGAGCTTCTGCTGGGCAGTGCAGATCAGTACCGCTTCCTCTGCGGGGGGTCACTTCCTGTTTCGGGTCAGAGTGATTCAGAAAACTTTACTCAGACAATGGACTCAGTGACTATCATGGGCTTCACCCAGGAAGAATCCACATGTAAGAGAGGAGGTTCTCAAATAGATGGAGAAGAAAACATCTACAAGATTTCATATAACATGTACTTGACCACTGAACAAAAAGAAGTGATTTTCCATCCTTCTGTCCATCCTGCTCTCTCTCGGTCTTTTTTCAGCTATGTTAAAGGTGATCTCTGCAGTGCTGCAGTTTGGGAACATCACGTTTCACAAAGAGAAGAACACAGATCAGGCCTCAATGCCGGATGACACAGCAGCGCAGAAACTCTGCCACCTGCTGGGCATCAGTGTTTTGGAGTTCAGCCGAGCCATTCTCACACCCCGCATTAAAGTGGGCCGCGAGTACGTCCAGAAGGCCCAGACCAAGCAGCAGGTGTGTACAGAAGGTGTAAAAGTGTCAAGAAAAATGTGTATAACAGCTTTTGTCTAAAGCAGCTGTGAACAGCATCACACATCAATACATTTTGATAGTTGCAGCTCCACATATAGCGAAATCTAATTGGTCCAAAAGTTTGGTGTCCATAAGATTTTTTCCTTTTATATATTAATAAGGGCTGTCAATTTAACGCGTTCATTTAATTAATTAGTTAATTATTTTAAAAAATGACGCGATAAAAATATTTTAACGCAGTGGCCCTGCCCCCAGACCTGTACGTCATCTTACATTTCATACAGTGGACTGTTGACAAATATGATGCAGGGCAACAACTTAATAATACATAAATGCAGTTATGCCTTAAAATTCAAGATATTGGGGCAAAAAAATGCCCCTGTATGAGTTTTTGTGTCATATTTAGATCATATGATAAGCGAGGTCACTCCAGCAGCGAGAGCAAGTATCACAAGAATGCTGTTTTTGTCATAAAGAACACGAGTGCAAATGTGATTTTATACAACAGTTCAGTAAATAAGAAGTTAATATTGTGCAAATTTTAAACACAATATTGTGCGTTTTGTTCAATTTTGCCAACGATAATATTACCTATAAAGCCACAGCAGAACTGTTGTGCGTCTCCGAGCTACACAGCAGTGTTATGTTTCTGAATGAATCCGCATTTTGAACAAATCGTTTGAACCAATGATTCAGTAGCCCATTCATGGAGAGAGCCGTTTACTGAACTCCTGAATGAATCAGCTGTTTGAACGAATCACCATAAAGACCTTACCGCCACTGCTTGGTATTTTTCTCTACCTCCTTAATGAATCTCCGTTTGAACATCTACTCATGATACATTATACCGCCCTGATGGTATTTTAGTTTTTTCTTCGTTAGAGTATCATTTCATTTATGAAAGGGAATTTTAGTTTTGTTTTCCCCAAAATAAATAAATAAATAATTTCTGTCATCATTTGCTCACCTCCTGTTCAGACTTAACTTTCTTTTGCACAACATAAAAGAAGGTATTTTGAACATTGTTGGTAACTAGGCTGTTTTGTCACTAGTGACTTTCATTGCATGAACAAAAATACTAAGATGTTTCTGAATTATCTTCTTTTATGTTCCATACTTTATACAATAGCTTTAAATGATCTTTTGGGGGTATTTTCACAGCCAAATGTAGTTTGCGATTAATTAGATTAATTAATCACCACATCGTGTAATTAATTAGATTAAAAAATTTGAATCGACTGACAGCCCTAATATTAATAAGTTGTTCAGTAAAGATTGATCAAAAGGGACAGTAAAGGCATTTATAATGTTACAAAATATTTCTGTTTTGAATAAATGCTGCTCTTTCGAACTTTCTATTCATCAAAGATCCCTGAAAAAAATATATCACAGTTTCCACAGATAGATATATTAAGCAGCACAACCATTTTAAACATTGATAATGATTAGAAATGTTTCTTGAAGCAAATCAGCATATTAGATTTCTGAAGGAGCATGCCAAAAAAATGCAGCTTTGCCATCAAAGGAATAAATTCCTTTTTAAAATAAATAATAAATCAAAGAAATGCAGCCTTGGTGAAAATAAGGTCAAAAGCAATTAAAAGAGTTACTGACCAAGAACTTGTGAACAGTAGTGTAATTAATTGCTCCAATGTGAAACTACTTTCCTCATCACAACTACTCTTCTACATCACATTTTTTTTCAACCTTCACACGTCCACTTCTGTGATAAAGAGATCATTTTTCACTATCGATTAGATTCCAGATGAATAAAGTCCCACTCTACCTTTTTCTCTCTGTGAATATCCTGTTCCACTCTGAAATTTGCCACATTAGTAAAATGGTTCGCAAACAATTTTTCATGTTCAGTTAGTGTGTTCTTATAGGCTTTTTGTGACTCATTGCAGGACAAATACAATTACTTCAACAATGCTGTACAATAGAAACATTCATTTTTATGTTTTTGTTCATTTCTGTGTTCGTGTTTAGGCTGATTTTGCAGTGGAGGCCTTGGCGAAGGCCACATATGAGCGTCTTTTCCGCTGGCTGGTGCACCGGATCAACAGAGCCCTGGACCGCAGACAGCGTCAGGGGGCCTCGTTCATCGGGATCCTGGACATCGCTGGATTTGAGATCTTCCAGGTGAGTGAGTTCTGAGAGTCTTAACGATTGTTTATTACTCCGCTGATAAATATTAATCTCTCTTTGTCTCTCTCTCTCTCTCTCAACAGCTGAACTCATTCGAGCAGTTATGTATCAACTACACTAATGAGAAACTACAGCAGCTGTTCAATCACACCATGTTTGTACTGGAGCAAGAGGAGTACCAGCGAGAGGGCATCGAGTGGAGCTTCATCGACTTCGGTCTGGATCTTCAGCCCTGTATCGACCTCATTGAGAGACCGGTCAGTGTGTGCGTTTGTGTGTAGATCTACATGATTCACATCATATAGAACCACCTGATTTGACATGCAGTGTCTTTATAGTGTTTCTGACTGGTTTGCTCCACAGGCTCATCCTCCTGGCATCCTGGCATTGTTGGATGAGGAGTGTTGGTTTCCGAGGGCAACTGATCGCTCATTTGTGGACAAGCTGTCAGCTGAGCAGGGTTCACACTCGAAGTTCATGCGGCCGCGGCAGCTTAAAGAAGAGGCCGACTTCTCCGTTCTACACTATGCTGGCAAGGTCAGATTTTTTTTTTTTTACCACGGTGTATTCTCCATTTCTTGGTTTTCTAGTCACCATGAATTCATATACTTTGTCCTCTGCAGGTGGACAGAAGGCGACGTGGCTGTAAAGACGCATGGTATCCTTGTATGACTTAATGTTGCAGCTCTCCTGCATCAGTCATCTGATCCCTTCATCTCTGATCTGTGGAGGGAGGGTGATAAAGAAAAGACAAGTTACTAAGGATAAATACATAAATACATAGTTAAAAAGTTTTAAAATGATAACAACTAGATATTATTATTATTATTACCATCAACAACAATAAATTAATTGCTTCGTAGTTCATACAATTACAAACTGGTACAAACAATACAAACCTTAAAGCGGCTTAATTACAGCCTTAAAGTTTTAAGTACAGCAAAGGATGTATAGCATTATTTTATTAATAATGGTTCATCATGCAATTTGGTTAGAATTCTATTAGTAATATTTCAAGGCCGAAAAAGACATATAAAACTATATAATATTTTAAAAAAAAAACAAGCACAAATAAATAGTGCTGTGTGTTGTTGTTGGTATAGTATTATTTTCCCTAAATGTCAGATAAGGAAATGCGAATAAGAGCTAATTATTATATTATTTCCCACAATTCAACATTCAGAAGTAGACAACTATTACTAATACTACTATGATAAATACTAATTGTTTGTTTAAATCAATAAACAAATAATAAATATGTTATTATTATTAATATTACCACACATTAGAATTAATTTTGCTTGTACCCAATGACAACTGTATGTTTACACTTTATTATTCAGGTTCTTGTGACAGTGTAATTCTGCTCACTACTACTTTAATTAACCATTATCTTCTTTTATATATACTTAGATATTATCTAGTATTGAGTAATATTAATTAACTCCATGTACTTACTATATGTGCATTTGTTACACAAAGAATACAAACGGTAACGCTTACTTACAGCCATTAGCGTTTCAGTCAATCAAATTGATGATATGTAATTGTGTGTAATACAAGTTTTATATACAAGTATTAATAATTTCAGTTTTCATATCTATTACTAATTTTAATATTGTAATCTTCAATAGACTAACGCTTTACCTTCTCTTCTCTTCTCTTCTCTTCTCTTCTCTTCTCTTCTCTTCTCTTCTCTTCTCTTCACTGGCTTCTCAGATATTCAAACTCTTCCTCGCGTGTACTTTTTTGACTCTTATGCCACACTGCAAACCAATGGCACTGACAGCAGTAGGTTTTTCTGCTCTTCCTTTTTTAATCTCTCCATCAGTCCATCTAACTGTTGATTAACATTTCACTCTTTCTTTCATCTCTCTTTCATAGCATCAGATTGTGATGTGATGTGTGGGTTGCTGTTTTGCACTGTAGTTTAATAGAATGTGTAGTTTGTTTTTCATGGGTTGCTATAGAGCTTGTTCTAGTTAGTTTAGTTGAGTTTAACTAATGTTAATGTTAAATGGTTGTAATCTGCTTGTCTCTAGTTTATTCTTCATAAAGCATCTTTCTTAATGTTCTTTAAATGTAGAAAGATTATTTTTTCTGTTTGGAAAATGTTAAAAGTCTCAGAACAACACATTCATACTAAGACTTCTACCAGAACAGAAAAAAAATATTTTTGGTTCTTGTACGGTATGTATGTTTTAATAGCCCTAATATAGAGCCATAGTGCTGTCTGAACATGCCATACACATGTTCATTTTCTATGATAACATCTCTGTTTTGTGCTTGTCAGTGGAGAGGATTGTGGGTCTGGATCAGGTGTCATCTGGTGAGAGCAGTGGACCGGTGAATTTTGGGGCCGCTGGGCTCAAGACGAAGAAGGGCATGTTTCGCACAGTGGGACAGCTCTACAAAGAGTCCCTCACTAAACTGATGGCCACCCTCCGCAACACCAACCCCAACTTCCTGCGCTGCATCATCCCTAACCATGAGAAAAGGGTAAGAAAAAGGCACATTTTTATAGAATCTTAATAGAAATGGAAAATTGCCATGATACTTCACTTCACTCCATAAGAGCTTAACATCTTAACATTTAAATTTTTTTAAGTTTCTTTTTGAGAGTTTCACATATAGTTAGGGGTGTAACTATATAAATAAATACATTTCTACCTCAGCTTTTGCTCTAAACTATAGGGCCTCTTTTACTTTACTATAAGGTTACAATTAACAACAGGGCCCAAACTTAAATTGAATTACTATTTATTTGTAACTATAATAATCAACACTCAAATTAAAAATTTATATGCAAACAAGTAAATTGTACATAATGCAGTTTTTAAATTAACTTCTAAATTATACAATTTGTATTTGTTGTTGAAATATAATCATTTACACAGTGGCTGTCATAACTTGTTTAAAAAAAGATTGATTTAAACATACATAAAACAATTAAGACATGACTAACAGGTAAAGTAAAATATAATGAAGTACATAGTCTAATATTTCTCAAAATGCTCTTCTCTAGACTTCATTTCTCTAGCAAATAACTAGCTGTAGACACTGATGACTTGCCTGAGATAAATGAAGTGCTATGTGACATGTTTGTTGTTATGTATAAGCTGTTTTATTGACGTCTTTCCGCAATTGAAACACTGATTGAGCGATTACGCGAGGCATGATTTGTTCATTCATGTTTATTTCACGTTAAAACTAAATGTTATGCATGCTCATTTAGATTATATTTGCTGTCATCTGACACTCTGCCATTGCTGTCATTGTAAAATAATTTTTTTTAGCAAATCTCATTGTACATTTTGCAGCATTTAAAATATATATTTTTTCTTTTTTGTGTTTTATTTTTGATTTATTTAGACTATAAACTTTAATATTGGTCATTTCATCGTTTTAATATTGTAGCATCCCTAATTTTTTGTTCTTTAAATTGTCACAGGCAGGGAAATTGAGTCCTCATTTGGTTCTGGATCAGCTAAGGTGTAATGGGGTGCTGGAGGGAATCAGAATCTGCAGACAGGGCTTCCCGAACCGCATCCCATTCCAGGAGTTCAGACAGAGGTGTGTGTATTCTACTTAACCATATGTTGAGGAAAAAACTGTACTCAGAAGTGAGCTAAATCAGACAAAACCTCCTTTTGGGGACACCCTTATTTGTTAAAAGTTTATTTGAAAAATAAACTTTTATTTAAATTATAAAAATGCAGAATGGGATAGGTTATTCATAACTAGCTGTACAGTATGTAAAGCAATAGAAATCTATGGAATGTCTCCATTTACATTAGTAAAACAAGTAAACATGTGTATAGCTTGCATAAATAAGAAATCTTATATTGTCTTGTTCTTCTGTCTCAGGTATGAGATCTTGACTCCAAATGCTATTCCTCGAACTTTTATGGATGGCAAACAGGCGTGTGAGCTAATGGTAAGTGATTCCATTCAAACATAAAACTTTTGAGTTCACAATATTGATTTGATAGAGGATATTATACGCTAGAGTTTCTGATCAATAAATGTGAACAGCACAAATGCTTTAAGTGTTTTATTCAGAACTCTGATTGGTATTCTGGAGTTTAGTCAGTACATGTTGTTGATTATACATTGTTACTTTACTTACAGATCAATGCTTTGGAGCTGGACAAGAACCTTTTCCGGGTGGGACAGAGCAAGGTGTTCTTCCGGGCTGGAGTTTTGGCTCACCTGGAGGAAGAACGAGACTTGAAGATCACTGACACTATCATCCACTTCCAGAGCGTGGCCCGTGGATATCTTGCCAGGAGGTAATCATCTGCGTGTGTATGTAGTAGGTTGGTGGGGTGTTGGTGGTGTGTGCACTTATATGGATTTATCGTATTAACTGGACCTTTCTTTCTTTCAGGGCGTTCCATAAAGGAAAAAAGGGGGGGGCAGCCCAAAGACACTCATGCGCTCTGCGTGTTGATCGAGGAAACTGTTGCGGCGTACCTGAATCTCAGAACTGCAGTGTGGACTCTCTTCCAAGGTACACCACACTAACATCCTCCCTTTTTAATAAAAATTACGTCATTGGCTAATACTGAACTTGAATGTGAAATAAGCCTTTTAGTTCAAATGTGTTAACTAACATGCCACACAATATTTGGAATTTTGATCGATATCTATGTATGAAGTACGTAATATGCGGTCTTACTGCATACTACACCATTCAAGGTTGACGTTTTTGAAGGTTTTTTGAGCAGTTTCTTATGTACTCCAAGGCTGCATTTATTTGATCTTAAATACATTATTGTGAAATATTATTATAATTTAATGTAACTGTTTTCTATTTAATATATATTTCAAAGTGCAATTTGTTTTGGGATAAAAGCTGATATGAAAGCAAAACTAAATTTTCAGCAGCTATTACTCCAGTCATCAGTCTCACATGGTCCTTTAGAAATTATTCTAATATACTGATTTGATGCGCCAGAACTTTTGTACTATCACAGTTGAAGATGTTGTTTTTTTAATATTTTTGTGGAAACGGTGATAACGTATTTTAGGATTCTTTGATTAATAGAAAATTAAAAATAATTTTTTATTTGTTTTGGTTTCGTATTTTTTAACATATTATTATATTATTTTTATTTTTGTAGAAAAATAATTTTGTAGTTTAAAAAATCACATTGCATTAACCTAAATAATGTTCTTCATGTCATAACATCAAATGAATAATTATTAAAATAATAATGTAAATTTTTTAAGTGATATTTAACATAACTGAATCACCTACATACTTCTCAACACACACACCACTCAAAAAAAAAGTGAGAAAATAACTAATAGATTACTTAACCCTTGCAGATTTCCACTTTTTATAGTGCTGTAGAAAATTTGATTTGGAATGGGTGTCTTTTGTGTTTATTTACTTTGTGACCTTTGTCCTCTTATTCAGGTGGAAGCCCTTGCTCGGTGCCCCCAGATGAGATTCAAGCTCGGGAAGCACAGCTTCAGAAAGCCAAAGACAATCTGAGTAAACTAGAGCATGACTTTTCTGAACTGGACAGAAAAAACCAACAGGTAACTTTATTTCCTTGTTGAGCATATTAGTAAACCAAAACAAGAAAGTGTTTATTTGTCTGATTTCCACATTCATCTTGATGTCCTCTTTGAAAGCTGATGGAGGAGAAGTCAGTGCTGACTGACCAGCTGCAGGCGGAGGCAGAGTTATTCGCAGAGGCAGAGGAAATGAGAGCGCGGCTGGCCAGTCGCAAACAGGAGCTTGAAGATGTGTTGGGGGAGCTTGAGAGCCGATTGGAGGAGGAAGAGGAGAGGACCCTTCAGCTGACCAATGAGAAGAAGCGAATGCAGCAAATTGTGCAGGTGAGGAGGATGGGTGTTTCTGGCTGCGTCTGATGTCCACTATGGAATATCTTCTGTCAACATCACTGTCTCTTTCGCTCAGGATCTGGAGGAACAGCTCGACGAGGAAGAGGGAACACGTCAGCGCCTCCAGCTGGAGAAAGTCACCCTGGAGAGCAAAGTGAAGAGTCTGGAGGCTGAGATGCTGACTGTGGGAGAGCAGAGAGACAGATTAAGCAAGGTCGTTAAAGAGAAGAGGACTGTTGTTTGAATGCAGCTACAATGGTACAATGGTTCATGAATTTTACTGTCTTTCCCATTCTCAGGAGAAAAAACAGCTGGAAGAGAGACTGAATGAAGTGACAGATCAACTCACAGAAGAAGAGGAGAAGGTGAAGAGTCTTAACAAGCTGAAAAACAAACAGGAAGCTGTCATTGCTGATTTAGAAGGTAACAGTCCTTGTGTTAATTATGCGTTGAAAAACTTTGTTGATGATTTATTAGATCTATTGAATTTGGTCTTTGTTGTGGAAATTTCAAGACTGCATTTATTACATTTTGCAGAAACACAATTATGGATTCTTATTTCCAGGAGACGCCGTTTTGGTGCAGTATGTTTTTTTTTTTTTTTTTTTTTTTTTTTAAGAACTTGATTTATTTAGTAAGGACACATTAAATTGATTTGGTTGTTACATATGTAACCCTCATTCCCTGAAGGAGTAACAACTTCACTCGTTGACCGCTGATTGGGATCTACTTCGAGTGTAACTAAACGAGCCTATGCACATTGGCATGCGATTATTGCATCCAGCTGCCGCTGATCACAGCGTGATTATAGTAAGGCACCGGTGCACGCTCAGCGGTGGTACAGCAACCGTGGTGATGGGACGTGATGTCTCTGTTCCCTCCTTCAGGGATCGAGAATTACATATGTAACCGAGATGTTCCCTTTCACTCAGTCACGCTGAACATCACGTCGTTGACCAGACCAATTGGGCCCCTATCCAAAGTGGCCACGGATACTGCCCCTATCCAGTGTCCTGTGGACGCCCCTGCGCCCCTATCTTTTTGCGTAGGCCGGGCTTACCACAGAGAACCGTTACTGCTACTATGGCACTACCCCCCGTCAGACTGGATAACACTGTGAAACCCCGTTCTCACATGGACCTTGAATGTTTGGGGAGCCTATCATCCCGAAGGAGGTTTCGTAAGCACTTACAGATATGGATAACCGTTTAGGTGCATATTTGAAGATTTAGAGGTGATTGTAACCCTCTTGGAAAACAGCAAAAGTTGATTTTACACATATGGGATCCGTTAGGTCTCTACATATGGAAACCCAGGCCCTCTACCGTTCGCACGTTTCATCAAGTGAGGGCTGGGCAAACGGGACGCTCTGGCCCGTCGGGCTGCCGATGTGTTGGAAGAGCCTCGACAGGGTCTACGATAGTGGACTCTCTTGGCGCATTTTTTATCAAGCCAAACCCGCAAACTACTAAGGGGAAGGTCGTGACCTCTTTTTTTGCGGGTTCGAGTCTTGTACCGGGAGGGATTGTAGGTGGGGGGATTGAATGTACAGCGCTCTCTTCCACCGTCAATACCACAACTGAGGTGAGACCCTCGAGCAAGGCACCGAACCCCCAACTGCTCCCCGCGCGCCGCAGCATAAATGGCTGCCCACTGCTCCGGTTGTGTGTTCCTCGTGTGTGTGTGTGTTTCCCTGCTGTGTGTGTGCACTAGGATGGGGTAAATGCAGAGCACATTCCTAGTATTGGTTAACCAGACGTGGCCACCTGTCACTGCACTCATATTTCGACCAGCGCCCATGAGGATGCACACTTCTATAGAGTAACCTTAAACAGGCAGTTGCCCGCCCTTTCCTGATAGCCGGGTGAATGGATCCATCCTCTGCTAAGACGGCATCCCTTCTGCACCCTTCCGACAGTCAAAGGAGCGCGGCTCTGAGGTCTTGAGGTCCTGAAGCCTTTGCTCCGTTCTACGTAGCATCTCAAGCTCGGACGGGACAAAGCAAACTAGGCTGGTCTGCAATCCCTCCGGGCAGCTCTTGCCGGCTCCCCACCTGACCCTGAGAGTATGGGAACCTTGGGCACACAGCGGTGCCGGGGCCTCAGACTTACCTGGGAGTCATCCGCCGCAAACTCTAGTCCCGATCGTCTACCCAAATGTGGGCCGCCCCCTACCCTCTTGATGGAGGCCAGTATAAGTAGGAGTAGAGTTTTCATTGACAGAAACTTCAGCTCGCTGCAAAGGCTCAAATGGGCCCTGCTATAGTGCTCTGAGCACTAGAGACAGGTCCCAAGAGTGTATAGATGGGGGGCCGTTGAGGATTTAGCCTTCTCGCCCCCCTAAGGAACCTGATGACCATGTCATGCTTCCCTACCGACTTCCCTTACATGGGGTCATGGTTAGTAGCAATCGCAGTGACATAGACTTTAAGGGTGGAGGGAGACAGCCTTCGCTCAACCCTTGCTGCAAAAAGGAAAGCACGACGGACATTTCCGGGGGTCTTCTCAGTGAGAAAAACACCACTCAACGAACAGGTTCCACTTCAATGCGTAAGCGTGTCTCATAACGGTGCTCTCGCTGAAGTGATGGTGTCAACTACCTCTTGGGATAGGTCACCTAGAACCTCCGCGTCCCGTCCAGGGACCAGACTTGAAGTTTCCAGAGGTTTAGACGCGGGTGCCACAGGGTGCCCCATCTCTGAGTCAGTAATTCCTTCCTCAGAGGAATCGGCCAAGGAGGCTGTCGCGAGGAGCACATCAGTTCCTGGGACCAAGTCCGAGTGGGCCAGTAAGGCGCCACAAGCAGGACCTGATCCTCGTCCTCCCTGATCTTGCACAGTATCTGTGCAAGAAGGCTCACTGGGGAAAACGCATACTTGCGAAGGCCCCGCGGCCAGCTGTGTGCCAGTGCGTCCGTGCCGAGTGTTCCCTTGGACAGGGAGTAAAACAACTGGAAGTGAAAGGTGTCTGGAGAGGCAAACAGGTCTACCTGATCGCCTCCGAAATGTCTCCAAAACAGCTGGACCGTCTGGGGATGAAGTCTCCATTCTCCTCAGAAGCGGGAGCTTGTGTCCGCTCGTCGGCTGCCCGGTTGAGCAGCCCATGAATGTGAACAGCACGAAGCGACCTCAGATGTTTCTGACTCCAGAGGAGGAGGTGGCGAGTGAGTTGCGACATGCGATAGGAGTGTAGACCACCTTGTCGGTTGATGTACGCAACGGTTGCAGTGTTGTCTGTGCGGACCAGTAAGTACTTGCCTCGTAAGAGCCTTTTGAGACGGATCAAGGCAAGGCGCACTGCCAGCAACTCTAGGCAATTGATGTGCCAGTGCAGTTGGGGCCCCCTCCAAACCCCTGACACTGCAAGCCCGATGTACGTGGACCCCCAGCCGGTGGTTAAGGCATCCGTGTAAACCACAGCATGCCTGGAGACCTGTTCCAGGGGCACTCCTGCCCAAAGAAACGCAAAGTCTGACCACGGGGTGAAGGTTTGGCAGCAGGCCAGTGTGACTCTGACCGCTGTGGTGCCGCCCCGCGTTGCCACGCCCACCTCCGGACTCGGCCATGGAGCCAGTGCTGCAAACGGTCTCATATGGAGCAGCCCCATCCCTGTCCCGGGAGATCGACCCATGAGTACGCGTCCCTTCGGTCGATCGCTGCCAAAACCATCTCGTTGACTGATTCACCGAAGATGCGTTCCCGCGTCAACAGCATTGACTGTTAACCTGCGAAGGGCACTGTTAAAGACACTCATATCCACGAAGATACGGTCATAACCCCACGACCCACCGCCTTTCTTGGGTACAATGAAGTAGGGGCTGTAAAACCCCGACCTCATATCGTCTGGAGGGACCGGCTCTATCGCATCCCTCGCCAGTAGGACTGCAATCTCCGCAAGCAAGACAGGAGCATCAGCTGCCTTCACTGATGTGAAGCTGATGCCGCTGAACTTGGGGACGCCGGGCAAACTGAATCACATAGCCGAGTCTGATGGTCCGCAGGTCAATGGTCCCAGCTAGCTTTTTATTCCGGATTCCGATTCCAGGCATTGCTACAGTCCCGAAGGACGCAGCTCAGTCCGAACCTTCCTTCTCCAGAAAGATCGCGGCTCAACCCTCCGAATCGCAATCGACCTCCCGGACTCCGTCGGATGAGTGCCACGGAACTGCCTGGGAGCTCGCCTTTATAGAGATCCCAGCACGTTCCTTTGGCGGCTCAACTGGTTGCGAAGTGCTAGAGGAGTGATGGTCCCCCGAGGGTTGGTTCCCTGGGGGGTTTGCCATCACTGTTACCCTCAGGCCGCCCGTGCTACTGCCTGAAGTAGCGTCCACCTGACTGCCGCCATGACGAGAATTAGATCGAGGCAGAGGCAACGGAGCTCCACCCCTTTTGAGGTAATGGAGCCTGGCCCGCAGCTCTGAGATGATCATCTTCCCGCAATGAGAACATGGCTCATCCACGAAGGCCACCTCAGCTTGCTTAATGCCCAGACATGTGAGGCAGAGATCGTGACCATTCACCTGCGCCAGGTAACGACCGCATCCAGAATCGCCTGGGTGATATGTTTGTCTATAGCAAGACCCACATCGTCTTTACAAAGACGTAACGTCGAGTTTGCCATGCAACGTCGTCTTTAAAAAGACGCACCCGTGAATGTTCTTTTAGGGAAAAAGCTCTTTAGCTCTCTGAAGCGCACAGGGGAGATGGCCGCCTGTAACACAAACAGGGGGTAGTGCAGACTGATGTGTGCAACCCACACAAAACGGGAAACCACCACCGCTGAAGCGCCGTACTGCCTACACGAAGAGCTCTCAAAGTGCGCGCTGAACTCGTTCAGTCTTCTTCACTCAGTAGAGCAGTCAGGAGCAAAACGATATGATCGCTCGGCTCCAAATCGAAAAGCTGAATATCCGTTGCACCGGCTGCCTACTTATACTCACGCTGTGATCAGCGGCAGCTGGATGCAATAATCACATGCCAATGTGCATTGGCTCGTTTAGTTTACACTCGACGTAGATTGGTCTCGCTAAGCGAGATCCCAATTCGTCGGTCACCGACGTAACGTCGAGAGTGACCGACTGAAAGGGAATTATAGTGTCCACAATAATATTAGCAAAACTGTATTCAACATTGATAATAATAGACAGATGCTAACACATTAGCATATTAGAATGATATCTGAATGATCATGTGACACTAAAGCCTTGAATAATAGCTGCTGAAAATTCAGCTTTGTCATGCAGTAATGAATTGCATTTTAAAATATATTAAAACAGAAAACAGTTATTTTTAATTTGTATAACTATTTCCCGCTCGTTCTGTTTACTGTATTTTAATTAAATTAATTCAGCCTTGATGAGACTTCTTTCAAAAATCTTACCCCTTTTGAATGATAGTGTATCTCATGTCTCATATATATTTTTTGATGCATTAAACACAAAAAGTGAATATCTACGCATCTCCTTTCCATACAACAACAGTGGAGAACAAAAAACACTATAAACGCACCATAAGAATAGTTTAAAAAGACTTCAGAAGACTTGTAAATAGCACACCAATCACATGAACTACTCTTATGGTGCTTTTTTCCCCTGTCCTTTTTGAACTTTGTCTTACATGTTCAATATGAACGTCTTGGTATGCAAAAGAACAGCATCAAGATTCTTTAAAAAAATGTATTTTGTCTTCCATATAAAAATAACAGTTACTGGGATTGTTGGGGTTGGAATAGCATGATGGTAAATAAATAACTTTTTTTTATTTTGGGGTGGATTAATCCTTTATAAAAACACAAACAGGTACAAAAATTTATTTTCCTTTCCCTCAGAGCGTCTGAAGAGGGAAGAGCAGGGCCGTCTGGAACAGGAGAAGTGGAAGAGGCGGATGGAAGGAGAGGCGGTGGAGGCCCAAGAGCAGCTGTCTGACCAGAGCTTACTCGTCACTGAGCTGAGAGGCAGCCTGAGCCAAAGAGAGAAAGAGATCACCACACTACAGACACGGTACATGCACAAACATAAGTCTATCTTATAGCGAATCCAGCCATGTAGCACAATGTAGCACAGCCACTTTAAGAAGTAATACTCCTTAACAATGACATCTCTTACATTTTCTCTCCCTCAGGCTGGAAGAAGAGGGGGCACGTCGTGCAGAGGCTCAGAGAGCCCTGAGAGAAGCCATGTCTCAGGTCTCTGAGCTTAAAGAGGAGGTGGACAATGAAAAAGGAATGAGGGAGAGAGCTGAGAAACAGAGGATAGTATCTGGGAGATGATTTAGGGCGTTTGAGAACCTGAACTAAAAGATCATTGGACACTAACAGGTCTTTGTGCCTCAGAGACTCAGTGTTTGTGTGTGTGTGTGTGTGTTTGTGTTTGTGTTTGTGTGCTATTTTAAATTATATTTAGTAAAAATCTTTACATGCTTACTGAAAAAAAGGCATAAACTATTGAACTAAAAGACAAATTTCGATATTAAATTGTCACGAAACAGTCAACTAGTGAGAAAATCACTATTAAATCCTTGTAAAAAAGAAATACACTTGAAAAGAATACTTACTACAGAAATAATATACTTTAAAAATTTGTACAGAAGAACTCAGCATAATGTTTTTGGACACTTAATGAATGTTAATTGCAAATAAATAAGATGTATGATAGTTTAAAGGGGTCATATGATGCGATTTCAATTTTTCCTTTCTCTTTGGAGTGTTACAAGCTATTGATGCATAAAGAAAATCTGTAAAGTAGCAAAGACTAAAGTCTAAAATCCAAAAAGATATTCTTTATAAAAATTAAGAATCAGCCACACCTACCTAAAACGGCTCGTTGTAACACGCCCACACATATCTACCTCACCATGTGGGAATATTTGCATAATGCCGCCCAACTGTTCACACCAAGAAAGAAGGCTTAACTTTTATTCTGGCTGTAGTATTGTTGTTGCCACTGCCATGTCATGGAGACTCTGTGTGTTTTTCGTTGTGAAAGCGAAACTACTTTGTTTGGTCTTCCAAGAGGACGATATCCGCTTTGTCATGCCTTGAGCTGATCTGTGCTGGTTGCTGAGGTAATACAACAACTTTGCGCTGTGGATCCCCGGATCGGCTTTCACCATGAACGAAGCGGAGTCCAGCCCAGGGTCGTCCCATGTGGTTGCCGCAAGCCTCCTTCGTCGAATCAGCCGGCCGCGCCTTTCTTAAGCCCACCCGCCTCTGCTCACTCTAGGCCACCACCGCTCACTCTAGGCCGCCGTGTGTGACGCTGTGTTTCGTTGTGAAAGCGAAAATACTTTGTTTGGCCTTCCAAGAGAGGACACGATTAGAAATCAGTGGTTAGGTTGTATTTACAGCACTTTTCCAGAACAGTTCAACCCAAAATATTCAGATTTTTATGCATTTTATGGAGGACTGTTTCCTAAACCTGCAGAGTAGCCTACAATGCCGGCTGTTCTGACCTCAACAGCTGTAGTACTTTTTTTATATTTAAGAGTTTTAATACATTATTTTTTCATTTAGCGATTTTTTTTGGCAGTGCCAGAGTAGGCTTGTTGTTTGTCATTTCTTTGATCACAAATGCAGACATTGTTTTATTTTTACACGGCGCGATGCAACGCGTAAAGAGACAGTATAAGTCATTAAAATCCATAATTATGTCCCCGCTGGATGCAACAAATGCCTCGTTTATGGGTTTTAATGTTTTTGTCTCGTGGCTCCGGCTGGACATGGCATCAAAAGTATGGTAAGGGGCGTAACATTTTCCGTCACACGCTTGAGGCATTCGACCAATCACAACACACTGGATAGCTGGCCAAACACAGCACACCCCTTCTTTTTCAACCGATGAGCTTTGTAAAAATCGATGTGTTTCAGAAAGGCGTGGCATAGAGGAGTAACAATAATGTACAGTTTTTGGAAAATAATGTGTTTTTTGAACTTACACCGCCTAACCCATCTCAGTACACCAATACACAAATAAATTGTTTTTTTTAGCAACATCATAATAACCCCTTTATTTATAAATACTAGTTCTATAACAAATCTAAAATTTATATAAATATCCTTTTTTCATTTATGTGTATGTGTGTACATACCCATTTGTATGATACAGTTGCAAGTTAGACATTTATAAGACACTATCAACATACCACCTACAGTTCCTTCCTCAACACTCCTAGTACTTTACATGTGCTTTAGTATGTTGGTCAACACATCAATATAAGTGTACTTTAAAACACGACAAAAGATTAAAACAATGATTTGTACTTTAAAACCTTTAATTGTGCATTTTTTAAATGTATACTTAAGTGTTCTTAAAGACAGTATAGTTTCATGATACACACTTATGTGGCCTTTTATTTATTTAATATTATATTGCCAACAAGTACAATTTAAAAATATATATATTTTAAGATTTGAAGTACACTTCAAGTGCATATTCATTACAATTATCAGAAGGATAGACTTTATTTAAAGGCAGGCATTTTGGACAACTTAATTTATCCTGATTTTAAGCATGTGTTTGTTTAGGTCTCGCCGTGAGGCTGAATTAGGAGAGCTTCAGAGATGTTTGGAGGAGGAGACCCGTCGTCATGAAGCCCAGCTGTCGGAGCTCCGCATCAAACACACCGCTGCTATAGACTCCCTACAGGAGCAGCTGGATAACGCCAAGAGAGTGCGTCTCTTAGCATTTACGTCTAATGCAACATGTTTACAAGCGGTTGTTACACTGGGAAGTCAGGTTTGTATTTGTAAGTTGCCAACTTTTGAGGTGCGTGTGTGTTCACAGTCCCGTCAGTCTCTGGAGAAGGCGAAGGCCATTCTGGAGGAGGAGCGCATGAACCTGAGTGCTGAGCTGAAGACTTTACAGGGAGGGAAGATGGAGAGCGAGAGGGGCAGAAAGCGAGCAGAGGGACAGTTACAGGAACTCAACGCACGCCTCGCACAGGCTGAGAGAGAAAGAGAGGAGCGAGAGGAGCGACTCAGTAAACTCCAGGTAGAAATGGGCCTTTCAACTAAGGCCACTAATTTCACATTCAATATCTTGGTTTATGGAAAATAAACAGTTTTTTACTGATTTCTGGTGGGCACCAGGGAAATTTAATTCATGTAAACTCGGTTTGTGTTTTGGGCCAATTTTTGCAGTTGAAATCCAGAAATCTGTTTCAATGGGATTCTATGCGATTGGTAGTTTCGCATGAGGGCAAAAGATTTCCCCTTGCAGATTTTGCAGTGGGTTCAAGTTGGTTAAGTGAATTAGTTGCGTTGATCAATGGAAAACTACTTGGTTTGAAAGTGAGTTCTCTGTGAGCTATGCTTCATACAGTACATTGCTACACTATTGACAGTAGACAATGGCAAAAAAGCTTTTTTGCCCACAAAATTTAACTGAAATCCTTCCCCTTTCTGAAAAGTCTAGCTTAAGCTGGTAGCGGTTTTGATACATGGTATCTGGTTTCTAGTTGGTCCAAACTGGTCATTAGCTGGTCCAAGCTGGTAATTGGCTGGTTTACCAATCACAATGTTACAAATGAACCAATAAATCAAACCAGTTTTAAAAACATCCAAACACTGAATTCTCTCCCTCTCAGTCGGAGCTTGAGTCTCTGTCCAGTTCTCTGTCCTCATCTGAGTCCAAATCTCACCGCCTAAGTAAGGAGGTCAGCAGTCTGGAGAGCCAAATACATGATGTGCAGGTAACTTGTGTGTGTGTTTTAATTTGCTCTTTTCCGCTACATATTAATAGGCTCATGGGACTTAATTGAACTGCTTTTGAAGAAACACATTGTATGATGGTTGGATGGATGAATAGGAAATTAAATCCTCCAGAGGTTCCCCGCACACTCTGATTGTTGTTATATTTTAAAGCAGATCTTAGAGACTGTGATGTCTCTCTGCGACTGGAATATGATGGCTTCTTAAGCATACTTAATGTGTGTGTGTGTGTGTATTATTTTTAGGAGCTACTGCAGGAAGAGACAAGGCAGAAGTTGGCGCTGGGCTCACGTGTGCGTGCTCTAGAGGAAGAAAAAGCTGGATTGATGGAGAGACTAGAGGAGGAGGAGGAGAAGACCAGAGAACTTACACGCCAGATTCAGAACCACACACAACAGGTACACGTCCATTTTTCACCCAACTAAAAACCTGTTGTTTTATCTTTACTCTGTTTTATGATGTTATGTTTATGTGTCCATGCAGCTGTCTGATCTAAAGAGGCAGACAGAGGAAGTGAATTCAGCTGTGGAGGTCGGGGAGGAGGCCAGGAGGAAGATGCAGAGAGAGCTGGAGAACGCCATACAGAGAGAGAGAGCCAAAGAAGAAGAGAAAGAACGCATAGAGAGACAGAAAGAACGGCTGAGAGAAGAGATAGAGGACATGACAATTGCTTTGCAGAGAGAAAGACAGAACTGCACTGCTCTGGAGAAACGACAGAAGAAATTTGATCAGGTACAGTAGGAAACACAGAAGGGGAGGGAGGGAAGGTTGGATGGATAGATGTTAGAATGACTGGATGGTTGGAAGGATGGATTGACTGGATAAATGGACTGACTGGTGGATCGAAGGGTTGGATGGATGGTTCGACTGAATGAATGCATGCATAAAGAGATGGATGGAATGGTGAATGGATTGAGTGGTGAGTGGAATGATGGATTGATTGACTGGAGAGATGGAAGGAATAATGGATGCATTGACTGGTGGGTGGGTGGGTGGATGGATGAATGTTAGATTGACTGGTGGATTGGCTGATGATAAGATTGCTTGTGGATGGAGCTGAATATTAACGGACGTATGGATGGATGGATGGATGGATAGATTGACTGGTGAATGGATGGATGGATTGATGGATGATAAATGGATGGATGGACTGATGGATGGATTGAACTGTGTGGGTGGATGGATGGATGATAAATGGACGTTTGGATGATAGCTTTGCTGTGATGCGATGGAGGTGATAAATGTATGAAATGGATGGCTTGGATTGACATGGTGATGAGATGGATTGGAATGATTGTATCTCATGACTGGTTTGATGGATGGATGATATGACGGGCATGATGGATGATATGATTAACTGTTGGATGGATGGATGATGGATGGTCAATGGACGTATGTATGGCTAAGTTATGGTAGGATAGATAGATAGATGTATGGATTGACTTTTATCCGCGGTTGGATGGATGAATGGATGATAATTCAGGCTGTGACTGGATGGTCTATTAACTGTTGTTTTATGGTCATGACTGGTGGATGGATGGATGGATAGATTAACTGGTGGATGGATGGATGAAGGGATGATAAATGGAAGTATGTATGGATAGATTAAATGGTGGATAGATAAATGGACAGATTGGCTGGTTGATGATGCATAGATGGTTGGATTGGCTGTGGTAAAAAGTAAAAAGCCTTGAAAATGAGAAGTGCAGCTCAAGACATTCATCACCCTTTGACCTTTAACCTTCAGTGTTTGGCAGAGGAGAAAGCAGTTAGTGCTCGGCTGCTGGAGGAACGGGACCGTGCAGAAGCAGAGAGTCGAGAGAAGGAGACACGTTTCCTGTCTCTCTCAAGGGCATTGCAGGAAGCAACAGAGCAGAGAGATGAGCTGGAGAGAACCAATAAGCAGCTCCGTCTGGAGATGGAGCAGCTCGTCAACGCCCAAGATGACGTGGGCAAAAATGTACAGCTTGCTTTTTATCAATGCACTCATATAATATTTATTAACATTTATTTATTAATATTTATTTATATCGTAGTAATAACAAGAGCTTATTCTGTTCTAAAATAATTATGTTTTTCTTTCTTTATGTTTCCCTTTGTCACGCCTCTTCAGGTTCATGAGCTAGAACGTTCTCGACGGGCTTTGGAAACAGAAGCCCAGTCTCTGAAAGAGCAGACCCAGGAGCTGGAGGATGAGCTGGCAGAAGCCGAGAACGCTCGCCTCAGACTGGAAGTCACCCTTCAGGCTCTTAGAGCTCAGTTTGAGAGAGAGATTAGCACTAAAGAGGAGAAAGGGGAAGAAAAGAGGAGAGCACTCAACAAACAGGTAACTGCCTTCAGCAGAACGAAGAAGTGAAGCGATGAGATAATATTTGAAAAGAATTGATCTTGACCTCCTTTTCTTTCCTGCTCTATATTTGTTCCTTCTATCATTTGTTCAGGTGCGAGAACTTGAAACAATGCTTGAAGAGGAGAAGACTCAGAGAGCTCAGGCTTTGACTGTCAAAAAACAACTGGAGACAGAGCTGCAGGAGGCGGAGGCTCAGGTGGAAGCAGCCAATCGGGGTAGAGAGGAAGCACTAAGACAGATGAAACGTCTCCAGGTTCGTCAGTTTAATTAATCATTAAATAAACCACAATAAATGATAAAAATGGGTTGCTGCGAGTTGAGTGATTATAACTAGTTGTGCATCAGAAGTGATGTTTGGAATATTTATTGTAAACCAAAAGGCCAGATTTCATTAAAATAAACCAAAGTAGTCGTATAAAATTTATGAATCTAATTTGACCTGCAGGCTGACAACTGAAGAGCCCTGATGTGAATATTCAGTGTGTTCCTGTGTGTTTTTCAGACTCAGATGAAGGAGCTTATTCGTGAGCTTGATGAGACCAAGTTGGCTCGAGACGAGATTGTTGCCCAGTCAAAGGACAGCGAGAAACGGCTGCAAACGCTGGAAGCAGAACTATTACAGCTGACAGAGGTGTGTTACTATGCCTGTGTAACCCAGAAGATGTTTTAACTGTTTTGAGTCTCTTATTCTTTTTTTTTGCTCTTCTTTTGACATTCTCTCAGGAGCTGGCTGTTTCTGAGAGGCAGCGGAGACAGGCCCAACAGGAGAGAGACGAACTGGCAGATGAAATTGTCAACAGTACAGCTGGAAAGTCAGTATCTGTGCTTGTGCTGAGGTCCAGTGATGATGAAATTAAAATTTCCCCATTCTTACTTTCTTAATACATGTTCCTTGTCTTAATGTGCAAAATTCATAGGTCCACATTATTGAACTCTAGGCCTGGTTATTAAAAAAGTAAATAGGACTCATGTTGTGAAACTTTGTTTCCCCTGCAGATCTGCACTGTTGGAAGAGAAGAGGCGTCTTGATGCCAGAATCACTCAGCTGGAGGAAGAGTTGGAGGAGGAACAAAGTAATGCTGAACTACTAGCCGAGAGGCAGAGGAAGAGCACCTTACAGGTAGACAAAGAAACACACAAACACACACTATACTACCAGACAAACACACAGAGACAGAGCCTTTCTCTCGGTTTCTGTTAGGTTGAGACACTTACAGTTCAGATATCTGGAGAGAGGACGCTGGCACAGAAGAGCGAGAGCGCACGAGAGACTCTGGAGAGGCAGAATAAAGAGCTGAAAACTCGTCTCAGTGAGATGGAGGGGGCTGTGAAGGGAAAACATCGCCTCAGTGTCGCCGCCCTGGAGGCCAAGATAGAATCTGTGGAGGAACAACTGGAGCAGGAGAGACAGTAAGAAAACAGTGGGGGAGCTAAAGAAAAAACATGGAAGTCGAATGGACAGATGTCTTTCCAAAACAGTATAGTTTCTTATTCAAGTCAATTCAAATTAAGTCATATGATTGTTATAGCATTTTATACAATGCAGATTGCTTCAAAGCCGCTTCACATTAATAAACAGGAAAATAAAATTGTTAATGTTGTAAGATTTGACAGTTATGAAATTATTAATGGATTTCAACTGTAAAGCAGCTCTACTGAAGATAATAGTGTCAATATCTAGATCAATTTAACGTGCATAAATTATAAGACAAGTTCAATTCAGCTATAAGAGAAGCTCTGCAGAAGGCAAAAGTTTCATTATTCAGCTCAAGTAAGTTCAGTGTCGATTCAATTCAGTTCAATAACAGTGACGATGTTGAAATGATGTTCTCATCTGATAGTGTCAGTAATTTTATTGAATATGAATGGTCTTTTAAACCCCTTATTGCATGAAAAAAAAACATAAAAACGAGAAGTAGCAGAATGTCAGAACTGTTCTTTTACTTACAGTTCAGGTAGAGATCTAAACGGGATGAAAAGTTTCATTAAAAGTATTATAAAAGTGGCCTATATGACTTACATGTAATATTCCATGTGCTTAGAAGCCATTTGATAGCGTTGTGTGACAAACAAACTCAAATTATTCACTAAAAATCAAGCTTGATAGCCATGGTTACTATTAAATTTCATTGTATCTACAAGAGCATACAGTTTCTAAAAAAGCAAGAAAATGATGACAGATTTTTTTAAGGATCTAAATTTACTGTAAAGATCAAACCAGCAATGTGACTGTTTTGTGTGTCTTCTCTCCCTTTTCTCCCTTCCTAGGGAGCGAGCCATGGCCAATAAGCTTGTGAGGAAAACAGAGAAGAAACTGAAAGAAGTTCTGATACAGGTGGAAGATGAAAGGAGACATGCAGATCAGTATAGAGAACAGGTACTCCTCAAAAAAAAAATCATCAGTGTTTCTCAGACTGGAGAACTGTGTAGGATTTAGGCCTTCTTTAAAGCAATTCTCCATACAACATTTGGAGATCAGCCAAATCAATCAGCGTGAGATAAATCACATTAAAACAGTCCAAAATGATTATGAAATTAACTAGCAACATTAAGGAAAAAAAGGTAAAAGCCAAGGCAAAGGTAAAATACTGTGTAGCTCGTGGGAATGAATGAACTCATCCCACAAAGCATTGCTAATTATCGATTCAGTCTGTATTTCTTCTTTTAAAAGCATTTTCTTATCAGAAACATAATTGCTTATCTCTACAACAGCTTATATTACATAACATAAGTAACTAATGCTACCTTGCCAGCCTTCATTAACTTACAAAAACTCATCACATGATTTGCAGGATGCATAGGGTGATGGGTAGTATAGTACACATGGAATTGTACAGTTCTAAAATCTCTCTTTTTGTAGTTGGATAAATCTATGGGACGTCTCCGTCAGCTGAAGAGGCAGTTAGAGGAGGTGGAAGAAGAGAACTCTCGCTCCAACGCTCAGCGCAGGAAGCTACAGCGAGAGCTGGAGGAAATGAGCGACAGCATGCAGAGCATGAACCGCGAGCTCAACACTCTCCGTTCCCAACTCAGGTAAAGATTAGGATGGTTATTATGACAGTGCTATTTTAAGTATAAAATTCAAAGAGAGCAACACCGTGTCCTAACCAGACAGCAAAAAAGCAACAAGCAGCCCAGACCATGACAAGTCATTTTGCTAGTCACTTGGTATCATTTTTTTACAGTATGTAGCAAATATCTCCTCTAATTGGCTGTGACTGTCATGTCTGGCAGCAGTTTGCATTTAGTATGAACAGAAAAAATAGGAAACTTGCCACATGTTGTGCTTATAGGACAGTGAAAGATCCAGTCATTCTGTTCATACATAAATATATGTGCATGTCATCAAACCATTTCTTCCCTGTATGTGCATGTTTCATTCACTCATTGACTCATCTAATGTGTCTGATTGTGTGTCCATCCATATTTGTCTGTTTGTCTCCTACACCCACTCAGCGTCACAGAACGGCAGAAGTCAGAACAGTAGGTTTTCATGTGTGACCATTGTGTGCTTTGTTCCTCTCTGAGCAATTATCCTTTCTCCTCTTGATTCTAGTGGTGTGTAGAGGTGCCCTGTTGAGACTGTATAGGGGTGTAGAGGTGTCCTTTTTCAGTCCTTTGTAACTGATTTATTCAGAAGCATATAAAGATGGTGTAGTCTACATTGAAGTGTGGGTCACTTCCTGTTTATAGATGGTGATGAATCACAGATTCTCTCTTCCACCAATCATAGACTTAGTTTCACTCTTTCAGCGTCCTCTTTTTTCATTTCTTTCTTCCAGTTTGTAATCAGTGAACCCAAAAAGTATTTGGACACTTAATTGGGCAACAAAATATCATAACAAGTTGTTTTGTTTTGTTTATAGGACAAAATGTTTTAAAGCAAAACATATGACAAAAAAAGTTATTACTCTGCATTTTTTACACTGCTTGTGTTTTTGGTTTGGTTTGCTTGTTTTGTTTATTAGACAAAACATCTTAAAGCAATAGGCTATTTTGGCTTGTGTTGTTTTTTGTGCGTTTATAGCATTGGTCTCAAACTCAATTCCTGGGGCCAGTTTCAAAAACAAGTTTACCAAATAAGCCAGGTTTATGTCAGTTAGTCTGACTTATTGCCAGTTGATTTGGTTCAAAATAAGTCAGACTAACTGAAATAAGCCTGGCTTTTTTGGTAAACTTGTTTTATGAAACAAAACCCTGGAGGTCCACAGCTCTGCACAGTTTAGCTCCAACCCTAATCAAACACACCTGATCCAGCAAATCAAGGTCTTCAGGATCACTAGAAACTTCCAAGCAGGTGTGATTTGGAGCTGTTTGGAGCTAAACTCTGCAGAGCTGTGGCCATCCAGGAATTGAGTTTGAGACCACTGGTTTATAGGATAAAACATGTTAAAACAAACAATTTGACAAAAATGTTATTAAACAGTATTTTGGCTTTTGTTTTGTTTATAGGACAACTGTTTTACAGCAAAATGTTTTTGACAAAAAAAATGTTATTACACTGTTTTGGCTTGTTTTTTTGTGTGTTTTGTTTTTATAGTATAAAACATTTTAAAGCAAAACATTTGACAAAAAAGTTATTACACTGTAAAAATATTGTCAAATAACTTCTGATCTAAACAGCTATAGTGTGAAAATGTCTAGAAAAGTCCAAACTTGCTTTGATATTTTGTGTCGAATGCATATATAATGTTTTGGGGACACTGTATATGTATATTATATTTTGTGCATGAATTACAGTGAATTCTCTATTTCTGTGTTTGTGTCTCAGGCGAGCTCCGCTCCCTATCTCCATGCGTGCTGGCCGCAGGGCTCTGGTGGATGACCTTTCTCAGGAGAACTCTGATTCGGAGGATCCAGGTGCTTCTCCCACCCCGTCCAGCGGCCCGCCGGGTACCCCCACACCCTCAGACAACACCCTGGGCCCCCCTCCTCCATACAGCCTTACCGACGCTGAATAAGAAGGGGAGAGTGCGATAGATGGACAGTTTTACTGGTTTAACTTACATAGCTTTTGCAATCGTACACATAACAGAACATCCGTGCTGTCACACATAACTTGAAACTAGTTAATGTGATTTATTGATTTTAAATGAACAGATTAGCATGCAAGATGGAGAAAGACTGATGCAGTACTCTTATAGTACTATTTAAACCAAGCAAGCAGTGAGTAAAGACTGCAGTTTTTAAGTTGAGGAGAAAAGAAAACAACATTTCCCAGCATTCCTTGGGAAATACAATTACTGTATATCAATGCAGTATATCAGGCTTGTTGTGGCAAAATTATGACGGCCATCTCAAGCTCTCTCTCAATCAATCAAAAGCCATGTGTTTAGGAGAAATTTGCATGTTGATGGCAATCAAAGGCCATCGGGTATTGCACAGATGATCCACGATCAGGCTAAAATGCATCATCAAGCCATCAAACCATCAAAGCACTGAGAAACTTTCTCTCTCTCACTCCTAAAATAATGTAATGTTTTAAGAAATTGAGAGTTGAACAGGATCAAGGATGTCTCTTTGGTATTTTAGAATATCTCTGTGTTTAAATTTTAAAAGTGATAGCTCTACTTCAGATAAATAGACAACAATGCTTTTTGTTGTACATAATTAGGCAGAGATGATGATTATGGAAGCCCATTTCCACCCCAGTAAAGAAAAAAAAAGGTAATTGCAATTTTATGTCCCTACCTCAAATTTGATTCTCGTAATTGTGACTTTATATCTCACAATTTGACTATACCTTAAAATTGTGACTGTATATGTCACAAATGCAAGTTTGTTTTTCTCAATTGCGACTTTATAACTCACAATGTGACATTATATCTCAAAATGTGACTTCATATCTCACAGTGTGACTTCATATCTTGCGATTTCAATTTCCTTTTTAAACATTGTCACTTTACGTCTCACAAACAAGTTTGTTTTTTACAATTGCATTTTTATAACTCGCATTGTGATGTTATATCTCAAAATGTGACTATATCTCACGTCGCGACTTTATATCTCGCAGCTGTGAGTTTGTTTCCACTAATTGTGACTTTGTAACTTAAAATTTGACCTAATGTCTTTCTATCGTGCAGTATGATTTTATGGGCCAGATTTACCAAACAGGGCAAATTAGCGTTAGAGAGCAATTCCATAAAAGCGCCAATGGGAGGGAAAATTTTGCAGGTTATTTACTGACAAGATGCACATTAAAAAACACAGACGCAGCCAGATCATTTCCATAATGACCTGCGCAATCTACCAAGAGCAGCGCAAATTAATGTCTGCTTTAAGACATGCTTTGTTTGGGCGTTAAATAATGGCGCAAATACCAGTGAATTTTCAAGCGCATGTAAATCGCTTTGCATGATTCTTTTAAAGGGGTCATATGATGCTGCTAAAAAGAACATTATTTTGTGTATTTGGTGTACGGAAATGTGTTTATATGATAATGCGGTTTAAGTTTTCCAAAAACCCATTCTTTTCCCTCATATGTCATTATTGTTTCCCCCCCCTCCTATATGCCCCGCCTTTTTGAAACGCGTCGAAGCTCATCGTTCTGAAAAGCGAGGTTTGCTCTGATTGGTTAGCTATCTAGTGCGTTGTGATTGGCCAATACCTCAATCGTGTGACGGAAATGATTCCTCCCCTTACCATATTGTGATGCCCTGTCCGGCCGGAGCGACGAGACAAAAACATTAAAACCAATTATAAATGAGGCATTTGTTGCCATCCAGTGGGGACATAATTACGGATAATAATGACTTATAAACTGTCTTTTTACTCGTTGCATCGCGCCGTGTAAACATAAACCATGTCTGCATTTGTGATCAAAAATGACAAACAACAAGTGCTACTCCAAACTGCCCAAAACTCGCGTTTGAATCATCATTGAAACTATTTAAATATAAAAAAACTTACTTACAATCTGTGAGCCAGAACAGCCGGCATTGTAGTCTACTCTCCCATTATCAGGAAACAGTCCTCCATAAAATGCGCTTCACACATCTGAATATTTGGTTTAAACTGTTCCGGAACAGTGTTGTAAATAAAACTTAAACACTGATTTCTATTTTTGGAAGGCCAAACAAAGTAATTTAGCTTTCACAACAAAACACACAGCACCTTCACGACATGGCAACAACAATACTACAGCGAGAATAAAAGTTACACCTTCTTTCTTTGCGTGAACATTTGGTCGGCGTTATGCAAATCTTCCCACATTGTAACGTAGATGTGTTAGAACGAGGCGTTTTAGGTAGGCGTGGTTGATTCTTAACTTTTATAAAGAATATCTCTTTGGATTTGAGTCTTTGCAACTTTACAGATCTTCTTTATGCACCAAGAGCTTGTAACACTCCAAAGAGAAAGGAAAAATTAAAATCGCATCATATAACCCCTTTAAATACTTACCTTCCATAAATTTACCGATTGAAAGAGAAACTCCTACAAATGCATATTAAATAAGGTGAGTCGCAAAAATAACTGTGCCCACGCCTTTTCAGCGCTAATTTCCCACTGCGTGTCTTTAGTAAATCCTGACAGTAGTTTTTTAACTCCAAGTGAGGGTTTGTGCTGGCGCAAGCTGATAGTAAATCTGGCCCTATATCTCATAATTGTGACTTTATATCTCACAGCACATTTTAAACTTTGTCACAGTTATCTTTTTGATTTTTTACTCTGAGGTAAAAAGGGGCTTCCATAGATGGCAATTTACATGCACAAAGCTATGATTGTATAAAACAAAGACAGGCAAGTGAGAAAGAGAAAAATGCTTTTCTATTAAATTAATATGCTACAAATTTGAGCTGTCCATTATAGCTTTTACATCTTAGCCATAACCTGACCATAAGAAAAAAATGAGGATACAGAAAATAAAAAAAAAATGCATAAAAGGTCAAACAGGTACTGGACTTATAGCAGAAAACAAAAGAAAAGCAGCCAAAGCTGACAGATTTCACCTCCATGTAGATTTAACAGTAACAATATTTGAAATATACCTGCTGTGATCTCATTCAAACTTTAGTATTCAGTTCAACTCCCTATTGAGTTCAGGGTATCTGCGCTGCAGATCGAACCCTCTTAGATACTGTGCGTAGATAGTTAGGTAGCTCTAAAGGGACGCTTTTGTTAGTAGTGACATAGATAGGTAGTTAGGATTTCTTAATTTATGTCTTAACACATCAGCTCCAGTTTCAGACTACTGACTTGTTGTAATTTTGATCAAATAAGAGAATTCCAGTATGCAGTCTATTTATTTTGTTTTGTATTGATTTTTTGTCTGCACATAGACATGTCATGGTTGTTGTATAGTTTGCAGTCTTAAGTGAAAATGAGGCGAAATGAAAGAGAATTTGAGGGTAAGGATGGGTTTACAATTAGCAGGGTATCAGTCAGTAACACTGGACAGATTAAAAAATACATTTTCACTAAATAAGCTGCAGCGGACCTCAAAGAATATAACACATCAAACTCAAATAACACATCCGTCAATATGGTTTTGACGCTGGGCAAGAATGAGAAGTCTGTTATCAGGATTTCTGAGAGTTTCTATGTCATGGTGTGAACTTGGAAGATATAAACATATAATATCTTGCCAGTTTTTCCCAGGGTTTGAAGGCTGCTAGTTATTACTTATCTCATTATATCAATGTAACTTTTTTTTTTTTATCAAAAGGACATATTGTGTTTTTGTTTGTTCATTTTTGGGGGGGGGGGGGGGGGGGGAATGTGTAAATCTTTATGGTCAAGCATTTGTTATACACAATCTGGGGCGTATGGATGACTAAAGGGACATTATTTTAGCTGTATGCATGTCAACAGTGCCTGTAGAGTCCATTGAAAATCAGTGAAATAATAAGAACGAGGTCTGGAATTTGATAAATTGCAATATTAGGTCTCCCTGAACAGCAATCTGACTCAGACATCATTCTCATAGATACTTTTTAGATTACAATTGTTGATTGGTTGATGAATTCATGACAGATGAAAGTTTCCTTAACCTTCACTACACGCAAGTCTCTAATATTGTAATTCATAGATATTGTATGGTGATGAGCATTTTAATACACTGCTCCTGACTTACACATGCTAAACTGTGAATAATAATCGTTTGTCACCATTAAGTATTAGAACATATTTAAGATCTGTTCAGCCTGTGAAATTACAATTTGATTCGCTGAGGCACTGAGGAGTTTATTACACTGTTATTACCGCAGTTATTAATACCGCAACAGTATCTGTCCTATAAATCGGAAAGCAGGGTTTTCGTACTAGATCATCACTGTACGTAAAATGTCTGTAATAGGTTATATAGATCCATTTTGATACTTGAATTGTTTTATTTGCCCCAATAATGTTTTATTTAATGTATTTTTAAAATTCTGATCTCTAGAATCAAGATGGATTTGTATTTAGTTGTAAAATGTTGACTGAAAGGGAGGAAACCACGCTGTTAAGACAAAAGGATAGGAGCGCACACACAAGCCAAAAAAAACATTGTTTTTATTCTGCTTATGTGTCCATGTTCCTAAATTACATCTGCCTATAATCTGACTGTTTGCCTTTCAAGCAGCTCAACATTGCTGCTAAAAATGTGGTTTGTCACTGACAAATGTACGAGTCATTTTAATTGATTTGTACATTTAGCGGAAAGATTTGCAGAGCTGTTCAAACTCAAAAAATCAATTTGGAGAGCATTCGAAGTCGTGTTTCTCTGAATCCTAAATTTTAGGTTAATAAATGAGCCTCGTTATACTGAACCTGTGCTTTATAATGCAGCTTTGAACCGGTGTGAGATGAGTGGACAATAGCAGAGAATATGTATGAAAAGGAATTAAAACTCCAGCGGAGAAACATGTTTGTATCTGAAGTGTTTCTGAAGAGGACTGTGTGCTTTTTTGCATTTGTGGAACTTGAATTTTTAACCATGTTGTTTATTTGATCTTTTGCTTTATTTTGCTATAATGATAAATTGAGACTGGGGTGAATTTTAATATACCATTGGTTTTGAAATCAGTGTGGTTTATTTTCACACTAACACACTATCGATTCACCATCAGCATAGTGCCACATAAAATTACAATGAAGGAATCAAATGAATCATCAGTTTATTAACCAAAAATAGAAATCACAGTTGAATTGGACAAATTATTAGACATTTAAAATAGTTTTACAGTATGCTAAGTTTAAAAACATGGTTATATCTAAAAATAAAATAAATTAATAGTAAATGAATAAATTAATTAATCAATAAATCGCTTTTCAAATGAATAAATAGATATTTAAAACTTCATTTTACATTTAAAAGTGTAGTTAAGTATAACAATAAATCACTTTAAATTGATAAATAAACAGACATTTAAAATTTCAAAGTTTAATTCATGTTCATAATGTAACTTAAACGCAAAAATAAAATAATATATTAATAACTTTTAAAGCAATTTTTTAAGCCTGTCCAACCATATTGGACCAAAGACAATGAAACACTGAACTGATGGCCAGTCCATCACAGGGCTCTTTAAATACAATAATTTTACATTTGAAAGAAATGACCATTAAATATTTTTTTTTTTCCCTTCAATGTTTATGTTACAATACTCATACAGTTTTTATTACAGAAAATATTCAATTTTTCACACCACAGACAAGAACATTTCACAGAAATGATCATAAAATCACAAAAGTGTAAAAATCAAACATCCCCAGGTACAATGAAATTCATGAAAACAACAATTACTGTCCATTGACTGATCAGTACTTTCCAAATGTATTATTCATGCTATTTACCTCTTCCTCTGCCACAATATTACTAAACAACCAATCATCATCTAGAGGTGGAGTCGGAATTGGAGTGGGGTGGAGCTTATGCAGTGTGGCTGGGAAAGATCTAGCCACGCCCTCAAAGTTGTGACTGCCTCTGAATTTTGTGTAAAAACACGAGTCTTCTTTATGATAACAAAAGCCTTCAAGGCAGCATGTTATCGGGCATTGGGGGCCTGATAAAGTCTGGTTGAGATTCTCAACCTGCACAATGTTTTTGTCAACATTTCTGATATCAGTTTCTTGCATCATAATCTGATCTGTACTTGTATAGTTCTTGTATGAGCTTTTTAGAGGTTGTTGTTCCCAGTCGTCATGAAGAATCCTTTTGGATTGGTCCAACTGTCTCTCAAATCCTGGGAACATGTGGTTGCTTGAAACATTACCATCCATGACAGAAAAATCTGTATCTAAATAACAATCCTCCTTTCCATTCGTCTTCATGCAAGGTTCAGCCTGACCAAACCGGTCTTCTAGAATGATATTGTGGTTTATAGCATAGTTTATTTGATCATGATGGAAACTACGTCTATGTGGCTCTTGACTACAGAGAACATTAGCAAAAAATGAATGACCCGTTTGGCCCAAATTGGACATGGAGTTGGTGGCCTCACCACCAGAACCTGTTAGGTTCTCTAGATCTGAATCCAGAGAGCTTGGAAACTCACATGTTTCCTGTAAACATCGTTCATCCTCTTCACTGTGATCCATCCACTCAGCCATTTTATCCAAGAGGTCAAGGTCATCCACCATATCCATTTGGAGACTCTCTACGATGGTGGCATCTTGCATTTGGTTCACATTGTGCTCTGCATCTATGAGCATCTGAACCTCCAAATCACATGAATCCAAAGACAAGAGTGAAACCACCGGAGAAGGAGGTGACAGGTCTTGAACATCAACGTCTGTGGGGAGCAACTTCACGTCATGGTACTTGGTGAGATATGGTTTCGAATATGTTCTTGTTCTTTCAATGGACCCAAACCAGGAGGACATGCTGTCCTCTAGGAGACTGTCGTTCATTTGTGTCAAGCTTTCAAAATCAGTAGATGCTGGCTGCCTTTCGAAGCTGAAGCTGAAGTCGATGTCCTTCTCCATTGAGCTTTCAGGGTTGTTTTTCAAAGCTTTGCCGTCTTTCTCAGTTCTCGGATTTCTTCCTCTACTGTTGGAGAACTTGCACGGTGAGAAACTTTTATCAGCCACATGGGTGTCCAAAAGATTGTCCAATGTCCAGAGGTCACACACATCCTCTTGTTGTTCAGGAAGCGCTTCGGTTTTGTCAGCATTTATACAAGTTTCAATAGCTTAGAAAACAGAACAAGGAGTCATCAAACTTATACCAAACCAGAACAAACCGGTTTTGAAAAAAAAAAAGTAAGTTTTACCTTTTTTTGAAGGTTTGGGTGACTGGTCTGTGACTTCTGTTACAATGTGAGATAGTCTGGGAGTTAGATGATCGGGGGGTTTATCAGTTGCAAATAAAGCAGACGCCAGCTGATGGTTCGCTGCCTCCATTTCAGCAAATTTTCTGTGTAGAGGCAAATGGAATATAATTATAATTTTTCAGATATTTCAATTATGTAGTTATTAAAATATATATATATAGAATATATATATATATATATATAATTAATAATACAGTCAAAAAATGTGGGTGGGGTCGTAAAAGTTTATTTTGTAGAAATAAAAAGACATTTAATTACACAAGATCACATTCAATAACAAAACTGACAGTAAAGACATTTTAAAGAAATCATGGTCCCAAAAAATAACTGTTATTTTTTAACTTTCGGTTATTAAAGAAATCATGAATTAAATATATATATATATATATAATATATAAATAATGTATAACAGTAATAATAAAAAGAAACATTTCTTGAGTGCCAAATCAGCATACTGAATAAAAAATAAAACAAAGGTTATTGCAACTTTTTATCTCACAATACTGACTTTTTTCTCACAATTGCAAGTTTATATCACACAATTTTGACTTTATAAAGGTCAGAATTGCGTGATATGAATTCACAATTCTGACTTTTTTTTTCACAGAATTGCGTGATATAAAGTACAATGCGAGTTATAAAGTCAGAATTGCGAGATATAACGTCACAATTTAGACATTTTTTCACAGAATTGCGTGATATAAAGTCACAATGGACAGATTTAAACTCGAAATTGCGAGTTATAAAATCAGAATTGCGAGATGTAAAGTCACAATTGCGAGTTATAAAGTCAGATTGCGAGATGTAAGTCACAGTGCAAGTTATAAAGTAAGAAAATTGTGTGATATAAAACTCAAAATTGTGAGTTATAAATAAGGAATTGTGTGATAAAAATCAAAATTGCGAGGACGTTATAAAGATGTGGTGATATATAAAAGTCACAATGCGAGTATTAAAAGTCAGAAGTGCGAGATTAAAGTCACAATTTTGAGTTGAGTAAAGTCAGGAATTGGAGATATAAAGTCCACAAGCGGAACATTTTTTTCACACAGAATTGCGTGATATAAAGTTGCACGATTCGCGGTTATAAACGTCAGAATGGCGAGAATAACGTCACAATTCGGAATTTTTTCACAAAAATTGCCCGTTGATATAAAAGGGCACGATTGCGCGTTATAAAGTCCGAATTTCGAGATATAAAGTCACAATGTGAGATATAAAGTCACAATTCTGAAACATTTTTCGCATCAAAATTGTGTGATTATAAACACAATTGTGAGTTATAAAGTCAGAATTGAGATATAAAGTCTGAATTGTGAGATATAAACTCGTAATTGTGGATAATAAAGTCAGAATTGTGAGAGATAAAAGTAAGACTAACGAATTAGTGAGATATAAAGTCGGAATTGCGAGTTATAAAGTCAGAATTGCGAGTTTTAAAGTCAGAATCGCGAGTTATAAAGTCAGAATCGCGAGATATAAGTCAGGAAATTGCGAGTTATCTAAAAGTCAGAAAATTGCGACGTGATTAAAGTCAGAATTGCGGAGAGTTAAAGTTTAATAATTGCGGTTATTAAAAGTCAGAATGATGAGTTATTAAAGTCCGAATCGCGAGTTATAACGTCAGCATTGCGAGTTATAAAGTCAGAATTGCGAAATATAAAGTCAGAATTGCGAGTTTTAAAGTCAGAATCGCGAGTTATAAAGTCAGAATCGCGAGATATAAAGTCAGAATTGCGAGATATAAAGTCGGAATTGCGAGATATAAAGTCGGAATTGTGTGATATAAAGTCAGAATTGCGAGTTATAAATTCAGAATTGCTAGTTATAAAGTCAGAATTGCGAGTTATAAATTCAGAATTGCTAGTTATAAAGTCAGAATTGCGAGTTATAAAGTCAGAATTGCTAGTTATAAAATCAGAATTGCGAGAAGTTATAAGTCACAAGTGCGAATATAAAGTTCACAATTGGAGTTTAAGCGTCAGATTGTGAGTATTAAAGTCAAGAATTGCGAGTTATAAAGTCACCATTGCGAGTATAAAGTCACACATTGCGAGTTATAAAGTAAGCTGTGTGAAGAATCAAATGGCGCGTTATAAAGAATTGTGATATAACCACAACTGCGAGTTATAAAGTAGAATGCAGAATAAAGTCACAATGTGAGATATAAAAGTCAGATATGCGAGTTATAAAGTCAGAACTTGCGTGAGATAAACTATCAATGCGAGCCTATAAGTCCATTTTGAGGGGGGAGGGAGATCTAGAGATGTTCTCAGAATTGCGAGTTTATATCTCACCAATTCTGACTAATAATTCGCATTGCGTGTTATTAAAGTTATAATGCGAGATATAATTGCAAATTCTAAGAAAAGAAAAGTCAGTTATATCTCGCAGTTCTGACTTTATTTCTCAGAATTGCTATTTTACATCTAGCAATTGTGAGTTTATATCAGCAATTATGAGAAAAAAAGTCAGAATTGTGAGATAAAAGTCGCAATTACCTTTTTTTTTTTTTATTCAGTGGCGGAAACGGGCTTCCATAGCTTTGCCATCACAGGAATAAATGAAATTTTTAAATATATTAAAATAGAAAAGTTATTTGACATTGTAAAAATATTTCACAATATTACTGTTCTACTGTATTTTTGATCAAATAAAAGCAGCCTCGGTGAGCATAAGCTTGATCTTTGAACAATATGAATATATCCAGTATAACACACCTCTGTATCATGTTGTGCAGAAACCTGCGATGATTGACTTGTCGTTTTGATGGCTTGTTTTTACGTGGTCTTTGCAAAGTCCTCATCATGTGACCAGCTGCTGAAGTCACAAAAGTAAAAAGATCACGGCCCCATGGCACTCCAGACTCCAACCCCGGTTCAAAGGTCAAAATACTGGATGGACGCATAGCTTTGGAAATAGAATGAGGACAAAATATAAGCATGACAGAGAGAGATCATATTCAACATCAGATTGAGTAACTTTTCTAAATTGTCAAAGAATGTCAAAATAGCTTTTCAACATTTTGGTTTGCAATCATGTATCACAAAAACTAAAGGAGCAGAACTACTCCAACACTGCATTAAAACAAGATTTAGATCTCTAAAACCTGATGGTAACCAAATTAAATCTTTCTATATGAAAGCCAACTTACCTTCTGTTGCTCAATAAGAATCCACTTTGAAATGATGTGCACAGAGAAGCAAAAGGCTTTGCACAGGTATGACCTGCTGACCAAGAAACCGAGAGAGACCGAGAGAGAGAGAGCGAATGATGAGGGGAGCGTGGCATCGATTCATTGATGATGCCACAGAATGAGTGATTCTTTGTCTGCTTAGAGAAAGGATGGCAAGACAGCACCATTAAAGAGGACAGAGAAGTGCAGCGAAATAAAAAGAAAAGCAATTACCTACAAGTCAACTGGTTTGGGCCGTGTGCTCTCTTTAAGCATTGTCAAAAACTGCGCTTGTTAAGTGTTAGCGCACCGGTTAAGCGCTTAACGGGCCTTTCATTGATCTCTTTAATCTCGGATCCTCATTAACACATTCTCCTGTCTGAGAGCTCTGCTGGTTGCCACAGACAAATTGCCTTCACTTTTCAGCCCTCAGACAAAAGGTTGTTTTTACATATCTATGGGGGCGTTCAACATAATGGAACGAGGTCCAGAAGACAGGAAATATAACATGATTCATAGCAGCAGATACATATTCATTTTAACTGTGCATGCTTAATTTATGACGCCAAAGAAAATGGAACATTCTATACCCACATATAGCATTTATATTTGAAATTATATCCATAGTTCATTTAAAAGGAAAGAATTCTGCTGTGATGTATGTATGTTCTCTGTTGGACAATTGTTAATTGACAAATTAAATTAGTGCCAAATATGTCCATAGTGAAAAATGGGATAGTTCACCCCTAAAAATTAGAATTTTGTCATAATTTACTCACCATCTGGTACAAACTGTTGGAGAGCTTCCTCTCTATGGAACATTTATTTATTTATTATTTTTTTTAAAGTAATGAGCAAGACACCAAAAGTGTAGTTTTATTTAAAGAGTACAGGAGAAATAGATGCATCAGGTTGATAGCATTCAGTTGTGCGAACAGTATTTATCACACACTTAAACATTTTCACAATCTGCATAATTGACAAAAATTACAGGCTTTATTGAAAAAAAAAGCATACTAATAGCATATTTACTATTTATTCATTACCCTTAATCCTGTGTCCTTCACAACAACCTCCCTTCATATAATGAAAAAAGAAAGTCCAAAAGGTATTTCTGGTCATGTTAATAAGATTGAGAAAAACATAAAAGTGTTTAAGAAGACCGACAAGCCGTGTTATTGTAATGGATATTCATATACTATTCACATTTAAGTTGGTTTTAAATTTAAATTCAGTGTCATTACCTTTGTAGTCGTTTGTTTTATGTTCTTTTTATAGTTGCTATATTTCTATTATTATATATTTCTAGTTATAGCAATTTTCGAACTTTAGCTTATTATTTCAGGTTTGAGTTAAAAAGCTGGTCAGTGTTGCTAATATTAATTACATAAGTTTTCCTCTAATGCATATTTTATCTCGCTTTATTGAAATAAATAAATTAAACAAGTCGTTTTAGTTACTAACATCACAGATGGTTCAATTGGTAATATCATCTTGTTTGACAGTTGTAGTTTATATGAATCATCTTGGTCCATTATCATCAGCATCTGGTAACCTTTGCAGTGGTCTGGGACAGGGGATTCTCCTATATTTAGTACAATACACACACACACACACAGTCAGCCAGTTTCTCGCGGTTTTGAAGATACTCAAGCTTCAGCCTGGTGTTACAATGTCCTTCTCTCAAGTTTAACATTGGTGAGCTTCATACTTCATATTGTGCATCTGATTTCTGCATTTAAATTTGTATGATTATCATGCATTAGCTAATGCTTCTCTCTTTTACAACTTACATTACCTGGTTGCCCATGTGTATGTTCCATCCAAGGTCTGTCAGCTGAGACGTGATAACAGGCGTTATCATCACAATGCCATTCTTGCTACATGGAACACTTTGATCCCACAGAACAACAGTCCGATTGTTATGTTTGAGCGATCAGTCTGCTTGGTTTACAAGAATCAGTCAGAGGGATCCAACAAAGTGAACCTTGTGATTTGTCATTCATTCTGAAACAGGACAGCTACATGGTGAGTTACTGTAAGCAGTGTGTTTTCTATCTATTCTCTATTATCTATCTATTATTATACTCGATGTAATTTGTGAAAAGCGAGACAACTAAAAAAAAGAATAGGGAACGAGTTGCCGATTAAATGACTTTTAGATCTGACCAAACCGATGTGCACATTTCAGTGTAATAACATACTTATTATCCTTGTGTAGTGGTCATCATGAACAGAGCATGGGTTTTGTTCAAATCCCATCCATACATCTCCAATGTGGTGGGATACACGACGCTTTTTGCCACAGCAGACCTCATTCAGCAAAGCATGGTGGGAAAAGCTCAGGGCAAAGGGACAGTTCACAAACTGGATCGAGAGGGACAAGATCCCTCCAACACTTCCATTGAGGAATTTACTGTGGCTGGAGAAGCAAAGACAGATGATGATAGCAAAATAAGGGACTCAGAAGGAAATAAAAAAGCATCAGCTCCAGTACAACATGCTCCACAGCTTCACAGCATCAACTGGGCCCAGACTGCTCGGGTGGCACTGGTTGGGTTCTGTTTTCATGCCAACTTCAATTACCATTGGCTTCGTGGACTGGAGAGGATGTTTCCAGGAGGAGGGTTCAGAAGAGTGTCACTTAAAGTGTTTCTGGACCAGCTATTTGCAGCTCCTATGACAATAAGTGCTTTCTACATTGGTGAGAACCAGGGGATTTTCATCATACTTCCACTTCTACTTTCATAATTGAACGAAATCAAGGCATAAATATCTGTGCATATGAATTCATAGTTGGAAATGTTTTACTACAAGTGTTTATTACACTTCTAAAGGGCTGAGCACATTGGAGGGCGCAGAGGATCCCCTTGAAGACTGGAGAACTAAATTTTGGACCTCTTATAAGGTAACCAAAAGGAACACAGGAAGAACACTAGAACTATTCAACATAAATGTAAATATTAGGGATGCACCGATATGAAAATTTTGGCCGATACCGATAATTCTTTATTTTTGAAAGCCGATAAATTTATATCCAAATTGTTATATACTTTTTGAGAGCCTGATTACAAAAAAGGTCTCATCATTAAAAGTCACATCCCAAACACTTCAACATAAGCAGCCTAGTTTGAACGGTGTACGTTTAAAAAATATTACCAAATTTAGTCATAAAAAAGTCTTACAAATAAATAAAATAATGCATAAATAATGCAAACAAGTCACTGGACATCATTACACGTGTAAAGAATCAAAATGAATGAACCATAGATCAATAAAACGGAATAGCTTCTGCACGGACAATTAAATAATTTTAATTACTAAACCATATTGCTGATAGAAAAATACAAGTGGTTGTTATTAATAATGTATCAATGATTTTGAAAATAACAAATTAATACCACTGTTTTAAATAGCAGCCGTTGAGCTGCACGTGCTGAAGCTGAAGAGCTGAATGAACATGGTAAACTGAAGCATTTTGCTGGCAGCTTATTTAACTCAAGGAAATGCATCCTGAGATTAATATTAATACAAAATAAACATAATATTACAACTTATATGTACAAAATGATGCAGTTATTGCGTGCTATAGTCAGAATGTGTGATCCTGTTGTGGATGCGCTCTTCCCATATCAACGCGCTGAAACACAGCAACTAAACCCAAAGAATGCACAACGTTTTATTATAATAATGTTCTCATTAGAATGTTATATACACAACATTCCCAATCATAGCTATTAATGTTGTGCACTGCTGTTTTAGCTGCGTGCGCTGAGCTAAAGACGATCACCGGTAAACTGAAGCGCTCTTTTAACTTAATCAAATGCATTCTATATGAGAGAAATCAAATATACATCAAATAAACACAATATTACAACGTACAATTGCACAAAAGGCTGCAAACGAACAGCGCGCATCTGAAGTGTCTCTGAAGGAAATAATGCATTATTTATCGGCTTTAAGATATCGGCCAAATTTTCTTATCAGGCCGATACCGATAACAGAAAAAATGAGCATTTATCGGCCGATACCGATATGGTGGCCGATATATCGTGCATCCCTAATAAATATTAAAGGTTCAGGATCAATTCTGACACACTGATTTACTTTTTTCCCTCTCTCTCTCCGGTAGACTGGAGTAGTGTATTGGTCAACAATGCAGGTACTGTTAGTCCATCCATTTGTTCATATACTTCTGTTCATCTGTTTCTAAGAAGTTTCCTCATTTTCTCCCTAAAATGATATTCTTCATGTCTCAGGCTGTGAACTTCTCGCTGATCCCGCCGGTGGCTCGTACTGTTTTTGTTGGAGTAGTCGCTCTTGGCTGGACTGTCTTCTTGTGTCATTTCAAGCAACAGAAGAGTGACTTCCTGATTTAGGCTTTATTCTGCAGCTGCTTGGCTTTGAATTTAGCCAAAACATGGACTGTTCTTTAATCAACATATGCAACATACAATGCATATATGCAACTATGTATATATTGCATATAAGGGATGCAATAAATCTGGCTGATGTTTTAAACAACATGCAATCTGAGCAAATAATTTAGCTTGTTCTATTGGACTGGATTATTTCTTAGCCCCGAAATGGTGGTAGCGAAAGATATTTACTTCCACACTGTGACAAAAATTTGAGTAAAACAAGTTATCAAAAAAGAAAAAAATGTGGACTTGGTGCATTGGTTGTTGATTTTGATATGTGGGAAGTATACAGATGAATCATTCACAAAAATAACTAAAACCAGAGTTTAGAAAATAGTTTGGGTGAATTTTAATTTCATGCTGATTTCATTTTATTCATGATTCATGCTTAGGAGAGAGATTTTATAGATTTATTGAAATAAAACAACAGGGTCTAGATATGATGGGGAAATCAATGATATTATGATATCTATCTATATTATAAGAATATTTATATATATTTTTTTTTTTTTTTTTTTTTTTTTTTTGAAAAAAAATACTGTGGCTTGTCTGTGCAAAAGTTTAATGTAGTTAAGTTTATTCAGCCTGCTTAAAGGGGTCATTTGATGTTGCTAAAAAGAAAATTATTTTGTGTATTTGGTTTAATGAAATGTGTTTAAGGTTAAAAAAAACATTATTTCCACATACTGTACATTATTATTTATACTCTATGCCCTGCCTTTCTGAAACACATAGATTTTTACAAAACTCATCATTCTGAAAAGCGAGGTGTGCTCTGATTGGCAGCTATCCAGTGCATTGTGATTGGCCGATTACCTCAAGCGTTTGACGGAAATGTTACGCACCTTACCATACTTTGATGCCGTGTCCCGGAGCGACGAGACCAAAAACATTAAAACCCATTACAAACAAAGCATTTCTTGCATCCAGTGGGGACATAATACGGAGTATAATGCCTTATACTTTTATAATTTATGCTTTTACACATTGATCGACGCGCAGTAAAACATAAGAACCATGTTTCATTTGGCTTCTTGGTGGTTCTGAATAGAAATTGTTGACAAACAAGATTGTGTGTGTAGTATCGTTGCTACACTGTCAAAGCTCGCGTTTTGAATCGTTCAGGGGCAAATCCTTTAAATGAAACCTACTTACAGTATGTGCGTCAGGAACACCGGCATTGTAGTGCTTCTCCTCAGGTCAGGGTTAAAACATATGTCTCCAGTTTTGTGTATTGAGTAATGTGTGTGTGTGCTGCACACATCGAAATTGGGTTGAAGTGTCCTGGAAACAGTGTGTAAAGACAATGTTATTTTTAACCATCTGATTTCTAGGTAATGTGACTGGTCCAAAAAAGAGCCGGCGGCTTGAGTGAGCAGAGGCTTGCGGCAACCACAGGTGATGACCCCGCGCTGGACTCGTCCACGGTGAAACCGAATCGATGACCACAGCGTGAAGTTGATGTATTTTCTCAGCAACCAGCACAGATCAGCTCCAGGCAAGACAAAGCGGATATCGTCCTCTTTTGGAAGGCCAAACAAAGTAGTTTCTCTTTCACAACGAAACACACAGCAGCAACAATACTACAGCGAGAATAAAAGTTACGCTTTCTTTCTTTGCGTGAACATTTGGGCGGCGTTATGCAAATTTCCCCACACAGTGACGTAGACATGTGGGAGCGTGTTAGAACGAGCGTTTTAGGTGTGGTTGATTCTTAACTTTTATAAAGAATATCTTTTGGATTTGAGACTTTAGTCTTTGAAAATTTACAGATCTTGTTTATGCACCAAGAGCTTGTAACACTCCAAAGAGAAAAGAAAAATTGAAATCGCATCATATGACCCCTTTAAAAATTGAAAATTTAATTTTTGTAATTTTAGCCTACCAGCCACTAAGATTTCCTGAAAACACCAGCAAATTTAATTTCCCCTCAAAACATTAAAGATTACACTAAAGACGTACTCATTGTTAACCTCGTAGTCACCCTCGTTTAGACTTTATGTAGCTAAGATAGAGACCGCGCTGGTGTGAGTATTTGCCTTACATTTGAATCTATTTGTTTGGTTAAACGCGCTTTAGAATGACTTTTAATAATATACTTAACAATGTTGAAGTGTGTTATCTCTGTATGACAAACCTTGCTGTAACCATCCATACCAGCAGCAAGCGCACGATTTTTCAATGACAGGAAGCCTGCACCAATCCGGACGCACCTTTCCTATCACATGACTCATGGCGTTCCGTAATCTCGCTATACGTCCTCTCGCGAGCTTTCCTTTTCCCTTTTCACTCTGAGTCCAAGATGGTAGGTAGCTTGATTTCTTATGGAATATACCAGTGTCCAAAATCTACCTCCATCTTCAGCTGTATCTCTTCTAATTCTGCCGCAGATGATGTGTAGGAGCATAACATAGTGCTACAAGTCAAAAAATATGTGTATTGTGTGTGTATTTAATAAGTACATGTCGGCTAGCGCACATCGGGCCGCGAAGCGAAGATTCCCATTCGTGTGTCGCGTGTTAAAATACTTACAGATGTCTAACGACAGAGTGTCACTGTCAATTATTAAGATTTTGTATACCCAGATATTCATAACATATTTGCTGATTTTTCATTTAAGTTGCCTAGACGCTAAATCAAACTCGTGTTGGCTAAGCTAATTCTGTAGATGCGGTTCTCTGAGCCACACGAGTTACAATGTATCTGAGACAAATGTATTAATATGAGCGTTATGAAGTTATCTTCATTTCACGTTGGTTTTGTAGTTATTATAGCCATTATTTATCAAATATGCATCATTGTGGCTAGTTAATATTTAAGTTATTTGCTAGTGCAATCTATTGAGAACGTGCTCAATATGACACTGCCCCACGTTTTATATAATGATTTTTTTTTATTTGTGTGTAATTGATTATTGTGTTTGAATCTAAAAGGGAGTTGACATCAGACACAACAAGGACCGTAAGGTTCACAGGAAGGAGCCCAAAAGTCAGGATATTTACCTGAGACTCTTAGTCAAGGTAAGAACCATAATGAAACTTAAAGGGATAGTTCACCCAAAAATTTAAATGTGATGTTTATCTGCTTACCCCACCGGGCATCCAAGATGTAGGTGACTTTGTTCCTTCAGTAGAACACATATGATGATTTTTAAGTCCAACCGTTGCAGTCTATCAGTCATATAATGCATAGCAATGGTAACAAAATCTATGGGAGTAAAAAAAACATCCAAATCCAAATCCAAATTAAACCCTGCGGCTCGTGACAAAACATTGATGTGTAAAGACATGAAACGATCGGTTTGTGCCAGAAACCGAACAGTTATATAATTTTTGACCTCTAATACACCACTATGTCCAACTGTCTTTGGGCGTGCGCACGGCATCCGGTGCGTGAGGTGTGTACGCGGTCTGGCGTAGTTTACGCAAGCGCCGGAAGTGATCTCTCACGCGTATACGTCACTCATTGGTTGCACAGTCATTGTAGGTGCCCAAAGACAGTTGGACATAGTGGTGTATTAGAGGTAAAAAATGATATAAATATTGTTCGGTATCCCCGGCTCTTTTTTTTTTTGTGTCTTAGGACATCAATGTTTCGTCACGAGCCGCAGGGTTTAATTTGGATTTGTCTGCATGTTTTTTTACACTCGTAGATTTTGTTACCATTGCCATGCATTATACGACTGATAGACTGCAACGGCTGGAGTTAAAAATCATCATGTGTTCTGCTGAAGAAACAAAGTCACCTACATCTTAGATGGCCTGGGGGTAAGCAGATAAACACAAATTTAAATTTTGGGTGAACTATCCTTTAAAAAAAAAAAAAAAAAAAAACAAAAGAAAAAAAACAAAAAAAAAAAAAAAAATTTTTTTTTTTTTTTTTTTTTTTTAATTTTAAAACAAAAAAAAAAAAAAAAAAGGCTGATATGCATAAGTTGTCTGTTTGTTGCTTTAATTTTATACCAATGCAATTTTGTTGTTGTATTGTAGTTGTACAGATTCCTGTCTCGTCGTTCTGATGCTCCCTTCAACAAGGTCATTCTGAGAAGACTCTTCATGAGCAAGACCAACCGCCCCCCTCTGGCCTTGTCCCGACTGGTGAGTTTGAGCCCCCGTTTTTCTCCTGTATATGCACATCTCATGTGCGTTTGCCCTGTTGTGTTAGGCCTTGTCACTTGAGTAAACATTATGTTCAAAAAGATGAACATGTATTTTTATTTATTTTTTGCTTCTAGATCCGTCAGATGAAGCTTCCAGGCCGTGAAAACCTGACTGCTGTTGTTGTGGGAACTATTACTGATGACGTCAGGATTCAGAAAATCCCAAAACTGAAGGTAAGACGAGACAATGAAAATCATACAACATTGTCATTAAGCCTTTGTGTTCAAGGTCTGTCTGTCCACACATCTGCACATCTATCTTGCTTCTGATTCTTACTATGCGTTCATGAGAAATTTGTTTTTAAGAGATACTGAACTGCATGATTGATCCCCTTGTGGTTGCTAAATGTGAATAGTAGGGCTGCACGATTAATCGAATGTGATTGTCATGCGCACTTTGTTAGTAAAGCCGGTTCTGTAATCAGCGGTAATCATATGGCTTTAAGATGAGCGAATTACGAACGTAGCCGTAGTTCACTGGCAAGTCACGCAAAAAAATCACAGATGATTTTATTGTGCGATTCTGAAATCGTTCGCGATAATAACAGCTGTTTGCATAGCTTCTCAGTGAACTACGGCTCTGTGAAGTAAATGCTACTCCATCTGAAAGTGAAAATACCACATTTAATAACATATTTTTACTCCAAACTCACCTCATAACGTCAGTCGAGTGTTTGAAATAAACCCTTCTGTGAGATGATGTGGCTTCTTACACCGAATAAGGCACGCTACATATTTCATAGTATTTAAGCAGTGATAAAGACTTTGCATTATAAATATACTTTATTTGAAAGAAAATTATAATAAGAACTCAGATAAACCGTATATTGCCATAATCGTGTGTTTATACGTCACGTTGAAACAATGAAAGCAGTTGAATCTTCTGTTTATTCAGCTGCAGCGATAGGCATTTTCTGGGTTTCTTCTGCGAGGGGTCTTTGGAGTTTCAGCACGAGAGCGCCCTCTGGCCTTTGGATGGAGATTTACTGCTGATCACAGAACCGTGCTTCACTGAAAGATACGCATGACAAACGCAGCTTCTGTCAAATCGCGATCTCAATTCCATTTCGATTTATCGTGCAGCCCTAGTGAATAGTTAAATGTGTCCTCGTTTTGAAAAATTATGCTGTCTAGATTCCTTTTAGCACTTTTTTTTAATGTTCTGATATTTTTATTATCATTTTATTATATATAAATAGTAATAATATAAATCTACCGCAGGAATATTTAGACCAATATATTTTTTCTGCTATTAAAAAGTGGACTTTTTAACAAATTTGGGAGTGTAAGTATGTATTTTATAAACCGTAAATAATTTGGGGTTTTTAATGGTTTAAAGTTTTAATATTTGTATGTTCAATAAAAACAATAGTTACTGAAAGTCTAAATAACTTTAGTTTACATCTTGGTTTTGTGTATTTTAGCATTATAATTTATTGCCGCTTAAATATAGAATGTTGGTGTGATATTACCTACTGTTTTCTTGACAAACACCAAGTTTGTGTTTTAATTTAATTGCAATCTTAATCCACATCTTTGAGATTACAAGAAGGGATAAATCTTACTAATGCTTTTTAACCATTGGCAAGCACCGTATGGTAACCACTGTGCTTTGTGGTAATTTGCATGCTTTTTAAAAGATGGGCACAAAAAGGTGCTGCAAGAACAGTATTTTTTATCACCGCTCCACTACAGTGAGTGGGAGCTGTTGGAACAAAAAGAGGAGCACGGAAGCATTTGAAACAATTTTTCTAAAAAAAATTAATTTTAAAAAGTAGCAGTAAAATTTTTACCTTTCAAACAATAGCATGTACATTTTCTTATTAAATAGGATATTTAAATAATGCATAAATATGAAATTTTCCTATTAAATTAAATATTAATTTCTGACTTGTCCAAGCAGTGTGACTGACCATATGAGATGCTCACACCTCCACCGTGCATTTATCTTCATCCGAACGCACAAATTTGATCTCTGAGGAGCCATGCAGATTTATTTTTACAGATGTTCCCATGAAAACAAAATGATCATACAAATAGGGCTTAAGTCACCCTTCGAAGTTTGCTGAAGCCCACTATTGTGATCCAAGCTGCTGGTTGAGAAATGATGAGTCTTTACAGAACTTTGAGATGAAAACCGCTCTGGGGTGCGTTTCCCGAAAGCAACTATGTTGCAAGTTCCGTCATTGCTAATAGAATTCAATGGAACTAACGACCATAGTTGGCTAACGGTGGTTTTGGGAAACGCACCCCTGGTCTTGAGTTTGTGGTCAGTAGTTTCATAGTTCAGCTTGCTCTAGTTCATGCAAACATGACCCAGTGTACGTTCCTCATGTCCCCCTGTTGGCCCATCGCATTCATTTTATGAGGAAAAAAAGTTAGAAATAGAAAGCAGGTGTACGAGCAGTATCTCAGCATATGTGCACAATGACATTGGTTTGGTTCCTTTTTTAAATGTTTGCCGTGCTTTGGGAAGCACCATCGCCATAATTGTATGAGACGCTCTTTAAATGAAAAACCAATGGTGAAAATTTGAAATTGAATCTTAACCGTTTTGTCTTAACTTTTATTAATTGATCGTGTTTTGAGAAATGGTAATAAGAAGAATACATTTATTATAATTTTATACCTTGTTGATACATAATCACAAAGTGATGTGTGATTATGTATACATTTTTTTGGCCAAATTATGCAGCCATACAAAACAGGCCTGTCCCTTTTTACAAAAAAAAAAAAAAAAAAAAAATTTGATGGCATTCGTTAAAGACTCATTTATTCGAAACATGAAAATGCTCTTTCACAAATTTGTTTTATTTAGGAATGAAGATTAAATGCATACATTATAGTGTATAATTATATTAAGTATATATTCATGTTGAAATGTTTCTTAGTTTTTCATAGCATATGCTGTAAATGCATAGTATTGGCATGCATAGAAAATATGCAATTGCTATATAATAGTATAAAATTAAGTTAGAATGCAAGAAAGGAAATAGTAATGTGAATTATATATAAGTTTTCTCTTTAAATGAATGTACACTGATTCACAGTTGAGAACTACCTTGTGTTACAAGGATAATCAAGATAAAAGTAATGGTGCTGTGTTTGCTGCTTTGTGTCTTGATGTTTTTTTATGTACAAACATTTCTGAAGTCTATTTTAGGTGTGTTTTCACCTGCACCTGTCTCAATGTCTAAATGCTCATTTCTCTTTCCTGTCTTCTCACAGGTGTGTGCCCTAAAGTTGACCGACCGTGCTCGTAGCAGGATCTTGAAGGCTGGTGGACAGATCATGACCTTTGACCAGCTGGCGCTTACTGCACCTAGAGGAAAGGGCACCGTTCTGTTGTCAGGTACGTGTTCGTAAAGCAAGGATGCAACTTCAGTACAAATTCAGGTCTTCAAAACCACCTCGGGATTTTTTCTTTTACATTCTTGTGTCCCGAATTAATTGTTTCGATGTAGATGTTTTTTGTTTTCAGCTAAGCTCAGGGTTGTTAATGCTCTTGTCTTGTTTGTCTGCAGGACCCCGTAAGGCCAGAGAGGTGTACAGGCATTTTGGCAAAGCTCCTGGAACCCCCCACAGCCGTACCAAGTAAAGAAACAATATGAACTTTAATTTTAAGCTGTCATAACCTTGAGTTTGATCATTTTGATGAACGGTTTAACTCAAAGCATGTTTCTCTGTTCTCTAGACCCTATGTGCGCTCCAAAGGCAGGAAGTTCGAGCGTGCCCGTGGTCGCAGAGCCAGCCGAGGATACAAGAACTAAACATCTGTCTTTCTGTATTCAATATTGTAATGCAAATAAAGATTGGATAATATTCCAAAAACAATCTTTTGGAGTTCATCTAATTTTATGCTCCGTTCAAAAAAGCTTAGTGTTTCGCAGCAGTCTACTGACTTTTCTTTTTCCTTTTCGAATCATCTTTACTGTGAAATTGACACCCTACATGCACCTGAAGCACTGAAATGACTGACTTAACCACATCAGGTGGAAAAAGCAAACCTAATGATGAAATGTTTTGTTGTGCATGTGCGTATGCACATGGTTTCCAAAACAGTTTCAGAATTAACTCGAAGATCACTAAGAGTTAGAATTGTCAAGTTGAAAGAAGTTAACGTCAGAGGAAAGGTGCGCAGACCTTGAATGAACCTTGAATTTTCCATTTTAATTCGCACAAAACAAGCTCTAAGCCGTTGAGTTAAACATTCATGAAAAATTTCCGAGTGAGATGTGTGTAAATATCTAATTTAGCTCACCATTTTAGAAATTCATGAGGAAAGTTTTTTAAATGATCTTATCAGGCAAGTTTTGTGCTATTTTAGTCACCTAATTTTTTTGCAACATATTTCAGTAATATATCATTGGTAAAATAAATTTTTTTAAAGTAAAAATATTCTAAGCTCTTTATGGAAGGCAATAAACTGGTCCAGTAAGAAAATTTGTTTGAGATGAAGTAGAGTTGGACTGTATGGCATTGTCACTTTGCAATGGCATGTCAGTTTGCCAAAAAAAAAAGTAAATCCGTGCAAGAATGGTAGTTTTTTTATAACTGTAGTTTAAATAAATTACAGTTTTAAGTACAGAACTATTTCAGTCGATGCAGATCACTTCAGAGGTTTTGAGAGAAAGCCATAGAAAATGTAATGCCCTCAATAAAAATGCTAAATTGTTGACATTTGTAGGATGACCATGCAAATGTAGAAGTAAAACTGTGCAACTTAGATGAGCAATGCGACAGCAGAAGTATGTGGAAACAGAAATGATGTGAAGTGCTTGGCCGGTAATCAAAGGAGTTTTGCTATTGGTGAGTAAACACTTTTCAGAAGCTGACTGCCTTTGATCTGCAAATCTGTGGTTGTTATTTCCAGTACATAGAGGACAAATTAAACATTTCAATAGGCAGTTATGAGCAGTTTCGGCCACATGTGATGGTATCATGATAACTAACAATGAATATTAATTTCTAAATGGTTTTAAATTACATAATCTGAAGCCCTTGTGAATAGCAGGTTCTAAAACTCTTGAACAAATCGCACTGAAGTCTGTTGAATTTAAAACACATTTTGGGTTTTCTATATAAGGACAAAACTTTCTAGATGAAACCCATCAATGCCATGATGTCAGAAACGGTAAGTGGCAGACAAATCTGCTGACAGACTGACGCTCGGAGACTCGTATGCTTTGTATGTCAGGATTATCTATTCATAAACCTCTGTTTCGAATAAGTTCTGTGTGATTCAAAGTTTTAAATGAAACGGTGAGCTCATTTGATCCACTGTTGGCTTTCATGGAACTTTGGGCTGCAATACATTACATAACAAATTCTTACGAACCACACTTTGCATGGCTTTCTGAATAAAATGTGGCACTGGGTTTTTATGAATATGCATATAAGGCCTCTTACAATACCCATTTCATTCTAAATGCACTCTTTTAAATATTGAATATAATTCAAATATAATATTACATTTTGCAATCATACATGTATTTACAAATTGAATCGCCAAATATATATCGAACATCTTTAACGTTTAGCAAATTGAAAATAATCACACTACTGCTTTTTTACATAATTAACAATTAAAACTTTTTTCATTTTTCATATGAATTTGTTTTACCTTTATTAAATTATTATTAATTTAATTACATATTGCATTGTGTTGTATTTTACAGTTGAAAGAAATATGTAAACAGATAATGTCCTGGCAGAAAATTACCATTAAAAAATAGTAATAATAATAATATTTTAACTACCATTTTAAGGCAAAGTTTAAATTATTTTATGGTTTTAAAATAAAAAAACTACAACACTAAGAGACAACTTTAGTAAGAACTTGTGCTACTTCTTGCCACTTGCTGTCACTAAAATTGGCATATTTAATTTCTCCATGTGGAAAATGCATTTAACAATTATTATGGGTATGTTCAAATAGTATGTTGCTAAAGTATGTTCAAATTAAATAAAGTACATATTCAAATAATTGTAAATAATCATTTAATTCAACATTGAGAGTGAGACGGATTAATCTGGAGAACGTTGGTGTCTGTTCTTCTGAGAAAATGACTGATGGGGTCAGTGGGGAAGGAATATGTAATATCTCTCTCTCATAATCCCTCCATCAAGCATAATCAGTGTTAAAACATTCCATTCTCGCTGCTATCTGCATGCATATAATATTCCCACTCATGAATCTCTCTTTTTTCCATGCACATCACAAAGGGGCTCACAAAGGTCTTCCCCAGCTCTCCTGTTATTCAAATCAGCTGTATCAGCCACATACAGTAAATAGGAAAGACCCCATCACTCTCTCATATCGCCCCCTCTGATCTGAAGAGAAGGAGAGCATTAAAGTGAACGCTGATATCTGTGCGCTGTATGTAACCACAACATGTCCCAGATACATACCAGCGGTTCGCGTCGATCAAGGTTGATATTTTGTATGTTTTTGTGTGAAATAGGGTCCTGATGGGCATGAGATCTCACAAGATACAGACAGGAGGGAAATGATGAGAATCTAAGAATGAAAGAGTCTGAAGATCTGTGGTTATCCTCCCATACTTTACTTCATGAAGGCATACCTACCTGCTGCTTTTTCCATGGATTTACATATTTGCATATTCAATTGCCAGCTTACTGTTTCCACTTGGCTAAAAGTTCAGACGTCACTGAGCTGGTGTAGAGCGGCCTCGGAAATCCAATTTTTAAAAAACAATGCATTATATAGATAGATATCGAGAGATAGACACTTTCTGGTTGCCAAATGTTAATCAAACAAACCTATAGTAAATGTGATGATTATACTGAACACCATTGAGCACTTCACAAATCCATTAATAAACACGTTGAGATCATTTGGTTAAAGTTAGTTCTGGGAAAATCATCATTTGTTTGGATAAGTTACTTAGCTTAATATTTTGTGTCTCATTCAATGAAATTCACTGAATTGAAATTAAATTAAGAGCCTAAACAAACTTTTTTTGTGGGTTGCTTTACAAAAGGGATGGAAATTTGATGTTTAGATGCTTCTGATTATGAGTCGTACACTGCATGCTAAAAAAACGACAAAAGATACTACTTCTTGAACTGGATTGTGAGCGATAGGAGGAGTGAAAAACAAAGCAAAAATGGGAAGGGAGCGATTGAGTCAGCCACAAACTCTTTTCTTCATCAAAACAACTCCAGCCCCCATATTCATGTCACTCGCACACAGTCTCGCTGCCTTTACTGGAAGTGGTGCTGTTTTAGAATATGCTGATTGCACATCCGCATATCAACGGCTGAATCAAATGCATTCCGAAGCTCAGCTCTGATACTAGGCTGACTTAACAGAAAGCCTACTTACACAACCACATAAACAAACAATGATGCCATGGTGCAGGCTAAAATTACACATGCCATCAGTGTTTTTACCCATTGGTTAAGGGTGGGTTAGTTTCAGTACAAATAAATAATTTATGCTGTGTTTGCATTCATATAACCTATATATAGTGCCTTTGTGAAAGTATTCAAACCCCTTCATTTTCCACATCGATCTACACTCCATACACCATAATGGTATAGCAAAAACAGAACTGTCACGACTTTGTAGAAGTCGTGGCCTAATGGTTAGAGAGTCGAACTCATAACCCAAAGGTTGTGAGTTTGAGTCTCGTACTGGCAGGGATTGTAGGTGGGGGGAGTGAATGTACAGTGCTCTCTCCCACCTTCAATACCACGACTGAGGTGAAACCTTTGAGCAAGGCACTGAACCCCTAACTGCTCCCCAGGCGCCGCAGCAAAAAATGACTGCACACTGCTCTGTGTGTGTGTGTGTGTGTGTGCTTCAGTGTTCACCTGTTTGGTGTTTTTTGGTGTGCATTTGGATTGGATAAATGCAAAGCCTAATTCGAGTCTGGGTAACCACTACTTGGACCATTGTCACATCACGTCACTTGCATACGTATTCAAACCTTAACTCCGGACTTACGCTTACAGTCTCAAGTATTTTTTTGTTTGATGCGACAAGCTTTTCTCATCAGCATTTTGCAGTTATCTGCCATTCTTCACCTCACCTGTTTACCTCTCAAGCTCTGTCAGGTTGGATAGGAACAAATGCACATTTTCAGGTTTCTCCAGAAATATTTGATTGGGTTCAAGATCAGGCTTGTTGCTGGGCCACTCACGTACCTTCACAGAGTTGCATTAAGCCCTCTTGCGTTGTGCTTTAGGGTCATTGTCTTGTTGGAAGGTGAACCTTCTGCTCAGTCTGAGGTTCTGAATTCTCTGGACTGGGTTTTTATTAAGGCTATCTCTATATTTTGCTGTGTTGAGCTTTCCTTCTACTCTGAAAAGTCTCTCATTCCCTGCCACTGAAAAACAGCCCCACTGCATGAGGCTGCTACCAGCACACTTTACTTTTGGGATGGTACTCTGCAGTTGATGAGCAGAGCTGGTTCCCTTCAAACATGATGCATGGAATTGAAGTTCATCAGACCAGTGACTCTTGTTTCTCACAGTCTGAGGGTCCTTTAGTTGCTTTTTTTGCAAATTCCAAGAGTTTTCATGTGTCTTCACTGAGGAGAAGATTGAGTCTGGCCACACCACCATAAAGCCCAGATCGGTGGAGTTTTGCAGTGGTGTTTGTCCTTCTGTAGGTTTCTCCCATTTGCATATATGATCATGGAGCTCAACTGGAGTGACCATCAGGTTCTTGGTCACCAAACTAACCAAAGCCCTTCTCCATCAGTTACTCAGTTTGGCCAGGAGGCCAGCTATAGGAAGAGTCCTGGTTGTTACAAACCGTAGTCTATATGGATAAGGAGACTACAAGCGTCCTGTGAATCTCACTTGCCAGCAGATTTTTTCTGAATCTTTTCCAGATGTGTGGTTGAGGCAATTCCTTTTCTGAGCTCTACAGGCGTTTTTGTTTTGTTTTTTTTTATACCCTCAGGCTGGTCTGTTCTCTAATAGCATTTCAGTGTTAGACCTGTATTACCGATATTTGTGGCGCCTTTCCCAATAATCCCCATCAATTGACTGCCACAGTGTTAGTCTTCGCTTCAAGTGTGGAACATTTACAAGCAACATGATATATGCCCTTTCTGAGCTAAAATTTCAACTGTCCAGATACGTATGATACTTATCGCAATGGGAAATCATTGTTTTTTTTTTGTCTCACTAAATTTGCAAGATGTTGAAAAGCCTGTTATTTCTGCTCTTCAGTACGGTGTGTATGGAGTGCTAGATATGGGAGAAAACTGTAATGTAAAGCAGTTTAAATAAGGCCCCCTGCAACATAATCAAACAACAACCATACAAAAAATTATATATCTATATTATATACCCTATCTATATAATATTTATAACTAGATATTATATACACAGAAGTGGGTAGTAATGATTAATTTAATCGGATACATAATCAGATTCCAAAATTAAGTACTCGTAATTAGATTTAAATGACATTTTTAAAATACTTGAAATTTTTTATTGATTACATATTCATTCTTATTCTCAATTACATTTCACTTCCCTATGCACTCTTATATATCATCCCAAATTAGGCATGACTTTTCGTTTGCAAGCTAAACAGAATAATTTATTATATGTTGGCTCAATTTCTGTTTGTTATCTTATGCTGTCTTTGACAGGCAATAGAAAATCGCAAGTATAACAGTACTGCAACACGGTAAATGTGCAAAAACTTCCAATATCAAATCCTATGATAATGATAATATATACACACACCAACTCTGTACCAACTCTAAAATGTGAAGGAATTTTGTTTGTATTTTGTGAACTTTTTTACAGGGGTTCACCACATATTTTGAATGCACGCATTACGTTGTGTGGTGTGTTCGCGGTGAAGAAATGTTCCTCGTAATATTTAAGAGAAAATTAATGGTATTTTTCGCTCTAGTTTTAGGATTTTTTCTTACAGTGCATGCATTTTGGGTAACGCTGCTTTGAAGCATGATGCATTGTGTCACGCCCATGCAGTTTACATAGTAATTACAAAGGTATATATGTTGATGTTATATACACACACACACACACAATAAAGTGTAGTACCCTAATTATTTATAAACACAGACATTCTTGCTTGTGTAAATTTTCCATGTTACTTTTTTTGTTTTATATCAACACATTTGTTTCCATTCTTTGAAGTTTGACATACTTTCAGATCAACTTTTTCACGTGGTGAGAGAAAATTCAAGATAGACCTGGTGAATCCGTGGGAGAATTCAACCCCAACCAAGAGTTGCCTCTCCCTCGTTCTATAACTCTCTGAGCATATCTCTTTCTCTCTAACTTTTTCCAAAGTACGTCAGTCAGACCGCACATCAACAGTTTCTCTACATGCATCTTCAGAAGTCATGTGATGTTGAGAAGCAGAGAAGAAGAGGAACTACCTACAGCGAGCAACTCCTCCCGACCACACTGCAACCCACTCAACCACCCACAACACTATATAATCAAGAACAAAGACCAGAGACGGCACACATGAACTGAGAGACGGGATTAAACGCACAAGGGGTTTTAGGGGAAAGCAACTAGAAGATAAAAGAAAAAGAAACATCTGCTTGGAAGAGCTAAAAATGAATAAGAAACCGTTTCTGGTGATTCTGGGGTTAGCGCTGGTTTTTGAAGGTGAGCATGTCATTTTAGAGTATAGTGAATGAGTAAAATATTGAATTATCTCTGTCACCTAGTTTTAAATTCTTTGTGTAGATATAAATGTGCCATCTTTCTGTGTTCTGCAGGTGCTCAGTGTCAGGAACATGAAGTTTTTGTAGCTCATGGTTCTGTAGCAGTGCTGCCATGTATAGATGAGACTTCTGCGCTCTCACATCCTACTGCAGTCTACTGGAGCAGGATAGTTGGAAAGTAAGAACATTTCATCCATCCATCCATCCATAAACACAACTATCCAAAACCTGACAATCAGCATTTTAATATCTCGCTCTCTTTCTCAATTTCATAGTGTCCTGAAGACAGTTTGGCGGCGAGAGAAGAGCGGGTTAGAGTTTCGTCCGGTCAGAGACCCACCACGTGCTAACTGTCCCGTCCCGAATTTCGGGAAGGCTGATTACAGCCTTCACATCGCTGAAGCGACAATCGAAGATGAAGGAAAGTACATCTGTGAAGTTGAGGGAAAGATTCGGATGGCAAAGGTCTTCAATCTCAGAGTTGTAAGAGGTAATAACCAAGAATAGTCACTTATTCTTTGTTAAGTCATCTGGAAGCCTTATCAGTAATATTTTTTCTTTCTTCGCAGCGTCATTTTCTCCTGCCGTAGTGGTTGAGGGCTTAATAACGGAGGCTACGTGCCATGTCAGTCCTGGGACACAGTCTGTACAAATGAACTGGAAACGAAACGGCAAATTAACAAGGACAACCAGCCTCTCCAACGTGTCTGAAAAAGATGGAGGAGACTGGACCTGTCAGGTTGCATACACTGGTGGAGTGGTAGAGGCAACCACATCCCTACAGGTCAAAGGTGAGCGTCCGTTTAAAAAAAACAACAGCTTTCCTTTCAAATGGTGTCTGCAAGAGTCGCTCATCCACCGTTACCCGTTGGTTTTCCAGGAATCATCACTCCTCAGGATAACTCTTCAGTGGTGTACGCTGCTGTCGGTTCCTCCGTCTCCTTGCCCTGCATCTTTACTGATGGTTTGATCCCATACACTGTGATGTGGAACAGAACCTCCACAACATCATACTCTCCTCTTCCTCTCCCTGCATCTTTCCACGAGTCTGCTGGGCCCTCAGCATCAGCTACTATACAGAGAGTGGAGGATGGAGACGAAGGGATGTATGCATGCTCAGGAATGATGAAGGGATTGAATGGAGAGAGTAATAAAGTACAAAGAAGGATGGAGCTAGTTGTAGCTCGAGGTGAGAAGAATAATATATCACTAGAACACTCAGAATACTGGGTGAAGTGGCTACATAAAATGATATATAGTTTTAATATAATATAATATATGTATAATTGTAAATACAATTTACTGTTATATAGTACTTCAGTTATCAGCATTCAAATGATTTTTAGAATCAGCTTTTAATCATCCAAATGGTGTTCATCTCCTAATAACTTCTGGTTTGTGGTATTCTGAATTTGCTGAATGCTGAATTTCTCTCTGAATTCTGTTTAGTTTTGAGATCCTCATCATCCGGTGGTGACAGACCCGTGACCCTAACCTGCCATCTCAGCAACTCCAGCCAGATCACTTCCTATGAGTGGCTCCGCGTGAATTACGGCCCAAACGACACTCAAACGGTGACCTCTGTTCAAAGGACAAAGAGCTTCAGGATACAAGAAGTGAATGAGAAAGATGCTGGTGAATTGGTTTGTCGCTACTACGGGAAGCATGGAGTTCTGGGGAACGCGACTTATGAACTTCATGTGATGGGTAGGTAGAGCAGTTATATTACAGTAAATGATCTTTGCATAAGCATTTGCATACCAATGAATAAAAGTAGCATGCTGTGAAGTCATTACAAAAATACATAAATTAGTCTAATTTTAATTACCTTTTGATTGATTCTCTGTTTTGTTCATTTTTTCCAGGTGCTGTAAAGAGCGAAAATTCAAGTTCTGGCAACAAAACCGCTATGGTGATGGGATTAGGGTTTTTCTTCTTGGCTATATTCGTGGTTTTGTTCCAGATGTACAGAAACTATCGCCGGGTATGTTTGAGTCTCCTCAAGTCTCGATTTAATAATGCATTGCTTCATGCTTACTTGATACTGATATTTCAATGCTGCAGAAGACAGCTCTCTAAAATAGATTTAGTGTGGGTTATTTGCATCTCGTCTCTCATATTCATCTCATTTATTCCTCCTTACAGAAGCAGATGATCCTTCTTTACCCTGCGATGGAAACCATCGTCCATCAGGCCGCCACTGAACGAGAGCAGAGAGAGAGGAGCAGGCCAAAAATGGCTGAAGCTTGTGTCGGAGATCCCAAACCAGTGTGTGTGTAAACGTGTGTGTGTGTGTGCCTATGTGGATGTGTGTGTGTGTGTGTTTTAAATGCAGATTAATGTAGCAGTCCATTTAAACTGTAAATATATCACTGATATATAAATGTATACATTTTGTAAAAACTTAATTTTGGTGCAATTATGTTTTCAAATATGAATTTAAAATCTATGTAAATAAAGCAATAAAGGGAAAACACTTAATTTCTCATGTTTTAATTTATTTTTGTTTCTTTTGCACAGTAAATACATTATAAACAGGTTCTTAATATCGCTATACAGAGAAAACATTCTGTACATAGATAAATGTAAGCAAATATAATAATAACAATAGACACAATATTAATCGATCTGTCATAAAAAACCTTGTGCAGGCTGTACGTATCACTCAAATATATTTGACTATAATAGTCATGCTACATAATCATTAAACAACACAAAATAACTTTATATATTACATTTCTCCAAACACTTTTTACACATTTAATAGACTACACCTCGCTACATTCTGTTTCATCTGGCCTCTCTGATGGTTTCGTCTTGGACCTCCTGGGCTCATCTGTGGTCAGCTTCTTGTCAAACCAGTCTTCATCTTCAAAGTCCTCAAAGTCAAACACCTCCTCATCATCAAAACACCAGCCTGGCCAGTCCACGCTGATGCCCTCTTGGAGATTATTGCTTCAAGGGAGAGAACAGTGGTTTATGGGGAAATGTGTTCAAAAAAGTAAAGGTTAATGTCTTTTCTTCTCTACACTGTAGAAAATGATTTTTCAAAGTTGTAAATAAAACAAAACAATTTTTACAAGAAAATCCTATTCTAGTCATTGTCCTTAAAAATGTAATGTTCAGTTCTGTGTTACTTGGTATTTCTTTGTAATTATTTGAGTGAAAATTGTTTCAAAGAAATCTGACACTTTTTTTTCACTGCAGTAAAATGTCATTTTTAGCAAAAAAGGGGTGATAATTAATAAAATAATGAATACATTGGATTATTATTAACTAAAATTGATATCTATATATTATTATAATATATCATAGATAACTATATATATATCTATATAATACCGAGATACAACTATTTGAAAATTTGGAATCTGAGGGTGCAAAAAAATTTTGTTGTTGAGAAAATCGCCTTTAAAGTTAGTTATCCAAATAAGTCCTTAGCAATGCATATTACTATCAAAAATTAAGTTTTGATATATTTACTGTAGGAAATTGACAAAATATTTTCATGGAACATGATCCTTACTTAATACCCTAATGATTTTTGGCAAAAAAGAAAAATCAATAATTTTGACCCAATACAATGCATTTTTGGCTATTGCTAAAGTACCCCGCAACTTAAGACTGGTGTTTGTGGTATATATATATTTATACTATATATATATCTATATCTATATATAGCGGTAAAAATGTAAAAATGCTTTTTTTATCCATTACAGCCTTTTATATTATATATATAAGTATATATCTTGCGTATTATGTATACCTATATATAGATATATATATATATATATATATATATTATAAAACATTTTAGATTTGTAAGTAGTGATTAGAAGTAGTGTTCAAATTGAAAACCATGAATATAAAAGCTCAAGCTGCATTCAAATAATATGAAATGCCATGCAAATTTAATTCATGTGTTTCTAATATGTAAATTAACTCATCTGTACTGAGCATTACATAGCTTTTGATGAGTTATTAAAGGGGCTCTGCTGCGATTAAAATTTTTCCTTTCTCTTTGGAGTGTACAAGCTCTTGGTGCATAAAGAAGATCTATAAAGTTTAAAACTAAGGTCTCAAATCCCAAAGAGATATTCTTTATAAAAGTTCAGATTCACACCCCTCCCTAAAACGGCTCTTTCTAACACGCCCCCACATGTCTACATCACTATGTGGGAATATTTGCATAATGCCGCCCAAACGTTCACGCAAAGAAAGAAGGCGTAACTTTTATTCTCGCTGTAGTATTGTTGCTGCCGCCATTTCGTGAAGACACTGTGCGTTTCGTTGTAAAAGCGAAACTACTTTGTTTGGTCTTCCAAAAGAGGAAGATATCTGCTTCGTCATGCCTAGAGCTGACCCATGCCGGTCGCTGAGGAAATACATCAACTTAACGCTGTGGATCGCCGGATCGGCTTTCAACGTGGCCACAGCAGAGTCCAGCCTGGGGTCGTCACATGTGGTTGCCGTAAGCCTGCCTGCCATTCCTTCGTCGAATCCGCAGGCTGCGCGGTTTCTCAAGCCCGCTCGCCTCCGCTCACTCTAGCCGCCTGCCACCGCTCACTCAAGCCAGTCTCCGCTCACTCTAGCCCGCCGTGTGACGCTGTGTGTGCGCTGTGTGTTTTGTTGTGAAAGCGAAACTGCTTTGTTTGGTTTTTCAAAAGAGGACACGACTAGAAATCAAGTGGTTAAGTTGTATTTACAACACTGTTCCAGAACACGTCAACCCAAAAAAATTCAGATGTGTGCAGAACATTTTATAGAGGACTGTTTCCTGAACCTGCAGAGTAGACTACAATGCCGGCTGTTCTAACCCTACGACTGTAAGTATGTTTTTTATTTTTAAAGAATTTGCCACTGACGATTCAAACGCTAGTTTTGAGCAGTGTAGAGTAGCTTTTGTTGTTTGTCATTTCTCCGATCACAGATGTAGACATGGTTTTATGTTTACGTGGTGTGATGCAACGTGTAAAAAGACAGTATAAGTCATTATAAACCGTAATTATGTCCCCACTGGATGCAACAAATACCTCGTTTATAATGGGTTTTAATGTTTTTGTCTCGTCGCTCCGGCTCGGACACGGCATCACAGTATGGTAGGGGCGTAACATTTCTGTCACACGCTTGAGGTATTCAGCCAATCACAACACACTGGATAGCTGGCCAATCACAGCTTTGTAAAAATCCACGCGTTTCAGAAAGGCGGGGCATAGAGGAGAAACAGTAATGTACAGTATGTGGAAAATAATGTGTTTTTTTAACCTTAAACCGCATAAACACATTTAATTTCACCAAATACACAAAATAATGTTATTTCTAGCAGCATCATATGACCCCTTTAAAGACGTGTTCTAAGTGCAATATCATTGCATGCAATTATTTTTCAGGGGAAAGCCTGACTCCTAATGGTCCTAATGAAGAACTAACTTGTCTATAATCCAAAAGAAGTAACAAGTGTTATATATATCATTTTAGGACAATGATGTTGTCAAATTTGAATACAATTTCCATTTCCAATTATTGAATGTAATAATTTAGAAAGAATTTTATGTAACAGTACACAGATGAATTGTGCGTGTGGGCAGAGAGAAGAAATAACGCACATGAAACTGTCAAGTTCCCAACACAGTAAGGACTCTCTACAGTCATATCTCACAAATGGAACAAATATACTTAAAATGAAAATGATTGATTTTCCACTGGACAGTTAAGGTTATTTTTGGGGTTAATTTAAAAGGAAAGAATATTTATATCTTAAGCAAAAAAAAAAATACACACACACAAATACACATTCAAAGTTGAGTTTTAAACTCGACAGATGCACTAGGATTTATAGGGGTCATATCACATATTTATGCATATATTTATCACATATTTTGCATATTATTTCATAATTGAGATTCAATGCTAATAACATAAAAAATATATATAATAAATAAAATATACTTATAGGCTATACTTAAGTTTATTTCATCATTTTCCATCATCTCTCTGACCCTTTTTTGCTGCTATGCTTCCTTTCTATGTAATTATAAATGAATTGTATATTATACAAGTTAAATTCAAACTTCTAACGGGGCCTTCCCCTGTCCCTACTCCACATCAAAGATATAACTGGCACCAGAAAGACAGAAGCACAAAGTTTCAAGTTCACACCAGTTAACAAAACCGAATAGCTTTGTTTCATTATATATCTCGTTCTTGCCAAAACAAAACACAAGCATTGCTATGTCATCATATCATGGGCGGGTTTCGGTCAAAACGCCACTTCTTTGGGTTGTTTATTTTTCATTTACTCCCGTCGGTGCCTCACTTAAATATTTAAGCTTCTTTTTTTCCGTTTCCGGTGTTGTTCTTTTTTTATTTTCCCTCCCTTCCACAGAAAACCTCTCGTTATAAAAATACTTTAAAATAAAAAAAAAAAAGTCCCTCAAATCCCCCCGTTTTAAATTATAAACTTGTACAAAGAATTTTTTAAGAAGACATTTAAGAGCGATTTAAGCGTCAGGTCGTATCTAAAAAGCAGAAGTTTCGTTTGGAACATGAAATTTGGTGGGGGGGCACCAACAGTTTTTTGGTGGGTTGGTTGTGAAGCATGGTGAGGTGGAGTTTTCACACCCCGTGCTTTATCATTAATAGTTGATAAATTAGTGTGGTGGGGGGTGCTCATAATCTAACTTTTAGCTTTCCACTGGCTTTAGTTCTAACACTGATCTTAGTTTAAGACTGGCTATGCTATGAGTTTGTAATAAACCTTTTATCAGAGATAAACCAGTTACATTTTTCTAGAATGCTAAACCAAAGCACCTATGACGAATAAAAATTATCATCAAGTTTATTATTCTTTAAAATATTTTTTATTACACCCAAATGATTATTCAAACACAAAACAGTTTCCCCCCCCTTTTAAAAAAAAAAATAGTGTAAATTTACTATATCAACAACTTCGGGCAGGAAATCACTATACATAAACCGTATCTGTATTACCTGATTGTAGTGCCTGGATCGAAAATCAAAATACTAATTCACCGGGATCACACTGACCATCATCCGCCACTATTTACGCACATCTTCAACACAAAACTGTACTGACGATTGTAAAAAGACCAAGGAGCGCATCTAGGCGTTCACAAACTAGGTGTTCCATCACTGTAGCCAGTTGTAAAACAACAACACATCAGCAGGATTGATTTAGGGGGGGTGAGGATAAAGATAGTCAAGTATTGGCTTAAGTGCGAATAGTCAGCGAGACGATCCGTTTCGCCCAAAAATGAGTGCATGACGCCATCTGATGGTGTTAAGTTAACAACTCTGTTCATCTCCCGACACATACATACCACGAGAACAAACCACAATAGTTGCTATACATGGATACAACCCTGTTAAGACTGTATGTCAGGACGGTGGCGTTCACTTTACAGTGCTCATAGAGAAGAGGAGACAACCTGTAGACTCACCTCTCTTTCATCTCATCCTCACTTCCATCCACGTTCCCTCTATCCCATGCCATGACACAATATCAGTACTCTCGCCTACTGTCCGAGTCGCTCCAGTTTTGGTTTCTAGACCTATTCCTACATCCCACCCACTGCACGGACGCACCGTTGAATATGATAGGACGTCCGCATAACGATAGGACGAATCTTTTTGTTGCAGATAATGCGGCCTTTCTATACTTGCTCCCAGCGTTGTTGGTCGTCCAGAATCCAGCGGCAACTTGATGGTGCACGGACCGCCGGTAGCCACCGCTGCAGCAGGCCCTGGAGTGGAGAAGGGTGAAGCTGGGGGCCCAGGCCATGTGAAGGCGAGGGGCTGCGTCTGTGAGAAGGTGGAAGGGAACTTTGAGAGGAGCTGATTTCCGGGATGGCGCTCCTCTGTGTCTTCAGTTTGATTGGTTTCATTTGAACGTTCCCATCACGCATCTGCTCGGGTTCAGTGTGCATCTGAGGGTCTGGTGACAATCTTTTTTCAGGAACATTCCATAACGTTCCATGGTTGTTTTTTAGAGATCCCAGCTTTAGCACTCGGTGGGAATCCTGGGGTTTAATGCAAGGGTTGGATCCTCTTCTCTGGTTTCCACTGGAGTTTGCATTGTCGGAGAGTTAATGCCATCCGTCATTCACTGTTGCGTGGGTCAAATATTTGTAGGGAATGCGACATTGTAGGCACAATTATTACAAATATGGTGTGTCTCAGCTATCCAATGCAGAGATCGTTCGATTGCCGGGAGAACCGACCTGTTTCGTATAAGATACCCGGTCAGCTGCCTGTCGTGACTGCTATACACACTAACGTTTTCATCCTCTGATGCGTCAGAGGTCACCCAGCTGGAGCCGATGCAGGGCGGTTCCCCTGGGTGGCAGGGGCTCATTCATATGTAGAGGGCAGGGTGATGACGAGACGGGTTTGATGCAGTGAAGTGTTGCAGGGGAATTGAATAGAAGTGCTAATTTTTGCGCTCATCACGCACCAGCCATCAACATGGTTGAGCCATTCTGTTCTGACTTCTCCGGGTGTAGTCCTGGGTGAGGAACATAGTATGAAAGTTGACATGATTACCTTGGCGGCACGGTCCAGTAACGCTCTGTCGGGTGAATTTTGGGGAGAGAGGGGGCACCGGGAGCCGCTATGCCACCTGCTTTCGTCGAGCGCATTTGGATCCAGCTCCCACTGAGAGGCCTTGGCTCGTGACCGGAGAGTGAGACGCGAGCAGTCAGGGTGACCAGCAGGGAGATGGGGCCTATCCGCTGTCGCAGCGGCTGAACTGTAACCGGGGTTCGTCTGCCAGTCAACATAGGCTGGTCGCAGTACGGGCGCCTATGGAAAGGTAGAGCGCATCCAACCGAGTGTGTGGTCAAATATGCACGACTCAGAGCTAGCATAACTGAGTGGCCCTAGGAGCCTAGAGGACTTTGTCAGACATGGTGTCCGGAAATGGGAGGGCTCGCTGAATCCCCCAACTCTGTCGTACGGTTGGCTGCAGGGTTGTTAGGGTGGGCTCAGGTGCCTCAAGGGCGCGAAGGCCGCGGTGAGCATTCACCACAAGACCAGTTATAGGGGACCAACAACTTATTAATTGCCCGGGACGGAAGACAGAAGGCGGCGCCACGTCACAGAAAGGCTAGGAATGCGGATGGAAAAGTGCACTTTCCGCCATATACAATGCCATCAGCGACGCCCAATATATTTTAGGTAGGGCAAGGCAGTAAGGCCCAAGCGAAGGGCTGTAGTGCTCCGAGAAAGTAACCTTATTGGAAGACCAGAAACAGAAATGAAAAGGGGCAATACAGGGGAAGGAGGCATCCGGGGGGGCCACAGGGGACAGCCCGAGATGGACTGCCGGATGTCCCCCACGGCCAGGAGGTCCGTGGGGGAAAGCATGGATGGAAGACAAGGAACTAGGAGCATGCCGCGGCGCAAAGTGCGACAAAGGGGAAATAGGACGGCAGGTGGGAGCACCCCGAAGAGGGCCCGTACGCAGGGCAGCGGAGCGGAGACACGGGAAACAGCGGCAATAGCCCGGGGGTACGCTGTGGGTACTCGGGGGGTGGAAAGTGGACTCCGAACGAGCAAGAATAGGGTCGCGCGGAGGTCGAAAGGAAGGGGACGAACAACGGAGAAGGCAAGATGGAGGTTGAAGGCGATAACTAGGCCGAAGGGGAGGGGCAGGGGTAATGGAGGCGAAAGGCCACCCGGTGGACGGGTGCAACCCGGGGACCGAGCCGGGTGGAGGGTAGGGGGGGGGGGGGGTGATGACGTCTATACGGTGGCGGAGGGAAGTGAGGGGTGTGAAGGACCAGAAGGATATGCATAGAAAGGGCCGAGGACCGGGGTCACACCACCGGGCGGGAAAAAATAAGAGACAAAACCGCAGGGGGAACGAGTGGAAAATAGTGGCTTAGGTGTGTAGGAAATAGAAGTGGAAACAACAACTAGAAATGCACATAGCTTGGAGCATAAAGAGCCGAAGAGGGACAGGGGAAGTGAGGCACGACAGGCACAACCCGGGGACGGGGCACACGGTACCAGAATCGGGGTGAGGTAAAGGGGGGGGGGGGATGGGTATTACTGAAGAAGACCAGTAACGAGTATAAGGGAGAATTTTGAAGAGCAATAATGAGGAAGAAAGGCTAGGACACTGGGCCCAGGAGGGCGGAAAACAAGATAGCAAAACCGCAGAGGGAAAGAGAGGAAAAGAGGGGGGGCGGGAGGGGGGCACAGAGAAGGGAACACCAACAGATAAAGCAAGAGAGGTGTAAGGCGAACATAAGCCGAATGGAGGGCCGGGTAATGGAGGCGAAAGGGCACAACCCGGAGACGGTCAACCCGGGACCGAGGCGGGGGGTAGGGAGGGGGGGGGGTGTGAGGACGTGCAGAGACGGGGGCCCGAGGGAAAGGAGAGGGGAAGGCAAGAAGGAATGCACAGAAGGCGAGGACCGGGGGCAACAGCGGGAAAAAAAGAAGCAAAACCGCAGGGGGAAAGATGGGAAAAGAGGGGGCGGGAGGGAGGAATAGGAAGGTGAACCACAACGGGAAGCAAGAGAGGGTGAAAGTCGAACGACCGACTTGAGGGACAGGGGAATGTAGGGCCGAATGCACAACCCGGGGGACGGGCAACCCGGGAGGACCGAGTCTGAGGGGAGGGGAGGGGGGTGGTGGGGGGGATGACTGCAGAACAGTGGGCCGAGAGGAAGATTTTAGATTTTAATTAAATAATTATTCATAGAATTTCTACCCTGTGGCCACGGGCTGAAAAAATAGAGCAAAACCTAATTTGAATATGTTAAAATATTTGTCTTTATGTATATGAAATAGAAGTTACAACAACTAGAAATCATATATTTTAAGCATAAATGCCAATATGGTCGACAGGTAACATCTAGGCTACAATTCACAACCTCTTACGACATCTCCACTCCATAATACCTAATTCCCGGGCTGTCGTTACTAGGTTGTTGGTGTTAGTACTTTCAGATACAGTGTCTATTAAGTGGTGTATGGGTAGATTGCCCTATTATGTATCACATTTCTAGGACCTGTGCAACAGGGGCTAAACAACAATATACAAACCTCAGTTGAAATATGGATAAAAATCTTTGTCTGTAGTCTATTACATAGAGGTTAACAACAACGATAAATCAATGATATGTAAGGCTAACGAGCCGAATGGAGTGACAGTGTTAATTTGCTAAATTCACAACCCTGTGCCGGTCACCCTGGTTACCTTCTGGGGGAGCAACTATCAGCGGGGGGGGGGGGGTCGGTCTGAGCGACTGTGCAGACATTAGCGTGCGGCGCGAATGTAAGTGGAGAGGGCGAAGGCCAATGAGGGCAGAGTAAAAGACAGCACCACCATATTCCAGGACGGTGTGCCTATAACCCGCCGGTATCAAATAAGCGATGGCAAAACCGCAGATATTGGGGGAAAGAGGTGATATATTTGGCTGTGAGCGCGAGAATGACAAGGGGGACAAGGGACCACACGATACAGCTAGAGACGGCGTCAATGCAACGAGCCGGGTGGGGGGGGGGTGGTACCCAGAGGCTGCTTAGAGGCGAAAGGGACCAACCTGGGACGGGGCCAACCCGTGGTGCCCAGAGCACGGTAAGTTGTTAGGGGAGTCGGGACTGCCAGATATGTGGGGCGAGGGAAGGGAATTGTCATATAGCCGCAAGGATGTGATAAATTTCAGGGAGCTGGGGACAACAGGGGGGCGAAAAAAATGCAAAAACACGCATTGAATCAAGAAGGAAGAAGAACACCTACACCGAAGAAAAAGAACCGTGAGGGGGATCAAAGGGATGTATTGTGATCAAAGAAGGGGAAAAGCCAGCGCCGAAAGATCAATAACAGTTGCAACACGAGGCCGAGGCCATAAAAAATAGGCGGGACCCGAGTCGGGGGGCAAAAGGTGCGAAAGGGTGGGTGAAAAGGGACAAAGAATGCACCGTGGGATGGGGAAAAAACAAGTGACACGGTGGGTGCATGGGTTGTGGCGCGGGTAGAGCCGATACTCACACGGTGCGTGGCGAGTGGGTGTGAACTGCAAGAGGATCCCAGTACCGGACGCACGGCAGAGCAAGCACCCAGGACGCACAGCTGTGGACTGGGGGACAGAAGGGCACACTAAGGCACAACCGAGAGCACCAACCGCCACCAGCCCACAGGAAGCTACAGACAGAAGCAAAGATGGGGAGAAATAGACATAGGGGGAGTAATGTCCTAGCTTCATCGAATAAATCTTTAAAGGAACAAAAAACGTTTGCTGGTATCTAAGTGTCCTCGTGTAGAGAATAGGAGCACCAAGGCCCATAGCTTACACCTCTCTTTATCTCCCTTGCACTGGCTACCGGGTGCGGCCGAATCAAGGTCAAGACATGTATGATTCTGACTATCGACATCCACAGGCTCAGCACCCGCCTACGTCCACTCACTACTACGAATTTACATCCCCTTCAGAGGTCTGAGATCCGCTAGTGAGCGACGCCTCTTGGTACCATCACAGAGAGGCTCAAAAGCACTTTCCAGAACATTCTCGTTCACCAATCCTGGCTGGTGGAACGATCTTCCCAACCCTATCCGGAATGCTGAATCCCCTGACAATGTTCAAGCGACAGCTGAAAACTCATCTCCTTCGAAGCTACTTGACTTCATCATAAAAAAAAAAAAAAAAAAAAAAAAAAACCTCGTGATTTATCTTCCTTCTTTCTAGCTTGTACTTATTTGAACAATGTCTAAGAACTTTGTATTACAACCACTTCTTGTGTCTGTTTGCCGCTCTTAAGAAGAATCGCTTTATGTATCCCCCAATTGTAAGTCGCTTTGGATAAAAGCGTCTGCTAAATGACTAAATGTATAAATGTATAAATGTAAATAATGTGCACTAGACTTCAAATTCTGTGTTCAGTTAATGTGCATGTCTGAATTCACAATTACATAACCATAATGAATCTGATGTGACAATGTACCAGGACTCGCATTAGCAGGTATTTGACACACCTTCTCAAAAAGCCAATCAGAAACCAGCTTATCAAGTAATATGCCATGCTGTGCCCTGACATGCTAAGAATAGTATATGCTATATTACATAGAGCTATTTGAAAGCCTTTTCCATGTGGAAAATCAATGTGCATTTTGAAACTGACTGGTTGTAAGTAATACATTCTGTGTCTTCATGCTTTTGCTGCAGTATATTACACTTTTAGGTTGTAGTTCTGTCTTATGCCATGGTTTCTTGTGTCTTCATGATTATCACTTTATTAAAAACACTGCAATTGAATCCTACCCTTGCTCTCTGAGACTCCCTTTGTTACATTACAGTATATAGAAACTAAAACAAACTTATTTACAAATTTCTACATGCATATAAGGCTCATTGACCATTTTGTAGTAGCACAACAATTTGAGTGAAAAGTTGGATTCAAATATTATAATTATTTCAATACTTGTCAAAAAAAATGTTTGTAAACTTAACTGATAGTGTCCTGGCAGAAAATTACCTGTAAGTTCTCAGTTTTTCTGCAGATTTGTTTCTCACACTGTGGTGCATATGATAATATACTTATGATGTATCAAATGTTTTTGGTACAGTTTAAAGTATATAATATACATATGAAGATTTCAGAATGTGTTTAATGTTTTATTTTGCCATATTAAAGCAAAAATATGGCCCATACATATTAACTGTCCTTTCATACTGATGAGAGCCCAGTTTAAAACATTCTGTTTGAAAGGTGAGATTGTTAAATGTAGGAGTTAGAGTTCACACTCACGTCCATCTTTGAGCTCAATGCAGTGTATTCTCTCCAGAGGCAGAGGGGGGCGCACTACCTTCAGCTTGTCTGATTTCTTCTGCGTTTTGGTCATCAACAACACATCAGTGAAGAGCAGGACCACAAGCTCCTAACGTAACCAGAAATTAAAGCTGATATGAGTTCAAAACAAAAATGATTAATGCATCACATAGGCTTTGTTTGTCTTTTCACTTACCTTGGTGTCCTTTCTTATTCTGACCTTCAAAGTTTCTTCCATTAATTGCTTCCGTATGACATCTGGTCCCACCCCCCTCACCGGGCTCATCAAATCAAAGCAGCAGAACTCACGAACACACTGTTGTTGAGATCTTTCTGTTAGCCTTTTTTTATGTAAGCAAAGCGTGTACAATTTATGGTATTCAAGATTTTTTTGTTGTTTACCTTGTCTATTTCTTCACTCAGACCTTCTATTTTGCATCCCTCTATTCTTTGAGCAGCAACAAAGAGGGCCAGAGTATCTTCTTTCAGTTGCAAATAGCCATTGATAGATTCTAGAAAATGATTGACACTGTACAACTGCAGGAGAAAAAGAGACAGTGAGTGAGAAACAGTGCAGATCTTTATCTTTAACTTCAATGATAGAATAAAGACTGGGCAAGCAGCTCATATTCAAGAGAGCAAGAGTGAGAGGTGTATAGAGAGACGGAGATTACAAAGCTGATAACAAAGGCAATGCAGCTCAAGAGTTTGACTTTTCTCATAGTCTTTAATCTGACATGATCATTTCATGGTGTGATATTTCACACACAATACTACTGTAATTAAGACCAACTAGTGAATGTGCCTCTATTTTTCTTCTATTTCATACTTCTGATTATTATTCTTTTCATAATAACAATATAATTGGAATGTATTTTATTTGTCCCAGTTTTTGCTTTAATGAAAGCAGCACAAGCTGCATCAACTGCATTAACAAGTGTTTGCAAAGTATAAATCTTTTTTATTCATTTCATTATAATCATGCTTCAAATCCTTAAAGGATGTTAGTATTTTGTCCAACAACAGCAAATAGATTTAAACCATTTTTTGATCTCACCATCATCTAGTCCATCTAGAATTACATGAAGAAAGACTTTTTTTCACATTTACTTATTAAATATTTAAATAAGAAATTTAATTTTCCATCTCATAAAGTCATTTTGCTTTAGTAAAGTGACAACACAAAGGCCAACGATTACTTTTTTAGTAACTTATGTCGTTTTCATAATGAATGCACTTAGTATTTTTTTTAAATAGTACAAATTAAATGTACAGTGTATGATGCAATTCATCACGACTGTGTCACAGTCTCACCATTCTTTCAAGTGCGTTTTTGGTGGGGTGGTCTTCTGTGGTCTTCTGAACAGCTTTCAGCAAAAGAGGGTACTTGGTGATTCTCTGGTGTGGTTTGGCCTGCATATCGCCCAGTCTCATTCGCCCACACTGTGGATGATTCTCCACCCACTGCAGAACAGATTACATCAAGGTAATCAGGAAAATCATGCATGCATGTTTCTTTATGCAACATATTCGATTGTAATCTATAGCTCATGTTCATCTGTGGTTTGAAATGTGCATTTGAACTTGTTTATTAATTAACCTTTTTTTTATTCTTAAACTAAGGTTCATAATGATGCGATTCATTTTTCCTTTTCTCTCTTGGAGTGGTGTCTACAAGCTCTTGTGTCATAGAAGATCTTTAAAGTGTGCAAATACTAAAGCTCAATCCCGAGATATTCTTTAAAAATTTAAGTCAGCCACAACCTACCTAAAAGCGCTCGTTCTACACACACCGCCCACCTACCTACCCACCTGTGGGAAGATTTTGCATAAGAGCATAATGCCTCCCAAATGTTCACGCAGAGAAAGAAGGTGTAACTTTTATTCTTGTTGTAGTATTGTTGTTGCCGCTGCCATTTCGTGAAGGCGCTGTGTGTTTTGTTGTTAAAGCGAAACTACTTTGTTTGGTCTTTCCAAAAGAGGACGATATCACTTCGTCATTCCTGGAGCTGATCCGTGCAGGTTGCTGAGCGAATACAACAACTTCACGCTGTCAATCACCGGATCGGCTTTCACCGTGGACGAAGCGGATTCCAGCTTAGTCGTCACATGTCCTTCCGGATGCTCCTTCGTCGAATCTGCCGGCCACGCTGTTCTCAAGCCCGCGCCTTTGCTCACTCTAACCCTCCCACCGTTCCTCACGCCAGCCCCCGGCTTCTGCTCACTGTAGGCCAGCGGTGTGTGACGCTGTTTCGTTGTGAAAACTAAACTACTTTGTTTGGCCTTCCAAAATGCGACATGACTAAATCAGTGGTTAAGTTGTATTTACAAAATTTTTCCAGAACAGTTCAACCCAAATATTCTTTTGTGTGCAGCACATTTTATGGAGGACTGTTTTTTTGATCCTGGGAGAGTAGACTATAATGTTGGCTGTTCTGACTTACAGTCTGTAAGTACGTTTTTTATATGTAAAGAGTTTTTATATTTTATATATTTTAAGCAAGTTTTTTGGGCAGTGTAGAGAAGGGCTTACACTTATTAATACACATGCCTCGTTTATGACACATGGTTTTCATGTTTTTCGAATCATCGACTCCGTCCTGACAGGCATCATCCAAATGGTAGGGGCGTAACCATTTCCGTCACATTCTTGATGTATTCGCCAATCACAACGCCCTGGATAGCTGCCAAATCAGAAGCACACCTCGCTTTTTCCGAGACCGGGTGGGGATAGCTTTGTAAATCGACGACTGTATTCAGAAAAGGCGGTATAGAGAGAAACCAATAGTCAGTATGTGCAAATGAATGTTTCGATTTTTGAAGCATTAAACCGCATAAACACATTCATTACACCAAATACACAAAACAAAGTTCTTTTTAGCAGCATCATATGACCCCTTTAGATGATTACCTTAATATAAATGATCACCATTAGCACGTTGACTCAACGGAGACATGTTATTTTTTTTGATATTATTTTACACGCTAGAACAATTAAAGGATAATGATTAAAGCATTTCAGATCTTAATGTGCCCTATTTCTACTATGTACCTTCCGGAAACAACACACCTACAGTCAAAAACCACCTAAGGCAGGCGCCTCACAGTCATTTCGACCCCTGCGTACGTGCATACTGTCCACTGGTGCAAACACACTTGGCAGTGGAACTTTGGTGTGGGATTAACGTTCATGCTGAATGTCTAGAAAACATTCACACCTTCGCAACCCATTTCTATGTCTATGTTGTCACACATTTTTTTTTTTTTCCCCAGCCTTTTATGTAGCTTCAATTTGGTTTTTAACTAACATTAACTAAAAAGCTGATTCCTTTTTAAAGATGAACCATTGGGGGGGGGGGGGACTTGAATCAGTTTTCTTTTCTTTCATTCAGCACAGGTTGTGTGTTTCTTTTTGAATTTGAAATTGACTGGTTGTAGGCCCCATTGACCTGCAGTTATGCACTGTGAACATTGCCAAAATTTGCCAAAACAATTGCACAAATATTGCTTTTTCACCTAAAAACTGCATAAGCTCAGTCAGTGAGGCCTACGACCAATCATTCCAAAAATACGGAAATAAAAACCAACACAGTGCTGAAATGAAAAACACAGTTTTCGACAAACAACTGCTGATGGTCCTAGAGTTTCAGGGATAATATACCAGTAATGTAAAAGTATACAATATTTAAATAGGCTGGGTCTTTTTGTCGTTCAGCCACAGCACAAGAATTAAACCTAAGGGAGAAACAAGAACAGAAAAAGATTTTTGGACTGAAGCAGAAGTGGGATTTTTGACTTTTTGTAGCATTATGTGTTTGAACGTTTTAGGCATTTTTCTGTGACCATGTAGGTGGCAAGATGTGAATTAGTCATCTAAACCATCCATTCAACCGATTTGTTAAAAATGCTGTCTTATTCAGAAATGAATAAAGTGACTGTTTTAATGAGGGAGTCATTGAATAATTCACTCAACTTTTGCTTCTATAATGTAAGTTAGTTAATATTCAGTATGACTGTGACTACCTGCAGCCTCATGTCTACAGCCGAATCATGCTAATATTTAGAACATCAGCACTCTTTGATACTATTTCTTAATTGGAATATTTTTGTTCCAATAGAATAATTCTTTGCTTTTAACTAGACTTGTGCCGGTATTCGGTAATGCGATATATCACGGTAATGAATATGCACGAATATCGTGGGCACTTCTAAATACCGTGAAAAATTATATATTACAAATTATTCAGAATTATGAATGCATTTTAAGAATACTTTTCCCATCAACTGGTCAAAATGCACAATACAGCTGAAGAAGCGTCGTGCCCCTCTGATCGCAGGACAAATAATAATAATAATAATAATTCATTTAAATATATGGAAACCCTGTAAACAAAGCAGCTGCTTACTTTCTCTGTTTCGAATCGTGTTTTAAAGGTCGTTATGATTTAAGACGCGTTTCAACTTGTGTATTGCGCTGCAAATACGTAAATAGTTAGAACCTCTCGCGTATATCTTTTCAAACTTTTTTCACATTTTAATCTGGACTACAACTGCCTAATATTTGTTTGAAAGGGTTTGATTCGTTATTTTCGGTCCACTCTTACTTAGGGCCTTCATTATTCCTTAGTTAATTCATTAGTTAACATCTATCTGTCCAATGAAAAATTCTTGCTGAACAATATTCATTAATCTTAGGTATGCCAAGTATTTACTAACTGGGTTTGTTAAATCGAAAGTTGCAACTTTGATGTTATATAGCGTGAGCTAACTAACTAATACTGTTAATTTTTTAAACAAAGATTAATCATTTTTGTAGCAAATGTAGCTATTGCTCATTTTGGATGTTAATGCATTAACTAAGCTTAACTAATTAGGTTTTATTGTAAAGTGATAGCTATTGGTCTTTATATTTCTTTTGCACTTTAATCTGTGTAAAACTTTTAACTTCATACATTTTTCTGTATTGCTTTATTGCATTTAAATGTTCAGTTATTTTTGTTATAAGAAAAATGTTATTAAACCTGTTATACTGTATTATGACAGCACTTTTTAAAACTGAATTTCAATACCGTGATAATACCGTATATATATAAAAGCATTAGCAATTAATCGCAACATGAAAATTTGATACCGGCATATCCCTACTTTTAACATATAAATGTGATTTTCAGTACCGTAAGATAGGTGAGAAACTGCGGGGTTGTGTCAAGCTGTCTGCGTGTAAACTCCACATTTCTCTCCTCTTCCAAACAGTATTCAAAGTATGCAGAAAAACGGTCAGGAAACTGAAACAGATTTTAAAAAATGATCTATTTTAGCTTTATTTCTGAGAATTTCATGAACTGTTATTGTATCATACCTGCAAACATCCTGCCTCAAGTCTGAGAGGGTCAAATGGTTTTCCAGTGAGACGGACCTCTTGTAACATTGGATACATCACTTCATGCCAAAAGAGTTGATGTGCATCAAGGATAGAAGGAAGATTGGAAAAGAGCATTGTGGGGCTGACCTGAAGAAAGAAAGAACAGACAGTAATGGAAAAAGATTAATTGATACAGGTGGTGTCGCCCACACGCTCTACACCAGAGCAAAATTATTTTCCATCTTATCCGTACAAAATGTTTCCATTTCTGACATCACCGGTGCTCTAGAATAGATTATAGAATGAATAGAATGAGTGATCTCAGACAGATGACAGTGAGCGGCACATTATTTGACCGCACTTCTGCCGTCACATACAGCTGTGCAGCCTGCCTGCCATTTAAGATATGCTGAGTATGTTACTCTAGAAGGTCAATTCTTAAGAAAAAGGTTCCATGTAAACGTGAAAGATGAGACGAGATGCACATACTTCCTGAAGGAATCCATATCTGTGACAGTGTGACAGTGCTGCCATCACAAGCTGTGCAGAAAAGAGGATGTGCATTAGCCAAAGCTTTAGCAAGAGTGTAAATAATGCATTTAAAATGCATGAATGAAAATACAAAGGACTGAGAAACGAGTTCAGCGATATCTGGTCAGCATAAACATATTATTATTCAAATTGTTGTTGTTATAGTGAAGTGATTGTCTATATCTGATCAAATAAACTGTAATAAATCCTTAATAATAAAAAAAACTGTAATGTTATGACATACTTCTGTGGCAATAGTGAGTTTGTTGATGTAGTTTAGCTCAGTATTAATAAGCTCCCACAGCGTCTCCTGCTGGTGTCGCTGGGTTTTTGACATAGACTAGAAATAGAGACAAATAGAGAATGTCAACAATACTCCAACATACATACAACACACTTCTGTCTTCTTTGTTTAATTTGTTTGTTTAATTTTTAAATCAGTTAGTGCACATTCCTGGTATTGCGCATGATTCTGTGTTAGGCCTACTCTTTCGGCAGACGTCTAATGTCTAACATGCTATGTAAACTATTTTACAAGGTGACGATTTCTTATTAATTTATATGATGTTATTTATTATTTATAAATGTTATACAATGTTTTTATAAATGTTATATGTTTTTAATACATAACATATAAAACCCTAACAGTCAGTGGGGCGTAAACAGATCATATGAAAGGTTACGCTATATTGATGTGCGCATACCTAATAGACGAATCTGTGTACCATCTAGCCCAGGGGTGCCCAAACACGGTCCTGGAGGTCCGGTGTCCTGCAGAGTTTAGCTCCAACTTGCCTCAACACACCTGCCGGGAAGTTTATACTATGCCTAGTAAGAGCTTGATTAGTTGGTTCAGGTGTGCCTAATTGGAGTTGGATCTAAACTCTGCAGGACATCGGCCCTCCAGGACAGAGTTTGGGCACCCCTGATCTAACCTGAACCCTGTTACCTCATGGGAGTCCACTATGTCTGTCCAGCTCTTTTCCAGTGCTTTTTCAGTTCCTCCCTCCCCCCATGTCCACCTCAGGTCCTTAGGTATATTGAGTAAGTCCAGAACCTGTTTTAACGCGTCCACCTGCCCCTGTACACCACCTGATCGTTCCTGAGAGAGAGATTGGAATAAGAATAATGTAATCAGTCTATGTATCCAACTATGAACCAGTTCTGGCAACAAAAAAAATAAATAATAATAATTAGGCCTACCTCAAATGTGCCATTTTTGTCAGACACTCCCTGGCTAAAAAGTGCCTGCTTTAATGCACCTCTGCTCTTCACCCTGGCAGATGTTCCCTTGCTCACTGTAGAAAAGTCCACAGCTGCCCTCTGCTTCTTTTTCTGACAACCAAAATTGATAAACGTGACAAGCTGAATTGACAGCAATCAGCTAAAGCCTGATTAAACCTGTGACTGCTTATAAAGCACAACAGGATTTAGAACATGGTGCTACAAAAACACCCTTTGGTCCTGGAAAAGCATTCCTCATAGCGTGACTGATACTAATGTTATTCCAGAACCAACAAAGGACATTGTTCGATGTTCTACTTGGTTAAATCATTTGAGCATCAATCAGCTCAGCATATGCACCTGTCTGGACATCTGAACAGAGTAGCAGAATGAAAGCAGAGGAAATTGGTGTTTAATTCAAAAGACCTTAGGTTGAATGTGAGTGTGAGGGGTTTCTAAAACTAAAAAAAACAACTAAAAATTGGAAGTAGAGCACTCCAATGTCCTGGCTTTGATTCCCAGGGATCATATATGCATTTAACTTTGAACAACTTACATACCATTCAATTTCAGCAAAGAAAAAAAAAATCATAAATATAAAGTTTTTGGGATATGGAGGGCCATTCATGAATTTGCGTAGTGAATTAAAAATGAATGTAAAGATTTTTTGTGCTGTTTTTAGCCTATTTAATAATAATGATAATATTTAAAACATTTGTAATTATTTAATTTTGAGTTATTCGGCGCTCCATATTGGAAGGTTGTACCACACAATATTTTGCATACCTTGAACTAACCTTATCATGTCATAACACACATTGACCATGACACACATTATTTTTAGGGGTCCTGATTTCGTTTCCTTTTTTTGATTTTCTTCAGCACTTTGGTCGCACCACTTGTCTTTGCCAGTCGCGCCACATGACAGAAATTTTTGCTAATAAAACAATATGCTTAACTAAATATTTTCCTCTGAAAAATTTCATATTTTTTCGTAATTATGATATCAGAACCGTATAGTACCCCCTGACATTTTTGCCCATTTTGGATTGTCACGTTATTGATCTAAAATGCATTAAAAGTCAAATTATATGAAAGCATCTGCATAATGCAAAGAAATTCCAGTGCTGAATATAATCTGATGAATTCAGTACCTGGTAGCCTACAGTGTTGTATCTGTGCTTCTCTTGTGCCCTCAGCTGAGCGCCTGATGGTACTGCAACAAATCCATCAGGAGTGTCTGTGTCTGCCTCTTTCTCTTCCTCCCGCTGTCTGTCACTCTTTTCACTCTGGGGCCATGACATTGCTCAGTTCCGGTCCTTTTGATGGATTACTAATAGACAGATAGGATTACAATAAGAGGAACACATGAATAAGATCAACAACAGTGCAACAGTAAACAGGGAAAGTAGAAGAGAAAATAGTAGCAGCACTGAGTAATTACAAAAAAAGCTGCTATGCTATATTTATCACTGTGCTGTGCATAATACAAAACAATTTAAAACCCACAAAAAAACTGTAAACCACAACTAGAAGGAACTGATACCAGACTTTTGAAGCCCACTGATGTGACCTTTAAATCTCATAACATTTCACATCTCCTGACCTAGCATATGCCACACACACACTTGTTTTTCTATCATGGTGGGTTTTCTATCATTTTCCATTGACGTATCTTGTTTTTATATTGAGCTAATGATGTCTTCTACCCCCTCAATCTGTACCCTTGCGCAAACATATTTTTTTTATTTTTCATTTTATATTTTACATTGTGTTAACTTATATTGTCATTATGACATTATCTACTATGTTATGAAGGCATTTTCCCCGTTGGAACTGTCAGCTGCTCCCCTGTAGGTGAACTGAGGTTTTGCAATCCTTAGGTCATCTTCTTCTGGACCCCAAAATATAGACAAAATTTGACCCTCCCATGCATTTGATTATTTAAATAAGGACATATTGTGGACTTCTGTTGTTTTATATGAAGTTAAATGTAAATATATAGATTAAATATAACCCATAACACTAACCTTAGACGAAAGCATACTGTATAATGATATTACGGTAATAAAATATAATCCTATTTGATAAATATTAATAATTAAAATGAATTCATTATTAAAAACTTCATATTTATTAATGGAAGTAGTGTATAAAATTGTAGAAATATTATATTATATACCATAATATTTATTTTTCTTATTGTTAAATTAGTATAGTACACAAAATTCAGTTAAATTATATAATTTATATTATGTTTATTGCATGTTTAATATATTGTATTTGTAACTCTGTTGTAACTTAAAAATTAAACCACTAAATCCACCAGCCATTTTCTGCTGAATTAACATAATCACTATAATGATAAAAAAAAAAAAATGTCGCGCATCACACATGAACTCTGGAATGATAGTTTTTTTTTTTCATTTAATATAGGTTGACTTGTTCTTTTATTTCCCAAAACTGTACATTTATTTTTATCCCCAAAGGAAGGTTTAGCTCACTTCAGAGGAATAATTTGTCCCGAAAATGTAAGTAAATAGTGTTAAACACACACACACACACACAACAACAACACAAACACACTACATGCCAGGACTCCATATAAAAGAGACATGGCCTGAAGCTTATAAACACACATATTCTTACACGCCAACTCTGATTCATAGAATTCACTGTAATTCAGGTGAGTCACTTTTCCCCAGTCATGCATGAATCTCACGGGCATAAAATACACTGGTGTGTGATTCAGGAGACTCGCACACACATGTTCTGAGAAAGATCTGAATATCCGCCCACGTTTGACATCACTTTTTGGCAATACACCAGTTCCGCTCAGACTCACCTTGTCAACATTATCATCAGCCATCAATTCAGGGTAAAATACCCCGAACGAACAAACACTCACACACAGCCGTATACATGCACATAAACTGTTTGCAAATGCACATTTGTAGTTACACATACAGGCATAACATTGAATATACCATAAACACAAAGTCATAACACATAATTTTGAAAACAAATTCACCATAAGATATGTAAAAGTAGATTTAAATGCAATTTGCATCAGCAAGTCCCAGTACAATCTCAGTTCTTTAATTATTTACATGTGATTCCAGTTTTAGACAATCTCCTTTACCACACACACACACACACACACACACACATTCTCAGGCAAGTCTTCCCCAACAGATACCTGGATTTAACTGTGTCCATTTCCCTCACACTGACATCTTTAAGGTCTCTTTCTGTCCCTCTTGTCTTCCTGAATCTGTCTTTCGGAGTCCTCAGTGTCTTGCTATATCGTTTTTCTTTAACCCTTCCTTCAGTAACAGGTTGAGCAAGCGAGACCAGATTCTTCAGACTTAGATTTCAGGCATGGCTGCACCCTGAGAATATAAACCTGACTGGGCCATTAGTGCTTTCTGATGTGATTGACAACCAACCAGCCGTTGATCACAGGTACGTAACAACATGTAAAGTTATAATTGTTTAGACAGGGATGATAGGTTTGTGGTTTAGTTCCACAAAGACAAGCACGCACACACACACACACATGCAAACATGCAAAATAAGGAAGAAAGCTGTTATTTTGCCTCCAATCAGGAAATTTAAATGCTGGGAGGATTTGACAGGTGCTTACCCAAGAAAACCCCATCAACATGATGCCATGGTAATATTTAGGTATACCTAGATTTGGCTCTAGATTTAAAGGATCTTCCTTTAGTGTAAATCCGATTTTGAACACTTTATCATCTGTTAAAATGATTCATGTCTATAGTACAGACTGTGAGGTACCAGTCAAGCTCTGAACGCGTGCAGTTCAGCTGATTAAAAAAAAGGAAGCGAGAGAGGGCCTGAGAAATATCAGACAGGAATAAATTCAGTGGGATAGGAATGCAGAAAAGCAACATTGCGCAAGATAATAACAGATGCGCATCAGGACATAATTACACTAGCGCCTTCATCAAAGGAGACACGGCTGGGTTGGTGCTTCTCTAGTGGTTAAGGGTCTGCTAACAAAACACTTGTAGATTTAGTGCTGGTGAGGCCTTTTACAAAGCATGTACTTCCAGGTTTCATCTAAAATGATAATGAATTAGAATGAAAGGCAAATTACACATGAATTAACAATATATAAGCTGTTTATTTATTTTTTTTGGCAATTAAATGTAAAAAAGATAGCATTTTTAAAAATGTATTTGGGGACATTTTTCTTATATTGTTTTTCACCCATTGTAAAAAAAAATGTGACACATAAAAATTATTGAAGTTCATTTTACAAAAAATACTATTTCAGTCTTTACTGTGTTACTGTTGCAGTTTTCTGTTTCTGCACCATGTTTTTCCAGCATATATGGGTTATTTATATAGGAATGTTCTATTAAGGCACAAAAAAAAACATCTGTGGTCGAATTAGCTTTATAATTTGCATTTGCATTGAATTTTAATGCTATTTTCCAGCTGAAGCCCCATATTAGCCCGTGGAATAATGCAATAATATAAATCACATCTCAAATTGTGTAAAATACCCCTCAAATACAAATGCAATTATAAACTGTTTTTGTTTTGTACATGCAATACCTGCTTCGCATTAAGTCAATTACAGTGGATGCATTCTGGGTCAATAAGGCCTCTCACAAAACCTATCAAGAACATGCCCAGGTCACCGCCAAGAAAGAAAATGTAAGAAATTTAAATGAAAGGAATAAGAATCTCATGGTTTTTTTAAGTTTAACACTGAAGACTGGAGTAAAGGCTGCTAAAAACCATAGGAAAAAAATTTTTTGGACTATTTTTGATCAAATAAATGCAGTCTTAGTGAACATAATCTTCCTTCAAAATTCTTTCCAAAGAAAAAAACAAACCTTAAAAAACCAACAGAACAAAAACCTTTCTTACAATGTTGAACAGTGTATATGTGTGTGTGTGTGTTTTTGTGTGTGTGTGTTTGTGTGTGTAGGTGTGTGATCTGGACATGTTATTGTGAGATCTGTGCAATGATAAGGAGAACTTGGAGAGAATATGCATGATTATGTTATCTCCAATACATATCTGAAATATTACATATTATACCCCAACCACCCCACCACCCTCATTCAGATACATTTACTTTGACAGCACTAAAAAAAAAGCTTGCATACAAACATAAAACATAAGCATATTCATAAAAAATTTAGTGTGAAATCTTCAGACAACTGGAAATATGACATGGCCAAAAAACAGCTGTAGACGCACTTCCACTCTCAAAGGAATCCAATGGAAATCGGTGGAGGTTAAGTTCTCTATTTAATGCCCTTTTCTTCTTTCTCTTCTAATGGCCTCAGTGTGAAGTGCTTTGGTCCCATGAAAGGAACCTGCTCTCGATGTTGTCTGCACAGTTAACCAAATACATGTCCTTCAGAGTGTCTACGAACATCTGGATGCGGTGACATGGCAAAACACTGTTCCCTCCTCCACTGCCGCTGTCACTCCAAACCTTCAGCATCTGGTAGTGGGCATCTTTGCTGTTCCTGTGGTCTTGTGCCGCCCTGTCAATGCTCTGCTCAGAAACACCAAGTCGACGTACAAGCTCTTTAAATCTTCCAAAAGGCACCTCGTCCAGCACAAAATAGAAGAACTCGTGAACTACAAAAGCGAAAGTCAGAGAAAGAACGACAACAGACGTGAATCATCTTTAAGCATCATCACTTAAGCCTAAATAAGGGATTTATGTGTAGAAACAAATAAACACAGACATACATTTGATCTCTCTTGGGATGCAGTCTGGGAGTTTTCCATTTTGTTCTGTTCCGCACGGCTGGTTTGTGAAAGGAATGCTCTCATCGTGTTCTGTGTCTGGTGCCACTGTGATAATCAATGTCTGTGGAAAACATTAAAAATACATATTAATTATTTAAAAACAATACAATAATAAACATTTTTAAAATAACACTACAGGTGTCTATGGCCTAATAATTATTTAAGAATTTGTTTTAAAATTTCTACATCAGGGGTCTTCAACAAACAAATAAATGCTGTTTTTTATTTTCTATTCATCAAAGAATACTGCAAATATCACGGTTTTCACAAACATATTAAGGAGCACAAGTGTTTTCAACAATGACAATAATCAGCATATTAAATAATTTCCGAAGAAATGCTGCCTGGAGAAATGGCTGCTGAAAGTTTGGCGTTACCATCACAGGAATACATTACATTTAAAAATATATAACCGTTTAACTAACAGTATAACTATTTAAAACAGAAAACAGTTAATACAGCACCACTTTAGCATTTATTTCTGAAAGACATTAGTGCAGTTCTATTAATATTATTTGTCACTGGCTGAGAGTTCAGATGGGGGTCCCTGTGATAGAAATATTAGAATTAGTATTTACGATAAAAGCTGAATCATCTTCTGTAAAAACAGAGCTACTGTAATTATGTGTTTAGCAGCAGATGTGAATCACTCGCATTGTGAAGAAGAATGGTTGTGGTGTCTTTGTCATTGTTTGTCATAGGTCAATCAAGCATTTTACCTGATCTTCGGTAGCAGGTGATGATTTCTGCGATGACAAAGCATGCCTCTTTTTCTTCCAAAGTCTGATGCCCTCGTATAACATGAACACTCCCAGTGCTAGAACCATGATGCATGCACCCACAGGGACCAGTATTTGAGGTATTGAGCCTGAAACGTCAATGAGACCAGAAACAAACCAATTAAAATCAGCCCTCAATATTATTTCTTGCCTGAGGACACGTGTTGTTTTTGGACCATACAGAGACGTTTTGCTTAGTCATGGCTAGACAAATTCAAAGGAACCTGAGAGGGGACTTCCCAAGATTACTCATGCTTTCTAAAAACATTTTAGTACTAGCTCTCTTTATCAATTCACTCAAAAGCCATGCAGTGGCCTGTCTGGCATACACAATATTAGGAAACCCAACAGACATAAGCTTTTTCAATATTTTCGATTTCCAAAGGATACACATTTTTGGATGGATGTTGATCAGTACCAGTGGTGTGGGGTGGTGTTTTTTTTAGAAAATAAAGCAAATGTAAATTCTTGTCTCAGTTACACATTTTCCTGGTTAAATAAACATTACTTACAGTATCAAAAAAAACAAATACTACTCTAGGTTACACTTTATTTTAAGGTGTCCTATTAGTGTAATTATACATTTAAGTACTGAGTAATATTAATTACTATATGGTTAGAGTTAGGATTAGGGTTTGGTTTAGGGTTACTTGCATGTAATTATGAATCATTTATTGTTATTATAATAGTAAGTATATGCAACATGTGTAACAAGGACACCTTAAAATAAAGTGTTAACCAGTTCTGTTTTGTAATGTAAGTAATGTTCTATTCATTAAAACCAAGTAGAAATCTCATTAAGCTAGTTTTAAGCATTTTTTTTTTACATTCATTCTAAAACAATAACTATTCAATAATAACGACTATTCAGCTTATTAACAGTCAACTTTTCAGATCATTAGTCATAAACAAGAAATTTCACCAAGCTAATTGCTCACTAAAAAAATCCCACAGATCATGTTTTCAGGCGATTTGAAGTTTTATTTTGACGTGACTTTTTTTTTTACATTTTAATTAGGCTTCCCATTAATGCCATCAGTTTGTTCATTCAGACTGATAAGCGAACGTGTGACAAATACAAAAACTGGAGGCGGGATTTATTACATGAACCAAATCATAGCCTCTTCTCATGTGATTTTCCCCCATTCATTCTCAACTTACTGTACCCATTATGAAACCCACCACATGCCTTAGGGATCTGTTAAAACTCAATAGGCTTAGGAGAGGCAAGAGAGAGGCAGCCTCCTGCTGTAATCGCTGTTGTAGTGTTACTTAAAAAAAACCTAGGGATTTTCTTTTTAATTTCATATTTTGCAATATTTGCATAGTTTTCTCATCCAGGTTTTTTGAAGAGGCACTGCCTCCCTTGCCTCCTCAGAGGAAATGTCCCAGGTCAGTACTCACCTGAAGGACTAGTTGGGTTGGCAGACCTTAAAGGGTTAGGAGGTGTGCTGGATTTGCACAAGTGTGGACACTCATCCTGACATCTATAAGATATAAAGAACACACATGTTGATTATTTTGTCTGCCATGTCTAAAGTTATACAGATCTGTAAATGTATCTGTTAATTACCCATTAAAACAATTTTCATGTGCTAATTCAGTACACTTCAGTGTATGTATGTGGATGAGCAGTAACAACAGGGAACGCATTCCATATAAAGGTTATTATAAAGGATAGTTTGTCATTTGTAGATATTCTCATTTCAGTTTTTCAATATACAGGTGCATCTCAATAAATTAGAATGTCGTGGAAAAGTTCATTTATTTCAGTTATTCAACTCAAATTGTGAAACTCGTTTATTAAATAAAGTCAATGCACACAGACTGAAGTAGTTTAAGTCTTTGGTTCTTTTAATTGTGATGATTTTGACTCACATTTAACAAAAACCCACCAATTCACTATCTCAACAAATTAGAATATGGTCACATGCCAATCAGCTAATCAACTCAAAACACCTGCAAAGGTTTCCTGAGTCTTCAAAATGGTCTCTCAGTTTGGTTCACTTGGCTACACAATCATGGGGAAGACTGCTGATCTGACAGTGGTCCAGAAAACAATCATTGACACCCTACACAAGGAGGGTAAGCCACAAACATTCATTACCAAAGAAGCTGGCTGTTCACAGAGTGCTGTATCCAAGCATGTTAACAGAAAGTTGAGTGGAAGGAAAAAGTGTGGAAGATAAAGATGCACAACCAACCGAGAGAACCGCAGCCTTATGAGGATTGTCAAGCAAAATTGATTCAAGAATTTGAGTGAACTTCACAAGGAATGGACTGAGGCTGGGGTCAAGGCATCAAGAGCCACCAACACAGAGTGTCAAGGAATTGGCTACAGTTGTCGTATTCCTCTCTGTGTTGTCACTCCTGAACCACAGACAACATCAGAGGCGTCTTACCGGGGCTAAGGAGAAGAAGAACTGGACTAATGCCCAGTGGTCCAAAGTCCTCTTTTCAGATGAGAGCAAGTTTTGTATTTCATTTGGAAACCAAGGTCCTAGAGTCTGGAGGAAGGGTCGAGAAGCTCATAGCCCAAGTTGCTTGAAGTCCAGTGTTAAGTTTCCACAGTCTGTGATGATTTCGGGTGCAATGTCATCTGCTGGTGTTGGTCCATTGTGTTTTTTGAAAACCAACGTCACTGCACCCGTTTACCAAGAAAATTCATGCTTCCTTCTGCTGACCAGCTTTTTGAAGATTGCTGATTTCATTTTCCAGCAGGATTTGGCACCTGCTCACACTGCCAAAAGCACAAAAGTTGGTTAAATAACCATGGTGTTGGTCTGCTTGACTGGCCAGCAAACTCACCAGACCTGAACCCCATAGAGAATCTATGGGGTATTGTCAAGAGGAAAATGAGAAACAAGAGACCAAAAAATGCAGATGAGTTGAAGGCCACTGTCAAAGAAACCTGGGCTTCCATACCACCTCAGCAGTGCCACAAACTGATCACCTCCATGCCACGTCTAATTGAGGCAGTAATTAAAGCAAAAGGAGCCCCTACCAAGTATTGAGTACACGAACAGTAAATTAACATACTTTCCAGAAGGCCAACAATCACAAACAATTAGGAGGATCTAATTGGTTGAGATAGTGAATTGGTGGGTTTTTGTTAAATGTGAGCCAAAATCATCCCAATTAAAAGAGCCAAAGACTTAAACTACTTCAGTCTGTGTGCATTGAATTTATTTAATACACGAGTTTCACAATTTGAGTTGAATTACTGAAATAAAAACTTTTCCATGACATTCTAATTTATTGAGATGCACCTGTATATAAAATAATTTAAAGGTGAATCACTCTGTCTGTCTTGGGCCAGACATTTACGCAAGTATACATGAACACAAAAAGGAGAGCTTGGTCAGCGTCATTACAACATTAAGTGCATATTTTATGCACGTAACTAATAGGCTCAGGAAAGTTCTCTTCATACTGACAGTAGTTGTTTAAAAAAAAAGACAAAATTGGTTCCCATTCGTTGACAGCATGGATTATTATTGTTACAAAAAATGAAAACTAAATACATTTTTAACTGAAAGATTTATCATAATCATAAGTAAATTATATAAAAAAAATAGATTCCAACCTGCAATTGCCACTAGATCAAAACTGTCCTGGCAAATTTAATGGCATTAAACTTTTTTTTTAATGATATCAATTAGCACCTTAATTGTAGTAGACCTAAAATACTAAGAGTAAAATAATAATAATAATAAAAAATTAAATACAAAAAATTCTAAAATACTAAAACTAAAAAACTAATCTAAAACCAACAATAACAGAGTGAAACATAAAATTCAAAATAAAATTATTTAGAATAAATGTCAAATTTAAAATGACTATAATATCCGAGATGTGTACTTGTATCGAGTTATTCATTTCAGTTAAACGCATTTCAAAATGCAACAACGCACAAAACTGAGCTTGTGTAGTTAAATGCTTCTGAATTCATACGTGTACTTATGTAGAGTATGTCTCTGCACATTAGCATGAAATGTAAAGCATTGCAACACAGAAAATATCACGCTTCACCTTTAACATAACATTTTCAAGACAGCAGACATAAATGCAAGGAAGGACGGCTGTACTTGTAGACTTTTCGAAATCAAAAGATGAATGAGTCCATTCATCAACTTAACCTCTGAACAAGTGCCACATCATAACAAGTGCCCGCAGGATTTTGAAGAGTACCGAAGTGTGACTTACTTAACACACAGCTCACAGAGGTTTTTGCCCTTGACAGCATAATGGTTTTCTTTGCATTGACACTTTGTATTCTGTTCCCCAGCACCTGACAAAAGTGAAAACATTAACTAAAGGTATCCTATAATGTAAAAACAAGATTAATATATAGCTTTAATTTATTTACGTAGCTTTATTAAGCTTGAGGGACTTACATTTCGCAGCTATCAGCTGCCCAGATCCACACTTCTTACAGCTAGAACATTCCCATCCCAAGTCGCCTAATTTCTTAAAGTAGTATTCAGGCTCACACCCACACACCCTATTGCTTTTGAATGTACATGGTGATATCTCTATGGAATGGTCTGTGATTAAAGGATGAAAGACATATGAAAACTGAGCAAAGGTCAAATTAATTGGTTGTGCAAAGTTTTTAACAATCATCCACATATTAAAGGGATACGTTCATCCCAAAATGAAAATTGTCATCATTTACTCGGTGGAACACACAAGAAGTTATTTTAAAAAATATCTTAGTGTTTTTTTGTCAAAACAATTAAAGAGGCCATATGATGTTACTAAAAAAAAATAACTTTATTTGGTGTAATGAAATGTGTTTATGCGGTTTAAGGTTAAAAAACACATTATTTTCCACATACTGTACATTATTGTTTCTCCTCTATGCCCCGCCTTTCTGAAACGCGTCGATTTTTACAAAGCTCATCGGTCTGAAAAGCGAGGTGTGCTGTGATTGGCCAGCTATCCAGTGCGTTGTGATTGGCCGAATACCTCAAGCGTGTGACGGAAATGTTACGCTCCCTCACCATATTGCGATGATGCCCAGTCAGGCCAGAGCGATGATTCAAAAACATGAAAACCCATTATAAACGAGGCATTCGTTGCATCCAGTGAGGACATAATTACGGATTATAATGACTTATACTGTCTTTTTATGCGTTGCGTTGCATCGCGCTGCGTAAACATAAAACCATGTCTGCATTTGTGATCGGAGAAATGACAAACAAACAAGCCCTACTCTACACTGCCCAAAAAAACTCGCTTTAAATATAAAAAATATAAAATATAAAAACTCTTTAAATATAAAAAACGTACTTACAATCTGTGAGTCAGAACAGCCGGCATTGTAGTTTAACGTTACTCTCCCAGGATCAGTAAAAAGTCCTCCATAAAATGTGCTGGACACATCTGAATATTTGGGTTGAAGTGGTCTGGAACCGTTGTTGTAAATACAACTTAACCACTGATTTCTAGTCAGGTCCATTTTTGGCAGCCAAACAAAGTAGTTTCGCTTTCCACAACGAAACACAGCGTCACACACGGCGGCCCTGAGTGAGCGGAGGCCGGGGGCTAGAGTGAGGAACGGATTCGACGAAGGAGACTTGCGGCAACCACACATGACGACCCCGGGCTGGACTCCGCTTCGTCCACGATGAAAGCCAATCCGGCGATCCACAGCGCAAAGCTGATATATTTCCTCAGCGACCAGCACAGAACAGCTCCAGGCATGACGAAGCAGATAACGTCCTCTTTTGGAAGGCCAAACAAAGTAGTTTCGATTTCACAACGAAACACACAGCATCAAACATGTCCGGCGGAACAAATACCACAGCGAGAATAAAGTTACGCCTTCTTTCTTTGCGTGAATTTTGGGCGGTGTTATGCAAATCTTCCAAGATAGTGACGTAGGTATGTGGGGGCGTGTTAGAATGAGCCGTTTTAGGTAGGCGTGGTTGACTCTTAACTTTTATAAAGAATCCCTCTTTGGATTTGAGACTTTAGTCTTTGCAACTTTACAGATCTTCTTTATGGACCAATAGCTTGTAACATTTCAAAGAGAAAGGAAAAATTGAAATCGCATCATATGACCCCTTTAAAGTCAATTCAATTGACCCCACTTACTTTCATTGTTTAGACAAACACCGTTAAGACATTCTTCCAAACTGTGTTCCGCAGAAGCAAGAAAGTCATACAGATTTGGAATGATGGAACAGTTATGTAAATGATGACATAATTTTCATTTTTGGGTTAACTACCTCTTCAATAACAAGAAATATGAAAATCAAAGTTTTAAAATGGCATTACCTTTGTTGCACTTCCTGCAACTGAAGCAGTTTTCATTGTGGTTTGAGTTATCTAGGTAGGTTCCATTCTCACATTTTACACATTCGGACCTCTTATTTGGTTCAGGGCATTTCTCTTTCAATTTAAACCCTAGAGTAGAAAACAGAAGGACAAAGGACAAAACAAAACCATCAATGAAAGCTGAACAAAGGGTTTCTTTGAGAAAAAAAAACACACACCCTGTTGCTACCCATTATCCATAGTTAACTGTTTTAAATGTTAACAGCTTTGATCCATTATATGATAAATGTTCTTCTAACCAAAAAAACACAGCAGTCACAGAATTTATTGAAAGGATATACACTCTGTACATCTATAACATAAAGCCTGTATTTAAATTTGCTTTACCTGGATGACATTTATCACAGCAGAATCCATTATTATTCCAGTATTCATTATCAGGACAAGTTCCTTTCACATTCTGACCTCCACTAATGGCAAAATTTGATATTGTATATGACTGGCTGATTAGAGCCTGTGGGGAACAAAAGATCATTTAGGTTAAAAATACCACAGGAAATGACTGTGATAGCATGCACCTTATATTATGTGTGAGTGCACAGTGCGATACTGTATTTTACAATGAAAGTGCTTTATTTGACCTTTCCTTTCAAGTGTGGTGAATAAACCAGAAGTAATACCTCGCACACAACTTTTCCACTTATTATTATTACTATACTTATTATTATGAAAATGAAAATTGGATGAATGAATGGCTACGTTCAGATTGTTTACCACCTACAATTTTTATTACCAACAGCAAGCACTAATACAAGATAAATGATTGAAATATTAATATGCTATATTGCTATCACATTATCTCATTACATATGTTAGCCTCGTCACATGTTTAATTTTGTGTTCAGTGTTCAGTTAATAATTTTTACTTTTTTTTTTATGTCTTAACATGTAGAAGTCCGATCAAATAACGAGTGATGAAAAGGAAGTGCCTCATAAATTATTTTGAGGAATGAACTATAACAATATAAAAGAGAAGCTTCTGTGATTGGTGGATATTTCTTTAGAATTGTGGGTAAGGTAGTCCTTATTCATTTTTTCTTTTTTTAATGAAATGACACTGACACATGGCTTACACTCATCATAACTTGCAAAATCACAATGTAGGTATGTCCTAAAATGTTTATATGTTATAGTTAAAATTAGATTATGGAACCTGACTATTCATTTTATGTATAGGTAAAGTCACCGAATAATTAACCAATTAAAACATGCCTTTAATCATAGTCAACCATGATGAAAAGCAGCCCAACACAACCTTTTAATAAAGTATTTTAGATGGCCACCTGGGGCACTTTTGAAAATGAAGGTTCATGGCTGAATAAATGCTCTGCGAATGCTATCTTACCAGCAATACATAAGCGAACAGCTGACATTTCCTCATGGCCGCTATAGGGGGCGCTAAAGCAGTACTTCTCACTTCACCAAACACACTGTGCAGACAGAGGAGAGGGGAAAATGTAGGTAAGAGTTAATATTTTACACATGATTAATTTCACAGCTTTATCTAATAAAGAAAAACAACAGTTTTCATGAACTCTGATGTCCTTGTAGCCTATCAAGCAGATTATACCTATTGCGAAATAGTGCCTACATGACACAGTACATGTACAGTGCCTACAAACCACACACAGTAACATCTAAAATACAGTTGTTATTGTTAATGCCAGCTGAGACCCCCACAGACATGTACACTAGGAAAGACGGCAAACGGGGAGACGCTTTAACATTTCCATCCGTTTCAAACCACGGTACAATCTCGACACCCACACTTAAAAGTGCCACATTAGAGATAACAATCGAGTTCCGTATGGAGATTTTACAGCGCGTGAACTTACCTCTACTCATGGCGATCCAGCATTGTCTTTTCTTACTCTCCCAGAAGCGTTCTATCATCCCCAATAGAGCTCAAATATAGCCTATATTTAAAAACGTTTTTAAAAATGTGAGATGGGTGAAGTATCGCTACCGTCCATTTCCTCGGAGGAGAAGGGCAGTCTTTAACTGGAAATGTTATGCGTCACAACAACTCCTCCTCTCGTGCCAATTCTCATGAAGGAATTCGAGACTCTGGATCAAACCGAAAGTACTCTAAAGCTTCTGTAGCAACTTTGAGAAAATCACAGTATTTACACAGTGATAGCGGCACATTGAGGGACACAAAACGTCCTTGGTCAATGTACTAAAGGTAGCCTATTATTGTCTGTGTTGTTGAATGTCTTTTGTTGTGCTTTGGAGACTTACCATATATGCTCATAGCCTTCCCTTGTGAAAAATATACTAAAATGTATTTGAAATACATTTAGTTCATGCTATGTATACTACAAATACATTTACATATTGTGTACTTAAATAAAAATACACTGCAATTGTACTTTTGGTATAGGCCCACTAAACAGCTGTGCTATACAACAAATTTTGCACTTTAATTGTGCAGAAGTAGTGCTGAAGTCCAACTAAAGATATACTGAAGTATATATATATTTTTTTTTAGTAAACTTTAGGTGCACTTTAAATTCCTTGCATTTAAAGACCAGTATTATTCAAAGATCCAATCCTCATCAATAATGACATTAAAACACATTTTAGGTTTAATATTAAGTACTCCAAATAAAGTTTAATTATAATTTTGATATCAGTCTCAAGTAAATATGTTAATAGATTTGAACTATACTTAGTATGAAATAAATGTATTTTAAATATATAACTTTTTTTACTCTAGGGTTTATTTATATATCAGAATGTCAAACTAGACTTTAAAAAGCCATAATTAACCCCAAAATGACAATCATAATTTAGCCTAATCACCCACATGTCATGAATTTCTTAATTCGTGAAACTAAAAAAAAGACATTTTGAATATTCTGGTTAATGGTTGCAACTTGCAGCTGCATTACTGAGTGAATGATTTGAACTTAGAGCACGATCAGATTGAATCATTCAGAGCGGTTTTATAAATAGGATCAACAGATTCTTTGAAAAGATCCGACTCATTCTTCACAAATCAGACATCTCTACTTACATGACTTTTGCCCCTAATTTGCAGTCTGGATGAGCCGACCCCAGTTGAGCAAGCCTGCAGATTAAAATGTGTCTGTTTGCCACAAAAAGCAATCATATGACTTCACGTGGACCGCTTTTATCATGTTATGGTGACTTTTTGCCCCAATTGAGGTTGACATTCTCAATGCATGGATCAGAAGAGTAATTCTTCAGAATGTCTCCTTTTGTGTTCCATGTAAGAAAGGAAGTCATATGAGTTCACCTGAGGGTGAGTGACAGCATTATAATTTATGAGTGAATTATCAGTTTAAGTAAGGCCATATATCAGACTTAACATAAAAATAAATACAAATTTATGTATGAAAAAATGTATGCATGTGGTTTTGCATTGCATTGTATAATAACTAAAGGAAATTATCTTTGTTTTGAAATAGCATGTTTTGTCTTTATTTTTCTCCAGCTAATATGACCTTGTTACAATCTTAAAAAAGTTGAGGAAGAAGTTAAGACTTTTTTTGATTATCGCAGACAGAATGTACGTACTTAGCTGCATACTGAGGCGAAGAAATAACTTCCTCACTTCTGAAACCACATCCTGTCTCCATTTCCCCTGTGACCTGCAATGTAACCATGGAGATTGTACAAATGGCCCACGGATTGTTCTTTAGCATGGTGCCAAAATGTATTCAAAACAAAAACAAATAACATATGCTGTTAAAGATCTTCTTAAAGGTCTGATATTTAATTCACATTGTATGATAAGCACATATTTTTAATTTAACTATTTTTAATTTTTCTATCTGATGGTAGTTAAAAAAACACTAATACTGGTTGTATTCCATTAACCTTCCAAGAATGCCTTGCTGAAAGCTTGAGAGAGGGAGGAAAAGGATGAATAGTGGCGTTTGTGTTGCCATGAACTGAATAATTGTAGTGAATCAAACACTGCAGGTAACTGCTGCCACTGTTCAGATGACTCACAATTTGTCTATCTAGTCCATAAGAGCCTTAAAAATGGGTTGCAATGGTTTTTCTGGGACAGTTTAGTTGGTGTTGGGCACAAATGTTAGTTGTTTGCCTTCCACATACACTGAATGGAAATATATTTAATTGGCTATACTAAAGGTCTGGTGAATAGCATGGCTGTGAAAGGCGAGTTCTCGCCTCTGCACACAACCACATAAATAACTGATTCCAGGCCTTACAAGGTTGATAAACCACAGACATTTTGCCTGCTCAGTCAGCAAGATACTGCTGTTTCATTAGCTTGACCAACAGGGCCAATATTGCACCAGCATGGTTTGCCGCAAGATTACACAACCAGTATAAATTAAATGCACAAGCATGATATTTGTTTCCAATATCAGCAGGGCAGAACGCTGAAGGCAATTCAGATTCAAAGCATACTACAAATACATTTGCATATTTATATATGCTAAATAAAAATACCCTGCAATTGTACTTACGGTATACTAAACTGGTATACTTAAAGTCTGCTAAATTGAAAATTGAACTAATTTTGTACTTCATGCACTTGTGCGGAAGTATTGCTGAAGTCCAACTAAAGATATACTGAAGTATATTTGATTGTGCTGAAGTGGAACTATTGGAAGTATACTTCAGGTACACTTTAAATATTTTGCATTTAAAGACAAATGTTATTCAGAGATCATGCAATCCTCATTAATATTGACATTAAAAAAAAACATTTTATACTTAATATTAAGAAATGTGCATTATAATATTATATCAGTAAGTCTCGAGCGATATGTAAGTAAATATGTTAATAGATTTGAACTGTACTTAGTATTAAATAAATGTATTTTAAATATATTACTTTTTTACTAGGGAAGTAATCTTCACCAGTCTGACAGCAACAAGTAAAATGCAGCGAAAGGACACTTTAGAATGTGCTTTAACACCCTAATTTCCTGTTTTAGACATACATGTCAAGCGATTATCCTCAATGGCCATCAAAACTGTAATCATCAGACTAGTCGGACTCATGTAAGGTCCTTCTGTTAGTGTTGGACTTGAGTATATTACCTGCTTTTCTTTTTGTTTGTTCAGTTTCCATCTCTAAGTACTGAGTTTGTACAGTATACCGCCTTCTCATTTTTTGGTGTTATTGAATTCTGTCTGCAACTGCATTCTTTTGACCATGGAAGCCACCTTATAGAATGTTACTTCAAGAATGCAACAGATGAAGTTGACACCATCTGAATGGAGACATTATAGTTATTTGGCCGAACTACAGTAAGTAACAGCCCTGCAGATGCTACGTCAACTTGCCAGAGATTCAGCCCAAATGTCATCACACCCACCCCCTCACTATATTCTAATTTCGTCGACCTTTAAATTCCAGAGAGTTTTGATGTTCCTTGTGCTCAGTGCAAGGGCTTCTTTCTCCAAAACTCAGTTGGAAGTATCCATCTCAGTACCAGCTCCCACTGGAAAGTCCATCCCAGAGCCAGTTACCCAACCTTTCTCTCTCAGCCTCGGCTTTAGCTCCTCATCCCTTCTGGTTCTGTACAGTGCAGCAGTGACTCTTGTTCCACCCAGGGCTATTGTTCGTCTTCCGCTGGTCCCACCCAGCATGGGGACTTCCCGGGTACACCTCAGACTACCTACCTCTGGGCCATTGTTCTTTAGGTTCTATAAACCACCGCTCTGCATATTTTGCATGTCTCTCTTAGCTATTTAACACACCGGATCCACATAACCAGCTCATTAGAAGAAAGGTCTATGCATGAACTGTGTTCTGATTGACATGGTCCCTACACAATGTTCTTTGTTTCCTACTCCCTGAGCAAGGAAAATCCATTGAAGTCATTCACAGATTTGCGAAACTTACTAGTGAAGTGTGAAATAATATACCTCTGTAAATAAATACAATTTAAATTCACATCTCGCACACTTTAATGCCCTTTGAATGGAACATATACGCTCCTTTCGAACTGGAATCATGGCGGAATATCCTGTGATGTCCACTTCGCAGGGCACTTACAGTCAAATAGAACAAACGTCTGGAGTGATAAGAGATACATACAAAATGTGCAGAACGGTGGTACGCGAGGACTGGAATTGAGAACCACTGATCTAGACTTTAAGCTCATGTGCATTGAGTCTTCCTCATCCTTCTGCTCCATTTGTTCTCCCAAGGACCTTTAGCGTCACCGGCTTCACCACAATTTACTGTTCTGCCAGATCCACCATGATCCTCTGTTTCATCTCCTTATCCAAGAGTTTGTGACCCTTCTGCTCCACTGTGGTTTTCTACTCCTCACTCTATCCTAGTACCTCCCTCCATTAACCCTGCCATGGCCCCACCTTCTCTCCACCTCATTATCATTTCTGTAACTTCACTATAACTCGTGGCTTATTCTGCAGCATTAGGTTCCTGCCATCATCATTACACTAATTATCCTGTTCTTGTCTTAAATTCTGAAAGGTAGGATTTTAAATGAATGTATTGGTTTCAGAATAATTGTTGTTATGAAATACTGCAACGATAGCTACTAGGGATCAGCATGAGTACTCTAAAGTGACACGAATCAATGATAAGTCCTGGTTATGTGTGACTTTTTTTGCTGAATTCAAAATTCAGTAACTCTCTTCAGTGCAACAGGCTCCCCTAGTGAAAAATAAATATGTATTCGAAATACATTTATTTCATGCTAAGTATACCACAGATACATTTACGTATTTATGCGCTTAATAAAAATACCCTGCAATTGTACTTTTAGTATACTAAACTGGTATAATTAAAGTCTGCTAAATTAGAACAACTAATTTTGTACTTAATGCACTTTAATTGTGCAGAAGTAGGACTGAAGTCCAACTAAAGATACACTGTAAGTATATTTGACTGTGCTAAAGTGGAACTACTTCAGGTACACTTTAAATATCTTGCATTTAAAGCCTGATATTATTCAAAGATCATACAATCCTTATCAATAATGATATTAAAATATTTTAGGCTTAATATTAAGAAATGTGCATTGTGCACAAGTAGTACTCCAAATAAAGTTTAATTATAATTTTATATCAGTAAGTCTCAAGCGATATGTCAGTAAATATGTTAATACATTTGAACTATACGTAGTATGAAATAAATATTTTTTAAATATATTACTTTAAATATGTAAAAAAATATCGATTTCAAAAACAGCACATTATAAAAAGCCACTCAGCCTCGTCATTTTCAAGCCTTTGAGAATACTTCAATATTTGAGAACATTTTCAAGAATTGCACTTCTACCAAACTTATCTGAAGAAATTTCATAACTCCTTTCTTATGAATCTGGCTACTTAACATATTGCTGAACACAGTTTCTCTGCAAGAGATGACTAAAGTTGACAAAAATGACAGTATAAATTTTAAAAGAAAACATTTCATTATCAGTCAGGATTTTCATCTGCAACCTTCAAAAGAACATCGGTTAGTTCACAATTTCAGCTGTCGTCTATAAAGGAAAGTGTGAAAATATTAAGAGGAAACATGCTTAAATACGAAAACACACCACGCCAGTAACAGGTATGTGACGGAATAGAAATTCAGGTTGACCTAATGTGACTGCTTAGAGGAGGGGACTCACTCATAAGGGGAAAACTCTTTTACTTGAAGCCTAGAGTTCAGTAAAGCTGCCTGCCTGTCAGCAGGTGATGTTATCTGCTGGTGCTGAGGTAACATTTCTTATATCTGCGCATTTGTAGCAATGTTGTGGTAAGCCCTCCTTTTACTGTAAACACTACTGCACTTGTGTGTGTGCACGTGTGCTGCGGTGGCATGTCTGATCTACAAACTACAAGAAGGACATGACTCTTCTCTCATAGTGGTATCAATTCCACTGAATAAAACCAATGAGTTGACAGCTCGTAAGTGTGAGTAACAGTTAGGGGGGAAAAGTTAGCAGATTAAGATTAGATTAAGTGAATTCATGTTTTGGAAAATAAACCCAAAATAGAAACCTTATGGCAGCTCTCAGACATAATGTACTTTATGCTAAGCAGACGTTTTAATCTAAACTCAGGATAAAATGCCGAGCTTCATGGATTCTGTGTGATTGGACGTTATTCAACCACTGGCCTCACTACTAATCTCACATCTCAGAATGAGTGGCTGTTAAAGAGCTTGTCTTTTTACTCATGATTTTACTCAGAATGAGATACAAGACCACTTTCATCTAGAGTGTTTGTGTGCGCATGTATTCGTTTCAAAGAGAGATGGAGAGAAAGAGAGAGTTTGTTTTGGAACTAGTTAAAAGTTAAACCAAGACAGAAAACCTTTAATGGAACGTTTGGGGTAGAGGAAAAAGAGGCGCAGGAGAAATATCAAAAGAAAGACCTGCTGCTGCTATTGGGGGTCCTAAGGCAGAGTTATTCATAACGTTGGTTGAATTTAGTTTAAATATGACTCATCTGACATTTCTGATAAAGATTTAATGCTGAAGAGTTGTCCCCTCATCTTCAAAGTTTCAGAGGGGCTCGACTAACTCACAGCTCTCGTCTTTCTCCTATCTGGTATACACTTTCAAGGTAAGACTTCAGTCACTATCTTCTGAAGACTTCACTATCTTAGAGTGTGTGTAAAGGATGTGTGATCTAACAGGGATGGTAAAAAATGACATACTTGCATGTGATATTGCAGCAAATCTATTGTGATCTTATTGTAAGAATGCAAACAGTTTTATCAATGTCAATTAAAAGTTAAATTGAATGACAACTACAAAAACGTAACTAGGTCAAGCTGAATTTAGCAAGCGAGGGGCCGGATCTGTCTGGTGTTTTTGTAAAATTCATTGTATAATCATTGACACATATTTCATTCACTTAATCGTACAGAGTATAGAGATGAGCAATGGCAAAATAACATTATTGACTCATTGTTTGTTTCAACAAAATTGTATTTGTTTTGGAAAAAAGTAAATTTTTTAAATTATAACTTTTCAATGAGTACAACAAAAAATCATTAACTAAAAATAATCTATTATGAAAGATAAAAGATAAAAATTTTACGAAAATTGTATATATCTATCTATATATATATATAATATATATATAATATATATATATAATATATATACACGGCTTTATATTCTATATTGCATATGGGACCCTGGACGCAAAACCAGTCTTAAGTCGTGGGGTATTTTGTAGCAATCGCCCCCCCCCCAAAAATACATTGTATGGGTCAAAATTATTGAAAAATCATTAGGACATTAAGTAAAGATCATGTTCCATGAAGATATTTTGTAAATTTCCTACTGTAAATATATCAAAACTAAATTTTTTATTAGTGATATGCATTGCTAAGAACTTCATTTGGACAACTTTAAAGGCGATTTTCTCTATATTTAGATTTTTTTGCACCCTCAGATTCAATTTTCAAATAGTTGTATCTCGGCCAAATATTGTCCTATCCTAACAAACCATACATCAATGGAAAGCTTATTTATTCAGCTTTGAGATGGTGTATACATCTCAATTTCAGAAAATTGACCCTTATGACTGGTTTTGTGGTGCAGGGTCACATATGTAATTTATCATAATTTGTGACAAAAGATCAATATAAAGGAAGGGAACATAATATAACCAAAAAGTTATTTATCAGTAATTATCACATTAAACATTTAACACGAAGTAAGGCGATGGTGTATACATCTCAATTTCAGAAAATTGACCCTTATTTTTGTGGTGCAGGGTCACATATGTAATTTATCATAATTTGTGACAAAAGATCAATATAAAGGAAGGGAACATAATATAACCAAAAAGTTATTTATCAGTAATTATCACATTAAACATTTAACACGAAGTAAGGCCAGTTACAGCCAAGTAATATATTCATGATTTATATGACTTTTTACATTCTCTGCGAACACATTTAAAGTCATTCCAGGTGTCATGTGTCATTCTGAACCTTCACACGCTTCTTGTTTTCTCTTCCAGTAAGATGCTTGCCCTGCTCAGTGTCCTCCTGCTTTCATCACATGTCCTTCCTCTCGTCCAATCACAGTCGTGCGATGACAAAACAGAGTACTTAAATGACAAAACATGCTGCACAAAATGTAAACCAGGTAAATGAAATCAGCTGCCTCATTACTGTGAGCAGATTTGAGTCAGAGTTGTACTTAAGACGAGAAAGAACTAAGCTGTTCTTCAGTTAAGATTAAATAATTAACGTAAAGTGCACTGAAGCAAAAGAACTTGAGTTAAACGTTAAAAGAATCAAATTTTATAGACAAATTATTATAGAATTGATTGTAGACTGTTTATGCAGACCGAATCAAGACCATTTAAAGTCAGGATGTGCTGATTGCATTATGTAAGGATATTTCAGGGTTCAGCTATAGTCTGGTTTAATGACATTTACCTAAGGTCTTAGAATGACACATCACGTTTCTCGTATGAGGATGACCTGTTCTCTGAACTCAGCTTTGTAAACTCTCAAACCAGTCAGTGTTGAATACCTCGTTCATGAATGTCAGCATTTTGTCAGAGTCAGCATGATTCTGCCACACTAATGTCTCTCATTACATGCATGTTTCCCTGCCTTTGTGTGTGTTTATACAGGAGAGTATGTGTTAGAGAACTGCATACAAAAAATGCCTGTTACTCTGTGTGCCCCATGTGGAAATGGCTTCTTCACGGACGACTATAACAGCAATTACAACTGGTGCTATCATTGTACAACGTGCTCCAAAGACCGTATGTCCACTCGATTTCTTTATGATCACAAAACAGGTTGTATGATCTTAGAATGATATGTTCTGAATCTTCAGATGAATCAGTATGAAAAGTCATAAACTAGAAATACCAAACATGACAGTAAAACAAAGCAGGGGCTCCCCCTTCAGCAGATCTTGGTGGGTTTTTAGTATGGAGGTACTGTAGGTGGGGGTCTGAAAACCGTCTGGTAACAAACCTAGGACAGCAAATGTTGAAAATACATGTGTAGCACTGGAAAAAAACAAGTGCACCTGAGTGGTAACGGAAATAACTGCCTACTGAGATGTCTGAGATGTTTTGATATGCAGATGTCCTGCTAAAGATTGAATTTGACGATTAAACAAACAAAATACTTGACAAATTGACGTTTGGGAAGAAAAGGTGATATAGCAAGCAATACGAGAGAAACTAATGTTTGAAGTAACTGAACAAACAAAGTATTTAAAAGCCCAGTATACATTTTAATTTACCAAAGATAGAAGTGCTGGTTAAACTAGAAAAACATTTTTTCTAGTAAATCGTTAAACATTTTCTCTGAAACTTGTGCCAAATTACATTTTAGTTCAGATTGTAGATACCTATGGCCAAATGACCAGGCTAAGGAGTCTCGTGATAAAAAGATATGAGCAGAAATGAAAAGTGAATATCCTGAGGTAGTGTGAGAGTTTATTTGTGAGTCAGCAGAAAAAAAAAACTGTGTTTGAGCTTGCTGTTTTATTTTGACACTTGTCTTGTTGAAATGACTGTATAAGTGCAGGCACTTTTATGTCCTATAGGGGATTCATTCTTTTTGTTGTAAGATGGTCACATTTGAACTCTTCAGTGTCACTGGATCCTTCATAAATCATTCTAATATGATGTTTTGGTGCTCAAAAATAATCATTGGTCCATACACACGTGGTCAGAATTGTTGGTACCCTTGGTAAATATGATCAATGAAGGCTGTGAAAATAAACCTGCATTAGTAATCCTTTACCAAGGATTAAGTTCTGCCTTTGAGTTCCTTAACCCAAGAGGACGTGTGTCTATATAGTCCTAATGCACGGTGAGGAGGAGAGTATGAGTGCTAAGACTCTTCCACAAGGACCCAGCTTGGAAGAATTGCAGAAAAGAAAATAGTTGAGTCTCAGGCGTCAGTAAAACCTACAACCTTAAACCAAAACAGCACCTACAAACACCTGTTGTTGGGAGGGTTTTTAAAAAAAAAATCAAGAAAGAAAATGCTCTCTCCAAAACAATCCCCAGATATTCTGTGTCAGAACATGTGACTGGAACTTCAAACGGCACTTGCTTCTATGGTCAGATGAAACTAAAACAATTAGCTTTTTAGCAGCAAGCCCTCAAGATGGGTTTGGTGAACACATCAGGGATAAAAAGTACTGCTGTATTTTTAATGTTGTGGGCCTATATTTCTGCTGGAGGTCCTGGACATCTTGTTTAGATACATAATGTTTAGATACATAAGCATAATGTTTCCGCTACAGTCAAGCACTGAGGCGGAAACATTACGCATTGGGGCTGTTTTTCTGTTAAGGGTACAGGACGACTTCACCGCATTGAGGGACAAATAGATGGGGCCATGTACTGTAAAATCTTAGACAAGAACCTCTTTCCCTCAGCCAGAACACTGAAGATGAATCATCTTGAAACATACCGCCAGCGCAACAAAGGAGTGGCTCAAGAAGAAACACATTAAGGTCATGGAGTGGCCTAGACAGTCTCCAGACCTCAATCCTTTAGAAAATCTGTGGAGGGAGCTGAAACTTCAAGTTGCCAAACGACAGCCAAGAAACCATAAGGATTTAGAGAGGATCTGTAAAGAGGAGTGGACCAAAATCCCTCCTGAGATGTGTGCAAACCTGGTGACCAACTACAAAAAACGTCTTACCTCTGTGCTTGCCAACAAGGGTTTCTGCACCAAGTACTAAGTCATGTTTTGCTTGGGGATCAAATACTTATTTCACTCACTGAAACAATTTCTAACCTTTATATAATGTTTTATTGATTTTTTTGGTTGGTATTCTGTCTCTATCCGTTAAAATAAACCTAAGGGTCTGTAAATAAAAATTACAGACCCTTCATTACTTTGTTAGTGGGCAAACTTAGAAAATCAGCAGGGGATCAAATAAATATTTTCCCCACTGTACCATGGGTAGCAACAATTCTGATCACATGTGTCAGTGTTGAAAAACAGTTGTGCTGCCATTTTTGTGGATGCTGTTATACTTTTTTCAGGATACTTTGTTGAATAGAAATTTGTAAAGAACAGCATTTATTTGAAATTGAGGTCTTTTGTAACATTATAAATGCCTTCGCGGTCTCTTTTGATCAATATACTGTGACTTTGCTGATTAAAAGTATTCATTACTGACCCAAATGGTTGAACAAAGCATCTCTGAAATGTGATGAAAACAAAGAAAAGTCAAGGTAAATGTGAATATTAAATATTAATTTTTCTATTGTGGGTCATTTACAATCAAACAGTAATTCTGACAATTCTTACAGAATTTCATATGAAATTTTATTCAATTCTATTTAATTCTATTGAATCAGTCAGTCAATCAATCAATCAATCAATGTTATTTTCGCCACATCTCAAATCAGCATTCATTTTATTGTGGTAATAATGGTAGAAATTATATTTTTTAATGAAAGTTCTGAGGGGGAAAAACAATTAAATTAACTATTGTTTGATAAGTGTGAGTTCTCACAGTTGAAGAAACTGATATACACTTACAGTTCTACATAAGCCCTTTCACTGTTTTAATTGTGCAGATATGAAGTATGAGAAGAACTGTACGGCGACAAGTGATGCAGTGTGCACGTGCGTTGAAGGCTACAGATGCAGAGACAGTAAATGCCAGGAGTGTGAGAAGATTCAGACAGCTACTGTTTCTTCTCCTGCTTCTACTAAAACAATACCGCCCACCCATGGTGAGTGTCCTGACCCGCTGTTGTCAATCTATTTAAGTAGCTGCTGTTGAATGCAAAGAGTCTATCACACACACAGAGTATATCAGGTGTATTCTCTATTGACCTGTTTACTCTTTCTCTCTCCTTTTCTCCATCCATTTGCTCCCTTTCTATCAACCTCTTCCAGATATAATGTGGATCTCGGTGAGTCTGTGTTGTGCGTGTGTGTGTGTGTGTGTTCTGCTCACCTGTTTCCTTCTCATCAGCAGACATGCACGACAATATGGATGGATCATGCCAACATCACCCGGTCAGTGCTACTATAGACAACACATCAGTGCTTTAATTCACAAAGAAAAACTGCTCTTTATACCCTTGCATGAGTGCCTTAATATACTGAAACTCCATTGCCTGATATAGTATAATATAAAATAATATAATATAATATATTCTGATCAGGCTGACCATCTGTTTGAGTGTTTCTCAGTTGAATTATTATATTATATTATTATATTATATTATATTTATTATATTATATTATATTTATTATCAGACTGACCATCTGTTTGATGTGTTTCTCAGCTTGTATATTAATAATATAGTATTATATTATAATTATAGAATATTTAATGATCAGATGACCATCTGTTTGAGGTTTCTCAGCTGTATATCTAATAATATATATA